>CM053793.1:580585807-581185807 GCA_028749045.1 Cupressus sempervirens
ATTAGAAGAATCAAGACTAAGTTTTAGAGGGATCATTTCAAATCAAGAGGGAGAAAACCAAGATTTCTTCTCAGCCTCTAATAATAAAGGGAAGAAGAGGAAATTCAAAGTAAAGAAAAATGATAAAAGGAATGGTAATAGTAATTACAAAAGAAATGATTTCTCCAAAGTTCAATGTTATAAGTGTGAGAAATTCGTACATGCCTTCAAAAATTGTCCAGAAAGGGAAAAAATCCTAGCTTCCTTAGTTGAAACAAAAAATGATGAAAACATGTTATTATACTCATCCCTATCAAGTGAGATTAAATCCAACAAAAAATTGTGGATAATAGATAGTGGTGCTTCTTGCCACATAATAGGTTTTAGAGATAAGTTTGAAACTTTTGGAAATTATCTCATTGAAGTAGTCATCATTGGAGATAACTCCACCTATCTAGTAATATGAATTGGGACCTTTTCTATACAACTAAGAACTGGGGTAACACAAAAATTGAAAGACGTTCTTTTCATACTAGGCATAAAAAGAGATCTAATATCTATCTCTGGACTTGCTGATGAAGGGTTTCAAGTCATCTTCAATGAAGACAAAGTGTTGTACTGCCCTAAAAATGCTAATCTCAAGAATGCTATCACTATAAGGATTAGAGATGGAACCCTATATAAACTATGTAACATTCAAAAGAAAGCCCTAAGCCATGACATGAAAAATCCTAATGAAATATGGCATAGAAGGCTCGTACATATTGGATCCAGTTCACTTCCAAATGTAGAAAAAATCCCCATTGAAACAGCTAGCTTAAATTCAAAACATATAGGCATTTGTAAAGGATGTGCTCTAGGAAAGAATATAAAAAGACCTTTTCCTCCTAGTGAACACAAGTCTAAATTAGTTCTAGAACTAGTTCACTATAATTTATGTGGACCTATGCCAACACTTTCTCTAGGAAGATTCTCATACTACATAATATTTATTGCTGATTTCTCTAGGAAAACCTGGATCTGTTTCCTAAAGGTCAAAGAATCAAATGAGGTCTTCTCAAAATTTAAAAAGTTCAAATATATTGTGGAAAATCAAATGTCAAAAAGAATAAAAATTCTTAGATCAGAAAATGGAAGAGAATATACCTCTAAAAATTTCAAAGATTTTTGCACCTCTGTTAGGATTAAGAGGAAGTATATTGTGCCTTATAATCCTCAACAGAATGGGGTAGCAAAAATGAAAAATAGAACTATTGTTGAAGCAGCAAAAACCATGCTACATGATAAAAATTTACACTTCTCATTTTGAGTGAATGCCACTAATACTGTTGTATATATTCAAAATAGACGCTCACACTCAATTCTAGAAAACATAACTCTTGAAGAAGTCTTTACAAGAATTAAACTTGACTTAAGTCATCTCAGAATATTTGGTTGCCTTGTTTACATTCACATACCTAAAAAAGGAGAACCAAGTTACAACCATCTGGGAAGAAAGGAATACTTGTTGGGTACAGTGAGAACTCCAAAGGGTATAGAGTCTATGTTCTTGGATAGAGATCAGTTGAAGTCAGCATAGATGTCATATTCGAGGAAAATAATACTTTAAAACTATCAAGTACAAAAGATGAACCCATCACAGACATAGATGAAAATTTACAAACTTAAAATCAGAGGGAGAACATATCAGAGGAGAATCTACCATTACCTAAGTTAGAAAATAGAGACATCTATAATATCAAGAAAAGACCACTATGGGCAAGAAAAATGATTGAAGAAAACAATGTTGAGCCAAATGAAATTTCTAAGGAGAGCAAGAAAACCATAAAAAAATCTCGTTATACTGCACTAGTAACTGAGCTTACTAAATATGAACCATCAACTGTCAAAGAAGCCCTAACTTGTTAAGCTTGGAAATATGCTATGATCGAAGAATATCAATCCATATTACAAAATGATGTTTGGGATATTGTACCTAGGCTAAAAGACAAATCAGTTGTTTCATCAAAGTGGTTATACAAAATCAAATATGCTTTAGTTTACAGTATTGAAAAACATAAAGCAAGATTTTTTTCTCGAGGTTTTTCATAGAAGACAGGTATTGACTATGAGGAAACCTTTGACCCAGTTTCTCGAAACACTTTTGTAAGAATAATTATTGCAATTGCAGCATCCAAAGGATGGAACATACATCAAATGGATATCAAGATTGCATTCCTGAATGGAGTCATTAATGAAGAAGTATATATTGAACAACCTGAAGGCTTTGTCATAAAAGATAAGAATCTATATGTATGTAAACTCAAGAAAGTTTTCTATGGCTTCAAATAAGCACCTCGAGCTTGGTATGAAAGGATAGATAGCTAACTCTCCAAACTAGGACACTCCAAGAACAAAATTGATCTTAACATATACTTCAAAATTTCAAATGATGATATGTTAATACTTGTTTTATATGTTGATGATCTATCGATAACAGGTGAAGATCACTTAATTGAAAGAAGCAAACAAGATCTTATAGTTGAATTTGATATGAAGGATCTAGGGCTATTACACTATTTTTTGGGTCTAAAAGTATGTCAAAAGAAAGATAATATTTTTCTAAATCAAGGGAAGTACACTCATGATATCTTGACTAGATTTGGAATGATGGACGACAAACCTCTAGCGATTCCAATGGAAACAAATCTACACAAGCTAAAAGAAGCTATAAATTCAAAGTCTATTGACCCCACTCTCTACAAAAAAATCATTGTATCACTTATATATCTAGTAAATACTAGGCTTGATATCAGCTATGCCACCAATATTTTAAGTCATTTCATGTGTGAACCAAAGAAGATTCATTTGATGCCTACTAAACATATCTTGAGATATCTATGTGGTAATATCAATCTTGGTTTGAAGTCCAAAATTTTTGAGATTAAACTTGAAGGACATGCTGATTTTGATTAGGTTGGTTGTTCCATAAACTACAAGAGTACTATAGGATGTTTCTTCAGTCTTGGATCAACTATGATATCATTGCTCAGTAGAAAATAACCTACCATATCCTTGTGTTCCATCGAAGCTAAATATATGGAAGACTCCATGGGATCTCGTGAAGCGATGTGGCTCAGAAAACTATTATTTGGACTCTTTGGAAAGCAACTAAGTCCCATAGTAATTCATTGTGATAACCAAAGCTACATCAAACTTTTTGCAAATCTTGTCTTCAATAATTGATCAAAGCACATCAAGACTCCTTACCCTTATATAAGAGAAATGGTTGACATAAGTGTTATTAAGCTGATTTACATCAGCACTAATTGGCAAAATGTCAACATTTTCACCAAGCCTCTTGCAAGTTCGAAAATAGTGTACTTCAGAGGTAAACTTGGTATGACACATTTGTAAAGTTACATGTATATTAAAAAACTTGTTTGCAAACTTGTGCTATGAAAGGTGACGATCTTTCATGTGTAAAGATAAATATTGTAAGGTGACGACCTTATCAATAGTTGATCTATCTCCTAACATCAAATGTGATGCAACAAATTGTTATCTTGTTCTTTGGGCTAGATTTTGATGGACACCTTGATAACCATCATGGTTCTTTGGGCCAGATTTTGCCAGACACCATGAAAATCAATTATGGTTCTTTGGACCGGATTTTGCTAGACACCATAACTTAACAAATCCCATTTAAACTGGTATTTTTTTTTTTGCATTATATCTATTAAAATTTCTTTCTCGCTAAAGAGGGAGTGTTGAAGATATTAGCTTCATAGGAGATTGAAGCAAATATAATATACACATTGTTCATACTTTGTAGATATGATGGTAATACTTACACATACACACACATATAAAACCATAATCTTACATTATTGAAATATATGTATCAGATATAAACTAATTTCTTAACATCATATAATACTAATCACCTTTTATATGTGACGATTCTGTTGTATTCATATGAGATTGTATCTATGATACAATTTGTGATTGGGCACATCTCTAATGATCAGGCATCTCCTATATCGATCACTCCTCATGATCGGGTATTATAATTATGCCGATCAGTAACATTATTATAGTTATCACCAATGGTTACCAATCGATGCATTTATGAAACATTATGAATATGTGTAGAGGCATGACTATATAGGGTCATACCCATATGAAGTCATGTCTTAACACATATATAATATACTTCATTTGAAACTACAGATCATATCAATCACAGTGGCATATAGATCTCAGTCAAAAGTTAGAATAGTATAAATACATTAAATAAATAAATAAAATCTATATCCTTGTACAAGGAAGATCTGCTGACATAAAGAAGAATTATTATAAGTAAAAGGTATACATAAGAAGATATACAATTTAGTTAGTCTCCACTAGCTAAGATCTAAACTTTACAAAAAAGAGTCATAAGTTGACACATTTCTTGACAATAGATGTCCCTAGAGGTCTTAGGATCACTAGGGATCTATTTCATTTGTTCATATGGGTGAAAAAGGGCCATAGGATAACCTATGACCCCTTGCAACACATTTCATGATAACATATGTCCCTAGGGGTCCTAGGATCCCTAGGAACCTATTTCATTTGTTCATATGAATTGAAAGGGTTCATATGATAACCTATGATCTATTTTGACTTATTTTATGACAACATATGTCCCTAGGGGTCCTAAGACTCTTAGGGATATATTATAATTGTTCATATGGGTTGAAAGGGGTCATAGGATTTTTGATACATTTCATAATAATATATGTCCCTAGGGGTCCTATGACCCTTAGGGATATACTATAATTATTCATATGGGTCGAAAGGGGCATAGGATAATCTATGACTCCTTTTGACACATTTCCTGACAACATAAGACCCCTAGGAACCTATTTTATTTGTTCATATAGTTCAAAAGGGGTCATAGAATAACCTATGACCACTTTCAACACATTTCATGACAACATATGTCCCTAAGGGTCCTAAGAAGACCCCTATGGACATATTCTAATTGTTCATATGAGTAAAAGGGGGTCATAGGATAACATATGTTCTCTTTTGACACATTTCATTAAAATATACATATGTCCCTATGGTTCCCAAAAACCCTAGGGACACATTATAATTTTTCATATGGGTCGAAAAGGGTTATAAGATATCGTATGAACCCTTTTGATACATTTCATTAAAATATATGTCCTTAGGGGTCCTAGGACCCCTAGGGACCTATTTCATTTGTTTGTATGGGTTGAAAGGGGTCATATGATAACATATGTTCCCTTTCGAGACATTTCATGACACCATATGCCCCTAGGGGTCCTAGGATCCCCAAGGACCTATATATCGTATTTGTATGGGTCAAAAGGGGTCATATGATAATCTATGCCCCCTTTTGACACATTTAATGACAACATATGTTTCTAGGGGTCGAGTCAAAAGGGGGTCACAAGATAACCTATGACCCCTTTCGACACTTTACATGGCAAGATATGTCCCTAGGGGTCATGAGACTCTTAGGGACCTATTTTATTTGTTCATATGAGTCGAAAGGGATCATATAATAACCTATGACCCCTTGTATGATGTAGGAGCATCCTTGGTTGGCTTGTAATCCTACATGTTGGAGGGATTTTGTCTTGAAGATGTGGACCTAGTCACCAAAGGAGTGGTGCTCGGTCATTATTGGGCATAGTTTTGGCTTGGGAGCTTGACATACTCTTTGGAGCTCAGCATACACTAGGAGCTTGACATGCTCAGGGAGCTTGACATTGCTTATGGTTTGGTTGATGCTCAGCTTGGTTTTCTCTAGCACTTGACTTGGTCTTGGTTCTTGTTGGTGCTGAGTTGTTTGTAAGCTGACTTTTGGCATTTGATTTATGTATGGGTATTTAATTTGTGTTGTAGCCAACTTGTGGCTAAACATATATTTAATGTAAGAGATTTAATTTAATTTTTATGAACTGGCCAACTTGTGGCTTAGTTGGGTATAAGTAAGGGGTTTTTGTGGAGTCTTTAAGCATTATCAGGTCATCTAGCTTGGATAAGAGGATGAAGGGTAGATGAAAACTTTGTAAAGCTAGTAGCTATGGCTTGAGACATAGAGGATTGTTTGGTGGACTTGAGGGTACAAATGTGGATTCTTCTTGGTGTTCTTATCCATTTGTGGATCTAGACTAGCTAGGATTTGGATTGTAAGTTGGATCATGTAGGATGTTGTAGAACTGATATTTTTATTTGGCCCTAACCTGGAAGGCCTTAAAGTCAAGCAGATTGCATGTAATTAGTTATTTTATGAATAAAGGGTTGTGATTTGGTATTAGATCTTGCATTATTGGTGCTTGTTGTTGTGTTTTCATTGTGTGATTACTTTTTGGGGGTTTGGACATCTCCTTTGGGAATTTTGTTGCCTTGCACTATATCAGCTGGTATCAAAGCCTAGTTTATTCTCAAGTGTGTGTACCGATCATCAAGGTTGAGGCAATTTGCACCAGGACTTTGGGTTGGAGAAGGTTGATCTTGTGGAGCTAATTGATCTTCTGGATTGGTGGATCTCTTGGTTTCGGTTTGCGAAAATTTTGGAAGATGCCTCCAAGAAGATTGGACCCTAGGGAAATTGATGATCTTAGTGATTCTATGGAAGAAAGGATCTCAGAGAAAATTAGAGTAGAATTTAGATTTGAAATTGCATTGATGAAGAGTGACATGATTGCTAAAATTGTGAGTGCTTTAGGTGGTGTACCTAGGCATGTGGGTACTGATAATGGCTATGAGGAAGTTGCTGAAGAATTTGAAGTTGTTGGATCTAGTGGTGAGGATAGAACTGATTGTGTGGAGAGACCTATTGGAACTAGGGTTGGTTAGTTTACTAGACCTGGTTCTCACTTGAAGATGAAGCATAAGATGGAGGTTTCTGACTTCTTAGGTAGTTTGACTCCCGAAGACTTGATTGATTGGATTAGTGAATTGGAAGACTAGTTTGAGCTTGGGGATATTGAGAATCCACTCAAAGTGAGGTTGCGACAAAATAAGCTGAAAGTACATGCTTCTCTTTGGTGGAAATAACTGCAAAGAGACAGAAGAAGAAGGTGAAATGAAGATCACTAGATGGAGATTGACGGTGACTAAGTTGAAGGCTAGGTTCATTCTTGCTAATTATGAACTTGAGTTGTTTAAGAGGTTGCAAAATCTAAAGTAGAAATATATGACTATGAAATATTATACCAAGGAGTTCTACAAGTTGACTATCCGGTCTGGGCACAGAGAATCATTAAAGGAGAAGGTAGCTTGGTACATTAATGGTTTGAGATTCAATATTCAATATGAGTTTGGTATGTTGAATATCTCTTTAGTTGAGGATGCTTATCAGTATGCTTTTAAGGAAAAAGATGAGTTAAAGAGGAAAATTCAAGATAATGCTAGAGGGAAGGAGAAGTAGGATAACTTGAAAAAGGCTAAACTAAGTGCTAAAGGTGAACCAAGACCTATTGATCAGAAGAGAAGGACAGGCAGAGGTGGGTTTAGTGGTAATTGTTTCAAATGTAGTGAAGAAGGGCATAGATATTTTGAATGTCCTCATGGTAGGAAAGTTGATATTGTTAATGAGGTTGCAGTCCAAGACAATCAACCTAAGCAAGGAGAGAGTTTGCTAGCTCAACGAGTACTGGCTGGTTAGAGGATACTTGATTCTTGTCAAAGGACTAGTTTGTTCATGACTTGTTGTAAGTTTGGTGGTAAAGTCTACAAGGTGATTGTGGATGGTGGTAGTACTAACAACCTTGTTGTTGAGGAGATGATTCAGAAACTTGGTTTGAAGAGAGTGAGACATCGTTATCCTTATAGAATTTCCTAGTTGCAAGGTGAGCATGCTTTTGAAGTGAGGGATCAATGTCTTGTTGATTTTTGGATTGGGCAATATAAGGATCAAGTGCTATGTGATATTGTGGACATGAAAAATTGTCATGTGTTGCTTGGTAGACCTTGGCAATATGCTTGCAAGGCTATGCATGATTGTGTCAAGAATGTGTTTACTATTGAGAAAGGTGGTAGGAAGAATTCCCTAATTCCTTTGCAGAATGAAGAACTCAGTAAGAGGAACCTGAGTATTGGTAGCTAAGTTGAGTTGAAAGATTATGAGAATGTTGGAGATTATAATGTAAATCAAACTTGTAGCACACCAAGGATGAATATGAAGAAGCAGAAAAAGAATAGGGGAAAGAGTATAGAAGTTGAAGACTTGGAGGATATGTATGTGAAGAACTAGTTTGGGATTTATGTGTTGAATCCCAGAAGATGTTCTTCCATCTTTGAAGAACATCTTTTTGAACCTAGTGTGTTTCATGCAGGAGCATTCCTTGTTGGCTTGTAATCCTACATGTTGGAGGGATTTTGGATTGAAGATGTGTTCTCAGTCACCAAAGGAGTGGTGATCATTCATTATTGGGCATAGTTTTGGCTTGGGAGCTCAACATACTCTTTGGAGCTTGACATACACTAGGAGATTGACATGTTTTGAGAGCTTGACATGCTTTGGGAGCTTGACATTTCTTATGGTTTGGCTGATGCTCGGCTTGGTTCTCTCTGGCACTTGGCTTGGTCTTGGTTCATGTCGGTGTTGATTTGTTTGTGAGTTGACTTTCGACATTTAATTTATGTATGGGTATTTAATTTGTGTTGTATCCGACTTGTGGCTCAACATATATTTAATGTAAGGGATTTTATTTAATTTGTAATGAATTGGGCCAAATTGTGGCTTAGTTGGGTATATAAGTAAGGGGTTTTGCAAAGTCTTTAAGCATTATGAAGTCATCCAACTTGGAGAAGAGGTTGAAAGGTATATGCGAACTTTGAAGAGCTAGTAGCTACAACTTGAGAACTAGAGGAGTGCTTGGTAGACCTGAGGGTACAAGTGTGGATTCTTTTTGGTGTTCTTATCTAGTCATGGATATGGACTAGCTGGGATTGAGATTGTAAGTTGGATATTGCAGAAATGATATTGTAATTGCTATTTATATTTGGCCCTAACCCATAAGGCCTTACAGCTAGACATATTGCATGTAATCAATTATTTTATGAATAAAGGGTTGTGATTTGGTATTAGATCTTGCATTACTTTTTCTTATTGTTGTGTTTCTAATGCACAATTTCTTGCTAAGGGTTTGGATATCTCCTTTGGGGATTCTCCTGCCTTGCACTACATCATTGGCACATATTTCATAAAAACTTATGTAGAACCCTATGGATTTATATCATCTGTTCATATGGGTCGAAAGGGGTCAAAGGGTAACCAATGAGCCCTTTCAATGCATTTCATGGCAACATATGTCCCTAGGGGTCTTAGGACCCCTAGGGATTTATTTCATTTGTTCATATGGGTCGAAAGGGGTCATAGGATAACATACGACCCCTTTCAACACATTTCATTAGAGCATATGTCCCTTGGGGTCCTAAGACCCCTAGGGACATATTATAATTGCTCATATGGGTTGAAAGGGCTCATAAGATAACCTATGACCCCTTTTGACATATTTCATGATAACATATATCTCTTGGGCTTCTAAGACCCCTAGAGACCTATTTCATTTGTTCATATGGGTTGAAAGGGGTCATAGGATAACCTATGATCCTTTTCGTTACATTTTGTATTAACACATGTCCCTAGGGGTCCTAAGTCCTGCAGGGACATATCATAATTATTCATATGGGTTGAAAGGGGTCATAGGATAACCTATGATCCTTTTTGTTACATTTTGTATTAACACATGTCCCTAGGGGTCCTAAGTCCCCCACAGACATATCATAATTATTTATATGGGTCAAAAGTGGTCATAGGATAACCTATGATCCCTTTAGACACATTTTGTTACAACATATGTCCTTAGGGGTCTTAAATCTCCTAAGGACATATTATAATTGTTCATATGGGTCAAAAAGGTCGACAGATTTCATAATAACATAGGTCCCTTGGTGTCCTAAGACCTTTAGGGACCTATTTCATTTGTTCATATGGGTTGAAAGGGGTCATAGGTTATCCTATAATCCCTTTTGACACATTTCATGACAACATATGTCCCTAGGGGTCCTAGGTTTCGTAAGGACCTATTTCATTTGCTTGAATGGGTTGAAAGGGTCATAGGATAACTTATGACCTCTTTTTATGTATTTCATGACAACATATGTCCCTAAGGGTCCTAGGACCCCTAGGGATCTATTTCATTTGTTCATATGGGTTGAAAGGGGTCATAGGATAACCTATGATCCCTTTCGACACATTTCATGACAACATATGTCGTTAGGGTTCCTAGGACCCCTAGGGTTCTATTTAATTTGTTCATATGGGTTGAGAGGGGTTATATTATAACATATATGATCCCTTTTGACACATTTGATGAAAACATTTGACCCATAGGGATATATTATAATTATTCATATGGGTCAAAATTGACACATTTCATGACAACATATGTCCTTGAGGTCCTAAGACCCCTAGAGAGTAATTTCATTTGTTCATATGAGTCAAAAGGGGTCATAGGATAACGTATGACCCCTTTCAACCCATAAGAAATTATATTTACATTATACAGTATTAAGTAAAATTATATTTATTTAATAAAATATGTAATACTATAAAATAATTCTTGATACTACGTTAAAAAATATATTATAATAGATATATATAATAATACATATATAATTCTATATTTATATATAATTAATATTATATAGATAATATTTATAATACTATAGTTAAAATTATAATACTATAGATAATATATAGTACTACAATTCTAAATACTATATAATTATATTTAATACTACATATAATATCATAATAATAACATTTATTTTATAATGCATAATAATAAAATAAGAAATAAAAATATTCATATATTATTATCTTAATTGTAAAATATACTTAAATATGCTTGTAAGTATTTTGGTTTAAAATGTACAATGTGGTCCACAATATCTCAAATTTGAAATCTTGGATTTTTTTGCCAATTTTCGGGTACTTGAAACTAGATCGGGTACTCAATGTGGTTTGAGCCACCCAATTAGGCTTGGTATTTATCAAACATGTTTGGTCAACTTAAAAAATGTGTTTGAGCCATTTTTATCTGACATCCAAGCTTCTAATGACCATCTGACAACTCCTTTTTCATCCAAATTCAATAAAATGAAAAGGGTTTCTTAAGAATACTCTCAAGATTTGATTGATATAATTACAGTCAAATTATGAGTTTGATAAGTATTTATTAGTTAATTTCTAGTGAAGATGCATGTACAATGTTGATTGACATACCGATTGAAAAAAATAAAATTATAACTTTCAAACGGTACAACATTTTCGAAATCCAAAAGTTGCATCACATTCTATGCTTCGTCTACTATAAGAAAATATTAATTTAATTTTGTAAAGTTTTCATTTAGTTTAAGGTGGTTAGACATGAGAGTTTTTTTTAACTCTAAAAATTTTATCGTAGAAAATTCATAATTAATTATTTATTTAGATTAAAAATACCAAAAAATATGGTTGGACATACACTACTTTTTATTTTCATCTTGAAATTTTCATACTCTTACATTAAAATATAACATTTTAACCAATCAATTTTTTTTTTTCTAGATAAGGCCTATTAGTTTACAAACTAAATTCAATTTCCTAAAGATTCTTTTCTTACAAATTTATAACTACTTAAAAATAATATGTCAATTTGACATAACCTTGATTTGATGATTTTTCACTGCCACTTAAGGCCATAGTTTGGTTGTGTAATGTCCCCATTTTAGCAGTTGACCAAGTGTGTGTGCATTAGCCTTGTTCTACATGGTCCCGAGGGCTAACGAAGGGTTTAATGAGATCTTGGAGTGTTTTGGCCTAGTCATTTCCAGTTTGGGCCAAAACGAAGTTGATTTACTCAGTTTCAGGCATACTTACTATTTTTAGTAAGTCGGTAAGACACAGTGCAGGTCAATTTTGGTGATTAGATTTGATACTCCTTGGTGAGAGCTTTCCGATGAGCTATCACTCGCATTATTCGGAGTCTGATTGCTAATACATTTTAATGCCTGAAGTTTTATTAAAGTAACGTCTAATTTAATTGTAAAATATTAAAGTGTTACTTTAATATTTATTTTATGGTGATGTGTACCCAAGGGAGACATAAGGGGTATTTTAATATATGTTTTATATTACACATCTTTTATCCCACATTGCCCATATGAGTTGAGCGGACCCGTGGGAATAGAATAAAAGGAAGCATTTGTGGCTTCATTAGACAGGTTGAATATGAGAAGAAATTGGTGTGTGAGTTGCAGCTCCGTTCTTGGCATTTGAGGACGTCTATCCTCTCTTGTAACATTCTAGACATCATTCCCTTGGGGTTTGGCCTTTGGAATTCTTTGTTATTGGCTTCATTATCAGGCAGATTTGGTATTTTGCTCATATCTTCTTCACTACTTGTCTGACGCTTATGCCGCTTTGAGGGAATGGTATTATGAAGGTAGTGGACTGATTGAAGGACAAATTATTGTAGCAGCAAGTTCGAAAGCATGGGCTGGAGTAATTAGTGAGTTGATAAATCTGCCATGTATTTGGTTTTATGAATTCTGAAAATAACATTTTATTAGCTGCAGTTCATTTCCACTTTGCATATTATTGTAGTTTCTTTCTTGCTTATGTTGTATGATACCAATTCCATGCACGAAACACAACAAACAAATAAACATTTGATTTCCGGAGTTATAAGGGGTTTTAAGAAGTTGAATGCAAACTGTTTGACATAATTCCTTTCAGCAATTTGGTTTAGCTTTGTTGGGACATCCAGGGGTGTCCATTACAGTGGTATCAGAGCTATAAGTCCTGCCATCTTGTGGAGGTCTTATAGGGAATTTGGAACAACCAGATAGAGGGAAAAAGTGTTTGACGAAATGTCAAAACACTAAATCAGAAATAAATAGAAAAACACAGGCTAAGCATTTATGTTTGAGCATGCGACAGGGGTCTTATAATTTTCGCGATACTAGAGCAAGACAAAATAGGATTTCAGAGTTGCAAAGAAAACAGTCTAGTACATTCATGCAGGTGGACATTGAATCCAACCATACAGACACAGAGGAGATATTCTTTGATTAAGACAATAATATGGGTGATCGAGATGACAGGAATACAGGATTAGGCGAAGGCAGAAATGCTGGTCCAGATCAGAGGGAGGTACTATTCCAACAGTTACTGGATACATTAGAGCAGGGGCAGCGTATGCAACAGGAGCAGAATAGGCGAATGGACATGATGTTGCAGCTCATGGCTAGACATATGGGTGTCAATATTAATCCAGGTGATGCCAACAACAGAAACAATAACAACGAGGGAAACAATAACAACGGGGGAAACAATAACCATGAAGGCCAAGGCAACAACAATGGTCTTGAGAATAACATTAATGGTAATAATGGACACGACAACAATGGGAATGAGGCTGATAACTTTAGACACGTTGCACGCCCATCACGGACTGCGAGCTCGAGACCTCTTCTACCCACTTTCCCACCCAGAGATCCGGTTCAACCAGTAAACGAACCGCAACTTACCAAGTTACAGGATCAGTTCAGGAGGGACTGGGAGGCTAGTGGACTAGAGTTTCAGGCGTATTTTTCTCTTAGAGATTATATGGACTTGAGGATGAGACACATGCCTAAAGCAGGAGGGAGGAATCAAAACTTTGAGCTGAGGAAGAAAGTTGGAAAACTTTCTTTACCTTATTATGATGCTTCAGGGAAGATGACTGCACGAGCTTGGGCGCAGAAGGTAGATACATACTTGCAGCTAAATCCTATGCCTGAGGAGGAGGCTATCAAGTATGCGGCTATGCACTTGGATGGCGTTGCACATGAATGGTGGCATCATGGCATGGTGACTTTGGGGCATAATCAGATCACATCCTATGAGGAATTCACCGAAGCATTGATTGGGAGATTTGACACTAAGGATCCCGAGTTACATTTCAAGGAGCTAGCACAGTTAAAACAGTCAGGTTCTGTGGATGCTTACATTGCCGAGTTTCAGCGCTTGTCTGTACTTGTTACTGATATCTCTCCTAGGAGATTGGTGGTGTTATTTTGTGATGGTCTTGCTGATCCATTACGAGGTTGGGTGAAGGGACATGATCCACTCACGTTAGCTGAAGCAACTAAAAAGGCACGAGATTTAGCCCCTTCGGTATACAAAGGAAAAAACCATTCAACAGATTCTTCCTACTGCAAGGACAAAGACAAAAAATTGTTTCAGAAAGAGTATAGCAAACCCAAAGAAGGATCAAAAGGACTAGACAATGAAACCTTGAATGAACTTCGAAAGAAGAAGCCGTGCTTCCATTGTAGAGAGCCTTGGGACTTATCTCATAAATGTTCTCTCAAGGCTAAGGCAAATCAAATGGAGTATTTTTCAGCAGAAGAGTCAGAGTCAGAAGGGGAGGATCAGCACTCCGATTCAGATGAGGGTAACACTATAGAGAAGAGCAACATTCCTAAGGATGATAGATCGTTGGCACGCTTGACAGGGGCCCAAAAGGAAATCACATTTAAGGTCAGGGGTACTATCCAGGGGCAGAAAGTGATATCTCTTATTGACATTGGGGCTACACATAACTTCATAGATGCACAGTTGGTAGCCAAGAGAGGGTTATAGACAGAGGAGCATGATGGGTTTAGAGTCATGGTGGCTAACGGTGATAAGTTATTATGCACTCAGAAGATATCTAATCTTCGCATCAGGTTTGGAGATGGCTACGAGTTGGAGGATGAGTTCTATGTTGTGGACATGGGAGATTATGATGTCATCCTCGGCATGACATGGATGGCTTCACTAGTTGAGTTCACACTCAATCTAGTGAAATTGGAGATGAGATTCTAGCATGAGGGCAGAACTGTGGTACTTAGAGGGCTTTCAGATGGAGGTTGCAGAGTAGGGTCCTTGAGGAGAATGCAAAGACTTTTTCGTCATGATGACATAGAGTGGGCGACAGAGTGCCACATTATGCCAACTTCACCAGAGCCACAAGAAAAGTGTCATCCACTAAATGTCCAGAAGATACTTGATAGACACACTAAAGTATTTAGCGATATTCCTCATGGGGTTCCTCCTGACAGAGGGATGGAACATGTTATTGAGATCGAGGAGGGAGCCAAACCAGTTATGATTACTCCCTATCGTCATCCTAAGAAACACAAGGATGAGATAGAGAAGGCGATTAAGGATTTGTTGGAGATGGGGCATAGCAGGCCCAATAAGAGCCCCTTTGCTTCAGCAGTAGTATTGGTAAAGAAGAAGGATGGGACGATGCGCATGTGCATCGATTACAGGGCATTGAATAAGAAAACAATTAAAAACAGGTATCCCATTCCTAGGATTGATGAGTTGCATGGGGCATGCTTCTTCACCAAAATTGATTTGCGATCCGGATACCATCAGATCAGGATGAGAGCAAAGGACATTGAGAAAACAGCCTTCCGATGTCACTATGGCCACTTTGAGTTTATGGTTATGCCATTTGGTCTAACCAATGCACCTGCTACATTTCAAAGTTGTATGAACCAGGTATTCAGGAAGCAGCTGAGGAGATTTGTCTTGATCTTCTTTGATGACATCTTGGTCTTCAGTAAGACCTGGGAGGAGCACTTACATCATCTGGAGGAGGTGTTATCTATTCTAGAGAGAGAGTCATTGTATGCCAAGGAATCTAAATGTGAGTTTGGCATGACTGAGCTCCTTTACCTGGGGCATATCATTAGTGCAGATGGCGTTCAGGTTGATCCCGAAAAGATTAGAGCTATTGTAGAGTGGCCTACTCCCACAAACCTTACACAGCTTAAGGGATTCTTTGGTTTATGTGGTTTTTATAGGAGGTTTGTTAAGGGATTCTCACAGATTGCTACACCCTTGACAGATCTTACCAGGAAAGGAGCCTTCGTGTGGACAGGGGCAACATAGAGGTGTTTTGAGCATTTCAAGTAGGTAATGTTTTCATGTCCAGTTCTAGCTCTACCGGATTTCACGAAGCCTTTTGAGCTTCATTGTGATGCATCAGGTGATGGGATTGGAGCAGTATTGATGCAGGAGAAGCATCCCATTGCATTTGAGAGTAGGAAGCTCCGAGGAGTTGAAAAAAGTTATTCTGTCTATGACCGGGAGATGTTGGCCATAATGCATGCATTGGCCAAATTTCAATCATATTTGGTAGGTGGACGTTTTGTGATCAAGACTGATCACAACAGTATTAAATACTTCATGAGCCAGCATGATCTTAATGACCAGCAACAAAAATGGGTGACTAAATTGCAGGCTTATGAATTTGACATAGAGTTTGTCAAAGGTAAGAAAAATGTGGTGGCTGATGCTTTATCTCAGAGACCTCACTTATGTGCTCTGGCAGAGATTTCAGGAGATTGGAGAGATCGGATTATAGCAGAGTATGTCGGAGATGCTTGGGCTTCTGGATTGATTTCAGGTACCATACAGGATGATCGCTATGAGGTGATAGATGGATTGATCAGAGTTCAAGACAGGGTTTATTTGATTCCGTCATCATATTTGAGAGAGGCGATACTGAAGGCATTTCATGATGCACCCACAGCTGGACATCCGGGGGTCTTCAAGACCCACAGGCAGATCCGAGAGCGGTTTTCATGGAAAGGGCTCAAGGATGATGTTCAGAGGTATGTCAAGGAGTGTGTGGTTTGTCAACAGAATAAGGGAGAGCACACATTTTCTGCAGGTTTATTACAGCCCTTGCCCATTTCTGATAGGAAATGGGAAAGTATTTCGATGGACTTTATCAGTGGTTTACCACGAGTGCAGGGAAGGGATTGTATCTATGTGGTGGTGGACCGCTTGACGAAGTTTGCTCACTTCTTTGCTATTCCATCCACTTACACAGCAACACAGGTGGCAGATCTTTTCTTTAAAGAGATATTCAGGTTACATGGGCTGCCCAGATTCATTGTCAGCGACCGAGATAGTAAGTTTATGAGTATTTTTTGGCAAGAGTTATTTAGGTTGTGTGGTACAGATCTTACACCTAGCACTAGTTATCATCCGCAAACAGATAGGCAAACAAAGATTGTGAATAAATGGGCGGAAGGATATTTGAGCAACTATGTAACTACACAACAAAAGGCTTGGATTAGATGGTTGCATATGGGAGAGTATTGTTATAACACCACTTATCATATGTCCATCAAGATGACTCCTTTCATGGAACTCTATGGTTATGAAGCACCTAGCTTCATGGATTTAGTTTTGGGGGACAGTTGAGTGCCCAAAGCCAAAAACTTATTGCAGGATAGTCAGAAAATCCTGAAAGTGCTCAAAGAGAATATACAACAGGCCTAGAATCAACAGAAATTGTATGCTGATCAGCACCGAATAGAGCATAGCTTCGAGGTAGGGGATATGGTTTACTTGAGGCTACAACCATATAGACAGTCATCGCTCAAGAAGAGCGAAGCTGAAAAGTTGAAACTTAGATTTTATGGTCCCTACAGGGTGATTCGCAAAGTGGGCAAAGTCGCCTATGAGCTTGAGCTTCTAGAGGGCAATCAAGTGCACAATGTGTTTCATGTGTCTAGGCTTAAGAAAGCCATTGGTCAGAGTGTAGTGCCTTCTGTAGATTTACCGCCTTTGGATGAGGAGGGGAAGCTTGTGTTAGTACCTGAGGCTATTCTAGATACCAGAGAGAGGAAGCTTAGAAACAGGATAGTGAAGGAGTATTTGGTCAGATGGAAAGACCTGCCGGAGGAAGATTCTACATGGGAGAGTGAGTAGGTTATTCAGCAGGCTGGACTGAGATTGCTTGAGGACAAGCAATTTCAAGGGGGGTAGACTGTAATGTCCCCATTTTAGCAGTTGACCAAGTGTGTGTGCATTAGCCTTGTTCTACATGGTCCTGAGGGCTAACGAAGGGTTTAATGGGATCTTGGAGTGTTTTGGCCTAGTCATTTCCAGTTTGGGCCAAAACGAAGTTGATTTACTCAGTTTCAGACATACTTACTATTTTTAGTAAGTTGGAAGGACACAGTGCAAGTCAATTTTGGTGATTGGATTCGATACTCCTCGGTGAGAGCTTTACGATGAGCTATCACTCGCATTATTCGGAGTCCGATTGCTAATACATTTTAATGCCTGAAGTTTTATTAAAGTAACGTCTAATTTAATTGCAAAATATTAAAGTGTTACTTTAATATTTATTTTATGGTGATGTGTACCCAAGGGAGACATAAGGGGTATTTTAATATATGTTTTATATTACACATCTTTTATCCCACATTGCCCATATGAGTTGATCGGACCCGTGGGAATAGAATAAAAGGAAGCATTTGTGGCTTCATTAGACAGGTTGAATATGAGAAGAAATTGGTGTGTGAGTTGCAACTCCGTTCTTGGCATTTGAGGACGTCTATCCTCTCTTGTAACATTCTAAACATCATTCCCTTGGGGTTTGGCCTTTGGAATTCTTTGTTATTGGCTTCATTATCAAGTAGTTTAGTTGCATTTCCGGCTACAGGCAGATTTGGTATTTTGCTCATATCTTCTTCACTACTTGTCCGACGCTTATGCCGCTTTGAGGGAATGGTATTATGAAGGTAGTGGACTGATTGAAGGACAAAGTATTGTAGCAGCAAGTTCGAAAGCATGGGCTGGAGTAATTAGTGAGTTGATAAATCTGCCATGTATTTGGTTTTATGAATTCTGAAAATAACATTTTATTAGCAGCAGTTCATTTCCACTTTGCATATTATTGTAGTTTCTTTCTTGTTTATGTTGTATGATACCAATTCCATGCACGAAACACAACAAACAAATAAACGTTTGATTTCCGGAGTTATAAGGGGTTTTAAGAAGTTGAATGCAAACTGTTTGACATAATTCCTTTCAGCAATTTGGTTTAGCTTTTTTGGGACATCCAGGGGTGTCCATTACAGGTTGACTGTGATCCTGCGCATACCCTCATAGGAATACCTCAACAACAAGATCAAAGAAAGTATACACTTTGAACTATAGCTAGATAACTTTATTATCTCTAGTTGTGATGAGACGTGAAGCGACCCTATTATTAATTGTGGGTTTCTTAGAAGAAATAGCTCTCCAGAATCTAGTGGCACCAAAACTTATAGTTTTCAAATAGTCTGATGGACCATTGCCTTGGGCTGCCAAGTTCAAAGAATTTAGAGACTCTAGATCTATGAAAATCATGTCAGTTTGTTTTGAAATTATTCTATTTTTGTATATATTTAAACTGTTTGGAAAATTTCATTTGATGTAATATTGAGCAGAGATGTAAATACTTAGAGATGGAGGCTTTTTGATATCTTGGAAAAGTTTTTGATGTGGAACATTTAGTTATAATACTCACTTTATTTTTAATAGAAATTAAAATTTGAACGAAAATATGTGTACTCTATTTTAGACTAGCAGATAGTGATATAACATAAATCAATTTTGTTTAATATTTTTATATGAGACTGAATATTTTTATGGTAAAGGGTTATTCATTTATAAATGAATTATGTAGGAAGAAAAGACGTTTTGTGAACATTTTCTTGACGACCACAATCTTATGACTATTCTTAAACATCACATACTAAGAAAAAAATTAAACTTCCAAAAGAAGTCAATTTGGATTATTTAACACTTTTAAATTAATAATCATTCTTTGATATGCGATATTTAAGCCATCCCCAATCTTACGCCTAAAAATCTAAAAAAATGAAGATTAATTTTACTTAATTGAAATACAAAAGTAGAAGTGGGTAGGAATCTAAGAGTTGAAAATAGGATTTGTTCATTTGACGAGAGTAACTACTAAGGAGGAAACCGATCTTGAAGGGTGGATGAAGTCCTTGTCCAACATTTCACTAGACCTTCTTTTCATTCTCTCAAATAGTGCATCATAATTCTCTACTCCAATTGCATCTTCAACAAAGCTCCTCACCATCATAGTCTCCTTCTCAAAACACCCCACTTTACTCATCCATCATATTTTCTTTCTTATACCTTAATTTCGGATGACTTAAATATCACACGCGAAGGCTTCATTCCAAAACTAAAAGTGCTAAATAGTTAATGTTGACTTTTTTTCAAACTTAATTTCTTCCTTAATGTGTGATTGTTTAAAGACGTCCATACAGTGCACAACTCAGTTTAATTTTGCTATTTAAAAGAATCCCATTATTCGAACGGGCTGTTTTACAGTCATCTTTGGCCATGCTTGGCAAGCTTCCTGCAATTACCATTCGTGTTGTGGGAAAAGGCAATGATCAGGATAAGCGATTAAAAAATTGATTATATGCATGCGTAGTGAAGGATAGAAGATGAGCTAGATTTGTATTTATAGATAGATAATCATCCATATCACACCGACTTTTCCAAATGGGCTGTTTAACGCAACAAATGGGCTGGTTAACTGCGGGCCTTTCGATATAGAAATGAAATCCTCGCTACCATCAATTCCAAAATAGGTGATATGGTTATGTCCACGTAGGTATCAAGAATAGGCTGTATAATAACTTCCGCACGGCTGTTATTAACATATCATAAAACGCACAAAAAAAAATTTGTTTTCTTGACAGGCTTTTCTGATGGCGAAATTTGAAGACGAGAATAGCTCTTCCGACATTAGAGACAAGCTATTAAAATAATGAGAAGCGTGAGCTAGTCGTGATGGAATGCTGATCAACCATAGATGCCAAAAGTTGATGAAAATACCAGGAAAGAAGCTTCCGTGGATTTGAATTACATAGATATTGATATAGTACAGCTGGCAGGGTATCTTTCCCTAATAGCTGTGTGAGTCGACAAACACAGTTGTACTGTCTTGCCAGCTGGATATTCTATTGAAGCATCGCCAACTTTGTAGGCCGAATGGCTATATTCTACTAGCATTTGCATCGAAAAGAAGCGTAAGCATTCAGTTTGATAGATAAATATTTCAGTTAAGAGAGTGCAATTGTGTTTGATTTATTATTCATCAGTTTGATAGATAAATATTTCAGTTGAGAGTGCAATTGAGTTTGATTTATTATTCATATGAACGGGTCTTATAGATGAAGATATAATTTGAAGCTTCCAATGATTTTTCAGTTAAAAACAAATATCACATAACTTTCATGAAGGAAAAAAGGGTCAAAAAGTTTATCACTGTAGTATAACATGAGACCTCGTCCCTTATAACCCTCACGTTTCCACAATGGGGACTTGGTGTTCCCAAGTGTGCTGGAAATTTTTGTAAAATTGCAGCTGCAACACTTGTGATAGAAAGTTAGTTTACTGATTACTTAAAGATTTTTTTCACTCACTTCCACACACATAGACGCACGCGCACACACACACACACACACTACATATTTATGAATGTATATATATGATTTTGAACTGTTTTTGATATCATGCCACTCATTGTAATAATCTTTATGATTTTTTTAATATTCATATTGCAACTTTGATATGTTCAAGTATTTAGTATTGTAATTTATTAGTTCTCATACTATTGTACATCATTTCGTAACTATCATTTAAACTTATTATGTGCAAAGTATATGACAACACCTCCAAACCCTACCCCCACCTTCTCACCTCCACTATCCTCAAATTCAAGCCCTTTTTTTCTTGTCCTGAAAACTTGTCTAGACATCCCGATGTCCCCACGCCCTCTAGTGCACATGTTAGATTGCAAATCTATTAAAGACTTATAATAAGTCTAGATACTTGTGGCATATGACCTAAGTTGTTATAGTTTAGACATAGTTTAGTTAAAGTACGATAAAAACTAGTGCTATTATTTTAATTCTACAAATACTAATATAGTTTTATGCTTGTATTGATAATAATTTGAATTCTTTCCAAAGTAAGATAAAACTAAATAAATATATAAGTATGCTAGTTAAATTCATCATTTATTAGTTATACTATTGTACATCATTTCATAACTAGCATTTAAGTACTATGTGTAGGGTACATGACAACACCTCCCACCCACCACTCTCCACCTCCCACCCCATATTTGCCACCTCCCACCTCCATTTTCCCCAAAGTATCACAAAACTAAATACAATATAGAAGTAAGTTAATTAAAGTCATCATTTAGAACTTAAATATTTTCCCTCTTCGCATGTTTCAAAGACTTGAAAGGTATCTTTGTAGCTTTGAAAGTTGTAGGTATTGATGTACAAGAAACAACAAGTAAAATAATGGTTATTATTATCTAAAGAGATAGATGGAGTCTTGTGCCAAATTATCACCACCATATAAATTGGATGGTTACATGTCTTTTCCTCAAAGGTTTAGAGTGTACTCCCAATGTTAGATGGTTTGCTGTTCTATTTTTATTAGTTAAATATTTTACCCATTTGATACAATTTAAAAAAAAATCCATTATAATTATTTATGGTGAATTGGAGCTACCGAGAATGGAAAAATATTTTTATATTAAATTTTATTATACGCCTATTAATAATTTAAGTTAAATTTTTTCAATTCATTTTTTATTTTCTTCACATGTTTCAATAATCCTCCACCAATATTTGATTTTACAACTTATTAAAGTTAATTTATTATTGAGTAAAGTGGCATAGCTTATGATATTTATAGGTTAATTACTAGATGAATTTCTTTGAACTTAAACCTTTTATTGACATGACACTATTTAAGTCCAATAAAATTGATTCCAATGTAAAAAAATTATATATGTAGAATACATAAGAAATTTTTATACATGCATGTCAAGTATACATAATTAAATATTAGATAAGTGTTTATGCATACTTAAACAAAGTTTAAGTACCTAATTTAATTTTGAGAAAAAAATTAGAGGTTCAACAATTTGTGAAGAAGGTTTTTCTTTTTCATTAATTGTCACCTGTCCATATTAGTGTATACACATTAGAAAAATTGACAGAGTTATAATAAATCAATGTTGATTCATCAAACTCCTATCATCATAGTACCCTCAGAGATATCCACTTCCACTAGTTTGTTCTAAGTCTATTATTTTTCTATACAATACTTTTTCTATTTAGGAAAAGCTACAACGATGTATAGTTAGATATAGAAATGCATTTAGAAATAATGCATAAATGGAGTAAGACTTTTACATATGAATTATTATTAAATTTAATGTAGTTAATATCTTATGTTGAATATTTTGTACTAAAAGGATAGATGAGTTGACATAAATATTTAATCTAGGTGTGAAGAACACATTAGGAACCAAAATTGTGTCATCTAAGTTAATATGAAATTTGCCTAGATAGTTAAATTGTGTGGTAAAAATAAAAATACAATACCAAATAAAACAAACTAAACATCATGATAAAAAAAGAAACAATCAATTTATAAGATGTAAAAAGGAAAAGTTAAAACAATTAATTGGATAGAAAACAAGTGCAAAGTAAAAGCTTCTATTGATTTTTATTTGCCCTTTTGGTTTGATGCTTGATATGCATGCTCACATTATTTCCGTTGTTTCTCTATAGAACTTTATGATTATGCAAATGGATGCAAAAAATGAAGATAATGATGATGCAATATGGCTTTGATAATGAGATTGCAAAATGAATTTAACAATGCAAACAAATGGAAAATGGATTCTAAGATCTAGATGAAAACAATTTACTATTGCATTGTAGGCTCTTGCCTTAGTGTACTATCATTTTCAATAGAACATCTTCATAAAATTTGTTCACCATAATGTGCATTATATATATTATTAATCTTCTCATTGAGTAGTATGCATGGTACATGCCATTTATGTTGTGAATGATTATGAATCTTTTTTTTTGATCGGTAAAATAGTATTTCATTAATTATCAAAAAAGAGCTACATAATTTTTTTTAATGATATATATATATATATATATAAATAAAATTAAAAATAAAAAATACTTCAAAAAAGATCTACAATTATAATAAATTATTATTTTTGAATGATAAGGTAAAAAAGTATATATATCTAACCTACCCTAAATAAAATATATTGCTAAAGAATATCCTTACAAGACTGTGAGTTCAAGAAGAATGAATCCTTACCTTAAAACCTAAGAAATAACATATATGTTGCAATAGTTTGTGTATGGAAAATAAAGATATAAATTTTTCTCTTTCAAAACTTTGAAACTGAAATTAATTCATCAATAATAATATATTATGCAATTGATCAATTACCTAGCATGAAATTTGTCTGTGTGTGTGGGCATACATACATATGTGTAAAACAAGTATTCAAATATATATTGTTGTATCAAAATATTTATCAATTATTTAGGTTTTACATATGACATATGATAATGTAAACTAAATAACACATATGAAAAATATTTAATTACTCAATTTATATATTAGATAAGAAACATATTATTGAGTAATAAATATAAATGCCGCATTCAAATATAAATATAAAATATAAAATTATGTTTAATTGTTAAGTTCATACATATTATTAGCTTAATATACTAAAAATAAAATCTTGCATCTTCCAGTGTTTATTATTTTTTCTATTTTTGTTTGGCAAAGGTAGCAAGCCACTAGTAATTTTAGTAATAATATACCTAGTTCAAGGGCTTATGGAGGAAAGAATTGGTAAAGAATAATACATCTATCTTAAATTATGTTGAATATATATTATCACTTTGAAATAATTAAACTTGACTTAATACATGTTAACATATTTTCAAGAACTTGAATTTGAACTATAGATCTTTGGATGCAAGGTTTGATGATTTTAAGGCTCAATTTTAGGTGGGAAATGCTAAATCAAAGGTGGAAGGTAGTCAATAAATTATATTTTCCTTGATGGATTGCCTCAACAAGTTCATTGGTAAGATGGAATAAGTAACAAGTTTGTAGGTTGTAGTGGATGTGGATGCTTGGGACATCTCTAGCCATGTTGCTAGTCTTGGACAGCATATACATGCTAGCACTATGAAGAAGATGACAACTGAGCCCCCTAAAGATCTCCTTCATATCAAGGATGTTGTATGAAGAATGAAAATTTTGAAAGAACAAATGGTGATCATTATTGTAGAGCTAGCTTGATCTTCTCTATTTTTGTTTCTTACAGGTTTTTGGTTTTGGGTGTTGGTGGTTTTTGTAGTTGGTTATATCAATCTAGTTTTTTGTCACTTAGTCTTTTTCCTATAACTTAGGTGTTGCTACTTTGTCCAACATAGTTCTATCTTGGGGCTTTATTTGAAAATATCTTTGTAACTTTTGTAATGGGTTTTAGGTCCCCTAAAAACCTAAATTTGTAATTAATCAAAAAATTGTTTAAAAAAATGCCTGATTTTATTCATGCCCCTTTTGTAGGAAGATACCCTACTTACCCTCCACTAAATAAACCCCCTACCACCCTAGTTAGGATTGCAATTTTGAGTAGCTGGTTGCTCCCTTATAGTTCCAAGCCTAACCCAAAACCCCCAAAAGTGGCCAAGAATGAAAAATCCACTACTAAAGAGAAAGCACCTATCTTTGTCTCTTTTGAAGAAACTTTGTTGGATACTACCTTTGCGAAAATAAGACCCCCCATAATGAAATCTTGCCCAACTAAGAACTAGAAAATTAATCCACTTGTGAAGAGTTACATTGATACATATAGAGATGATGTAGGGGAGAGTATAGAATCCTAGGAAATGATATGTTTGAAAATTTTAGTATGAAGAAATAGGAGGTTAGCTCGGGAGGAAGGAGATTTTCTAGGCTTCAGAATACAAAATATTTAATAAGGAAGAAAACATAGAAGAAGAAGTTATCCCAGATACGGACTAAGAATATGAACTAGAGGAGTTAGAGGAGAGTGAAAATCAGAGGACGAGGACTACAAAAAGGAAGAGAAAGAATTAGAAGACACCAAGGAGGACAAATCCTATCATATCACTGTGAATCTTGAGGGGTTGTAGGAAATTAGAAACAATGTCATTCCTTTCTATGTTATTGATGAAGAGGAGAAATGAGAACATGAAGAATTACATTCATGCTATGCAAAATAGGGTTTTCCCGTGGGAGAATGTTTTTCTTACCACTGTCACTACCGTCAAGTTCAAAACTGCTAAAGCAGTGCTTGACATTATTACGAGAAAGAGCAACTGTAAGGTAAACATAAATAAATAGTTCTAAATGAGTTTCTTTATTGCTCTAGTGTACAACTGTTATGTTATTTTTTTGTTAATATTTGGTGATAAACTTTGTGATATTATTTGCTCCTATACTAGGTTTGATTGGGTTATTGAATCTCATGCCAAGGGGTAGAGTATTTTTGTTAATTTTATTATTAGTTTACTTTTATTTCTCAATAGTAGTAGTGCTCTCAGTTTTTAGTTGTACTAGAGCTCTTAAATTAAGACCTTTTCATAAAGTATTTTTGTTTATGATGTTATTATTAGTTTACTTTTATTTCTCAATAGTAGTTGTGCTCTCATTTTTAAGTTAGTAGTACTAAGACTCTTAAATTAAGACCTTTTCAAAGATTTTTTTGAAATTAATGGTTATTTTTGCTATAGGGTGTAATGATCTAAAGCTGTGCTCTAGATTTAAAACTGTAATGTGATTTTTATTTGTTGATTGAGAGCCCACTCCCTCCCATCTTTAATAAAAAAGATATTTTGAAAAATAGATATGATCAATTTGAAATAATTAAAGACAGTGAAATATGTTGACAAATTTTAGATTAATTCAATTTAATTTAAAATTGATTTGCTAGTAGTATATACCCATCTCACCCTTTAAAGTGCTAGTCGTAGGTGATAATATGAACCAACGAAAGTGAAACCACGATGATCCACGCGTCTTCTACGAAGAACTATCATATTTTACATAGCTTTAGGAGGGATCATTTTTTAATATGCTCATACGTTCGTATTAGATCTTCTCCCCATTTCCAGGATCTTTCCTTGAAATGCTTTGAGATCCAACATGTCCTCGTAAGGCCAGAGGAAAGACCTAAATTGGGCATACACATATTCCAGTTGTTCGTACGTCAGATCTTCACTGCCATTATAACAATCCAAAGTTCTGCCCCTTATCTCTTACAGTTTTTTAATCAATTCGAAATGCAGGAAAGGTGTGCTTGTCGACCCACAGTGTTATCCTTGAAGAAGACCCGACCTTTACTATATCAATGTCTACGTAATACAAATTGAGGGAAGCTTCCTCTTCCTCAACTTTTGGCTTTAATGTTGATCAATATCTATCACGATACCCCACGCGCTCTCATTATTTTATACTAACTTTGTTTCTAATGTCGGAAGAGTTATTGTGTCTTCAAATTTTTGTTAGCAGAAAAGCCGGTCGAGAATATGACAAGTGGTTTAATACAATATGTTTATTTTAAGTGTTTGAACTAGAAACTGTATTTTAGAATGTTGAATAGATGTTTCACTAATAAGAGATCAGTGAATATGATGCAAGATGCTGACTCGAATAAAACACACCTCTTTGAGGAAATTTCCTTTACAATTACAATGGACAGTATTTTATCATTAAAAGGAAAGTCATCAACGTGAATTTAGAATGCTATGCGAGATATGATATTTTAGTAACTGTTGTGCATATGTTATTCTTTAAACATTTCATTTTTAGTTCATTGAATGAGGTCAGCGTCGGTGGACTGCAAGTTGTAACGCACAAAACAATCTTCGACCTCCAATAAATTTTATATCAACTTTGGTTCGATCTTCACTCACATGTTTGTTTTTAATTTAATGGATATGAAGCAGGTCTGGAATTCGACGGTAAGGCCATATTAATATTGATTGTCGAAAATTAATAATATATATTTATAAATTAGTAATTCACTATTTCAAAGTTTCTAAATCCATACTTTTAAAAAAAAAATAATTTTAAAAAAAAGTAATTATAAATTAATAATATGAAGGATACTGATCAGGCCACTGATGCTGCTGATGCTGTTGCTGATGGCTGGACTGTTCCCAGTTCACCTCCCAATCTCAAAGATGATTGGAAATTTCATAATCATAATGAACCACCTCCCTCAGCAGGGACTGCTTTAGCTGCTTGAGAGTTGCTTTATATGTTTTTTTGATGAATAGTTGATGTTTCCGGCTTCAGCGTGTGATCTCGAGAGGTGATCTTTTTTGTGAATTGTATTCTTACTATATTATTTATTAATAAAAAAAGGACAAAATGAACATACTAATATTTCAATTTGATAAAACAGATTTATAAACTTAATTATCATATTGACGGTCCTATAAAAAATCAATCAATATAATTAAAAAATCAATTAATATAATTACACAATTTTTTTAGTCTGTCATATACAACTCAAAAATAGAAAAATTACCAATATAACCAAAGCCTGATGAAGTATAATTTTAAAATGGCCTCAGACACGAACGATGATGCTTGAACATAAAAAACTATATCCCACTGTCGGTATGATCTCAAGGCTTGTCTAATAATAGTTGAATATATAATGCTTACGAATTATTAAAGGGCCCAAACTCTACCAAAGTATCAGCATGATATGCGAATCCACTCCGCCCTGTTTACAAAAATCATTGCACCTAATTAGGATTGCGACGTGATTGGGTTGGAACGAGAATTTCACTTGTGTGTCGAAACGCCCACAGTTAAGCACGCACTCCCTTTTAGAGTTGTGTGTTAAATAAACTATTCATAACAAGGCAATTGAACTTAGGATTATCTATCTATAAATACGTATCTAGCTCTGCCTCAATCATTCACTCCACTCCTCTACTTTTGAATATACAATCTATTTCTATAATCGCTCTTCCTCATCATTGCCTTTCCCCTCTGCACGAATGGCAATCGGAACTTTGCCAATCTTGGCCCAAGGAGAGTTCAAATCGGGATATTGTAATATTGTGAATGGCGAAAATAAACTGACCTGTGTTCTGCACATGAGTTCGGGCGTTGGAGAGAGCAGCTACGCTCAAAATTCGAGCAGGCAGAGCTGCGTCTTCAAATCCATGGAGCCTACCTTTCTCCGCCTCATTCATTCTCTCCCACTTGAAAAGAAAGGAGGTTTATTGCGAATTGCAGACTTGGGCTGTGCCAACGGAATGAACACCGTTTCTGAGGTGGATTTTGTGGTGGCGAGCATAAAAAAGGTGTGCTCTAAACGAGGTCTGTCGATTCCACAGCTGCAGGTGTTTTTCAACGACCTGCCTTCCAACGATTTTAACGGCTTGTTCACGCTGTTACACTCGATGAAGCCCGATTACATGGCAGCCGCAGTGCCCGGAAGCTTCTACCAAGCGTTGTTTCCACATGGCAGCATCGACATTGGCTTCTCTATCATGGCCTTGCACTGGCTTTCTCGGGTAATTCTTCAAGTAGGAGAGAGAGTCTCTGACGTCTCTGATTTCTTTCGTGTGTCGAATACTGTTGTTAACCAGTTCGTTTTTTTATTGCAGATTCCCGAAGGTGTGGGGAATGAGGAGTCGGGTATTTACAACAGAGGAAAGATTTGGATTAACGGAGGCAGAGCAGAAGTGGCGAGAGCATATGCGGAGCAGTCACAGAAGGATCTGGGTGAATTCTTTCGATGGAGAGGGGAGGAAATGGGAAAGGGGGGTGTGATGTTCATATGCGCGATGGGGCGTCCGAATGAAATGAGTGCGGAGCAGCAAGTCACTTCAGAAGGTGAATACTGTGGGCCTGACTTTGAAGCCGCTTGGGACGACTTAATCTCAGAGGTAATCGATATAAATTTGTTAATGGACGAGAACCCATTTTACTTAGTGATTGATATGGTTTTTCAGAATATTGAATTTTGTTGATTTTTTGTAATAGGGAATTGTGAAGGCTGAGACGAGGGACAGTTTCAATCTGCCATGGTATTTCCCGAACGCAGATGAAATGAGAGAGGCCGTTGGAACGTCTGGTGTGTTTGAGATTGAGAAGTTGGAAGTGAGGAGTGGAGTAAGTTGTATGGGGGAAAGAGAATACGAGGAGTGGGTGAGCGATGTGGTGACTTTTGGGAAGAAGAAGGCGAGGCTGGTGAGGAGCTTTGTGGGAAGCCTTGTTGAAGACGCGATTGGAGTGGAGAATTGCAATGCTTTGTTTGAGAGAATGGAGAGGAGGTCCAGTGAAATGTTGGAGAAGGGCATTCTCCGCCCTTCAAGATCCGTTTCCTGCATAGTAGCTGCCCTCGTTAGAAAATGAACACACGCACTGATATCAGTTCTGAAATTCCTCTCCACTTCTGCTTTTGCATTCCAGTAAAGTATCATTAATCTTCAGAACACTCGTTCGACTATGCACTTTTAACAGCAAAGTTGTGGTGCCCAGGAGATGTCTGCAAAGCGTTCTCCCCCCATCCATAATTCATTTGTAAATGGATACTCGACTTTCCATCTGTCTTTGTTACTCTTAAATATGGAATACAACTGATTTCTTATGCATTATATTCATACAATTAGTTTATCATCAACTTTTAATTCATATGAACATAATTCAAGTTATTAAAGATATAAATAAAAAAATTGTAATTCATGTTTTTTTATTCGTAATGGGTCAAAGTCTAGATTAGTTATTATTATTTGTTAGTCTAGATTAATTATCACTATTTGTTGTAATTAATTATTTGTATGTGTTAATCTTGAGTACACTCAAACTCAAGACCTTCCACATGAGAGGCTCACAAGTTATCATTGTGTTATAATCTCTTGACTAAAATTAAAGTTCATTTTAATTTGGTACGGAAATATCAACTAAAATGAGTTGGTCATGCATTGTACTAATATAAGTAATTTACTAAGTACTTTTAATTACCATGAATTGTTATACAAGTGGTTCGTGATAACAATGCTAGGTTTGTCTCAAAATTGGCCCTCCCTTTGGCTACCTAGACAAACCACTTTGCTAAGGCTTTAACAACCTACATTGGTATAAAGATGAAAAAGGAGAAACATTAGTGAAAGGTATGCATCAAAGTTGATTCTGTTAGCACCATTAATTGCTTAAAAGGTATTACATCCCCTACTTGGATGCTAAGTTCTATCAGCAAAGATTTCATAGACATTCTTAGGGACTTCGATGACCACATTATCTCTCATGTGTACTATGAGGGCAATTGTGTTGCAAATATGCCAATGGATATTGAAGTTAATTCACATTTCAAAATTGAATGTGGAATAAATGACAATATCCTACTTAATCTCCAAATGCTACATTGATGATAATGGTGGTAGCTAAGTGTAGTGTGACTTTGGAAAATGTGTGCTTAGGAAGGACTCTTTTACAATGAAGTCGCCAACCTTCTAGTTATTTTCATTTTTCTTTTAATTCTATGAAGTCCACAAAGATCTGGTACCCAAATCATAGGGTCTTCACAGAAAGGGGCAATAAACTATAATCTATATTCATATTAGGGAATTTAAAGTGTGCCTAAAAGGAGGCGATCAATTACGTAAATAGGGGTATGGAGTTTTTTAGGGACGAGGGGTGGGGGATTATATAGGCAAACAAGTATGGGCGATATTGGGTGGGTATTGGAGGGGATGATGAAAAAGGAGTTTGGGGTAGTATCTTTTGAAAACAGGGGGATACTTTAGTATGCCACAAAAATACATGCTATGATTAACATCACTAAGTGGATTCGCTATAGCCCAAATTGAGAGAAAAAGTGGGAGTTGCAAAAATTTAGGTGACAAATAAGTTGGAGCCTATTGTGCATAGAAAATAAAAAAAATATTGGGTTAGTGTGGGGTCGCTAATGGTGGATGACTTCATGTGATGAATAGATAAGTTCCATGGTATCAACACTCTGGTTACTAAGGATTTTTCTAATTGTTAAAAATATAGGATTTTGTGTGTCTACAACCTACAATTGGAAGCTAATGAATAGTTTTTTCCACCATGGTCTCTAATACTTTGATGAGTGCACAAAATTCTTTAGATATAAAAATTTGCAAATAAATTTGTGGCATCCTCTTTCCTTCCAATTGAAAGGGATAAGGTGAAGATGACCAACAATGGGGTTTTTGACATAGGATACCTTCCAAAATTGTGGTGTGATTTTACTGAGGTAATCATTCACTAACTTACTCTAGATGACAAATTACATAGTATATTTAATGATCACTTTGACATTTTGACTCTTTTTTTTTATAGAAAGCATATTTCCATTTCTTTTAATGTAATGTCCTCTCTGAGTACTAATTTAAAATCCCTTAAGAAAATAAAAACTTATCCCATCCTTCATAAGGGTTTAATTTTATTGAATGGAGAATGTGAAAGCCTTGCATGCTGATAGAAATGTCATTCCTAAGACTAACGTTGAGTATATAAAGAATGTTTGGTGACACTATGGTGACACCTTGTCCAAAAATGAGTTTGAAAAATTGGATCATCAAGGAGAAGAGGGGATTTGTCTCAATCTGTCAAATCTCTTTGGCACATAATTATTTCTTCATTATGAAGTGGTACCTTTGGTCATCCTTGGTTGGTAGTAAAGACTTCCAACATCAATAAAGAAGGATGAATGACACTAGGTAGATAAAGATTGATCAATTTTAGGGTGCATCAAGCTATCAAATTAGGAGGGGCCTAAGGTTTCAATATTAATCAAGTGCAACTTTTGTTGGAGATTTTAATAGTGATAAGGTTTTTCACACTTATGAGAAGGTGTACAAGAATCTTCATCGCACCTCAATGGGGTGAAAAAAAATCATAGTTTTGGTTGATAAAGACCCAAATTATTTCTCTTTTAATGATATTTTGTCAGATTCTTTAGACCTTGGTGTCAATGTCAAAGAGGAAGGGGGAGTTAGGGTATCCCAATTTACTAGTAAAGTTAAAGATTAAAAGAAAAAGATTTTTGCTCCCCTATCAGTGCAAAAATGAAAATCTTCTTGTTTAAAGAAAAACCCTTCTCAACCAAGTTTTTATGGGATTGCCAAGGATGTATAGATAAATTTGTAAACTCCTATTCATGTAGGTAGGGACATTCCCAAGGAAATTGTTTCTTCTATGCTTAATAGAAATACTTTCAATGATTGTCTCAAAAATCTTTTGGAAAATTAGAGTACATTAATTTCTTGCCTTATTTTAGAGATCAATATCCTAAAAAAAAATCTTCAAATTCTTCTAATAATTCTAATTTTTTTTTTGGTCAATACATAGTCTCTAGCGAATGACATTAAGGACCTTAAGAAGTACCAAAAGCAAACAATAAAGTCTCTTGGGGATGACCTTCAAAAGGTCTAGGATAAAATAAGAGTACCTGTGACTATTAGTAAGACCATCATGGATAATTCTAAGGGAAAATATTAACTTGTATGTCATTCAAAATTATTTAGTTGAAAAATGAATAAATTAATTATGATACAGGTTGTATGGTTGTAACACATAAATGTTATTGTATAAGATATTTTTACAATAAAAAAGAAGAAGTGGATTTTTTTAGAGATAAATAAAAGAGGACATAACCAGATGCAAAAATATTTTGAAGAAATGGTAACCAAGAATATAAAAATGTGAACCTCAATGCAATTTCTAGAATCCTTCTTCACACACATGCACACACACATGCACACGCACACGCACACACACACACACACACACACACACACACACATGTACATGTGTGCACATGCACGCATGCATGTGCGCGTTCACACACACACACACACACACACACACACACAAACCAAATCTCAAAATGAGCAAACCCTTTTAAAACTTGTGTCTCTTATTTATAAGTAAATTATTTTTTTGTTAGATGTATTTAATAAACAAAAGTTTTACCATGAGACCTTCCTAAGAAAATTAATATCAAGCAATGAAAAAATATAGTATGTTAAGCATACACATATTAATAGTAATGAGGATCAATATATAAATCTAAACCATCTACCAAAATCATTCTTCAAATAAAAATAATCCTTAAAACTAATTCCTACTTAATAAAATGCGTCTTACCCTATATTATATAATTTTAGAGAAAAATGGTATAATATTTTAAATCATTGCAAATAGAACCATTACAACCACTACTCTACCTTTTTTCTATTTGCAATGTTTAACCTTATCCACTTTAGTTGCACAAAAAAATGCACTTGTGAATATGTTTTAAGCATTTTAAAATATTTTTTAGATTTCCTTGATCAATGCTTAATGACTATGTAATGGAGGTTCTACACCAAACCAAAAAAATGCATCACTAGTTATTCTTTTATTGTATCTATGTTCTTATATATAATAAAGGTATAATGCTTAAGAGAGGCAAAATGCATAAAAATAAAAATGTCATAGATTGTACCAAATTCAAAATGATCTAAATCATGACTTTCTATTATGGTAATGAAATCCTTATTAGAAAATAAAGTCCACCAATACAACCGGGGGTGGGTGGATAGGTGTGAACCAATTGTATACTTGATCAAACTTAAACTTAACTTATCGTAAAGTGAACAATGCCATGAGATAAAATATATACAATTGCACAATAATTTGTTAACTTGGGAAAACCTCAATCAGGGGGAAAGCCCCAACGGGGATGGTACCCACAAAATGACATACTAATATAAAAGTTCATTGTAAGAGATGTTGGAAATTATAACTGGAACAATTGTTGTACTGTCATTGTTGTCAAATCTACTGATGAGACATCTTTCTATTTGATCTAAATATCATATCTATTTGATTGATGGAGAGGATTTGAGAAGTTGCTCATAACAAAAACACCTAGAGGAAAGTTTCAGTTATGAAAAGGAAGCTATAATGGACATTTGATTAGTTAGACTTTGACAAGACAAAGTGGTTGTTTAAATCATGTTGATAAATAGTAATGTTCAAATCCTAATAGTGCAAGCCAAGATAGATCACTTATGTAAGACTCGACTGAGCATAAAAGTAAAAGATTGAAGAAGTTAATGTTTATGCCAAGTGATGCTAGTGTCAATTGAGCCACAATAAGTGCCAAGAAAATTTAGTGCTGACTGAGCATTAGTATTGACCATGTGACAATGTTGATAGTGAATAATAAATCCTAAACAAGCAAGTAAATCAGTGATGACCGAGTGTCATAACGTAGTTTTAGTTGAGCAACAATATTTTGAATGTGTATGAGAAATCATGATTTCCATCTGACTTAGTTGTTTTCTTAGGATATTGAAAACATGTTCAGGATATAGAAATTCTTGTGCTTCTATAAATCATCATCAAATTTCTCCAAGTCAAAAGGGAAAGCCATAGGTCCTCCTAAATCAAAAGCTTCAATGAAAGTCTCTTTGTCCAGTGTGTACAGTATACTTCTATCCCTGTTGTGGAATGAATGATTAACATGATTGTAAGCTTTGACTAATTCTTTTAACAAATCAACATTAAAAAAGATTTCATGCATAATCAGTTTGCCCAAATTTCTATTCCAAGGGTTTGATATAGGGACCTTACTCAACCTAAAGTTGTAAAAGAACCAAAACAATTCATTCCCATTTTTGTTTGGCATCTCTGCATCTCTACAGAAACTATATGGGTCCCTAAAAACATGAGCATTTGCAGACTAAAGATTTGATGAACCTGAAAAAACGGTAACTATTCATCAACAAAAGGGCTATGACTCTTTCCCTTCAAAGAACTTGATGAAGCTTCTTCAAATTTGAACCTGTGCAATTAATTCTCCTTCCTTTTGCACCATTGTTTTAGTCTCTCACAATATCACCCAATTTTTTCTCACTAAAATCTTCTCTGTAATTCAATTTTTTTTTGTAATTTCAAACACTCTACAACTAGTGACAAAATCTTTATCCATTTTACCATTTATTTTCTTTCTGCAAATCAAAGCATGGCATTAATGACATTAAAACAACATGCATGACAAATCTACTAGTTTTTAAAAAGCTACCCTGCATTCAAATTTTATGTCACTTGTACTTCCAACTAATCATTCGATGCCATCTTGGAAATGCACTTTGTTTTATGTTTTTTTCTTTCAAAACTTTAGGTAGTGATGTAGTGATTTCCCCTTTTCTCCACTTCTTGGCGGCTCTGTGCTGTTCCTTAATTTTGGTCACAACGATGTGAACATGGTTACAATAACCTCCTCCCTACTTCAATGCTTATCTTCTAAACTACTAGCTTCACCTTGAGATGTTGTGTTAACCCTTCATCTCTGCTTTGCCACAATATAATTCTGTTTACCATGGAGACCCATGAAACAATGAAACATGTTTCATATCTTTATACGTGACATTGCATCGGTTAAGAGTTTTTCACTTTACATCATGGATAAATGTGGTGTTAAAGGTTAAATCACATCTTATCTCTCCATCACAACTCAAAAATATACTACTTGCAAGTAGCCAGTGAAGAAGCAAATTTGATCATCATAACCATTTTTTAACTTCGCAACCATTTAGCCTACCATCCCACTAACCACAGTGATGTGGCAATTTCCAATCGAGACAACTATTTAACCTTCACGGAGACATCTTTCCTTTAAAACCTTACTGTAGCTTAACCCTTGTGAAGGCATGATAACCTCTTATCTCTCCATCATAACTCGCTATCTTCATTCACCTTTTAACCTCACAAAACATCAAAACTTCCTTTTGCATATATCTTTGGGTCTTCGTAGTTTAGAAATTAGCATTTATCACACTAGTGATGTCATGAAACCCTTATCTTAGGTGCTTTGCTACTTCATAGCAAATCACAACATGTGATGTTTAACCTGCACAATGATGCAAACATTGCCTTTGAGCTAACCATCATTTTCTTCGTGGCTTCACATCTATAAAATTTAACTCATGACTCAACCTTGTGATATGGTGATTGTTAGTTATCTCCACTTCTCCACTCTCAACTTACTTCATCTTTGACTACAAATCCTGTGATATGGTGATCATTAGTTATCTCCACTTCTCCACTCTCAACTTAATTTATCTTTGACTACAAGAGATTTAGCGATAAGCTAATTTATGATCACTGTGGTTACATTTCGTCGTTTTGCAACTTAAAAGTCACCTTGTAAATCATAATCTGAGACTTTGTGATTCAAAGCTCTCTCCACTTCATAGGCCTAACTTAACCACTAGCCTTGCTACTCGAGATGTAGCATGAACCTCATGACCGATTGCTTCACGACATCGCTACCAATGAAATAGTTAGAGAGCATAATGTGAATATTCAATGATTAAAAGGATTTTGTGACTTTGCGACTTAAAGCTTTTTAGGATTAAAACTTTATATCATATAAATTTTACACTTATCTTAGGTATAAAAGCATTTACACATATAACCAAAGTTAAATCATATCCCTTTCTTTCAAAAAATCAAACCAAAGCCTTAATCATGAAACCCTAGTCATGAACACATATTTGTTCTTGATTTTCACGAGGTATCAAAATTTAAGATTAATGAAAATTCATGCCATCAAGTAGAAAGAATGAAAACTAGTATCTGTGTACTCCTCTTCCTAGCTACAAGCCCAGGTTGTGTTACCATTTATTGGTTCCCCACTTGCCAATGGAAACCTTTGTCAACCAACATTGAGTACATTTGTAATCATCTTAGAAGGCATGACATCATAAGTTCCTTGTTGTGTGGTGTACTACCATGAAAGGTAAAATTACTCATTTTTCCTTGTGTGTGCTTTATTAGGGCTTTACTTTGGGGTCACTTCTTAGATATCTAAAAATTTGTGATCCTAGATACCCTATTTTGGCCAACCCAAGTCTTTTATGCATCTTTTTTGGTTTTTTCCATAGAGCTCAATATTTTTGGAACCAGATATATGATTTTTCTAAACCTTTCACACCAAAATCGTATTCTTGGCACATGGTTTCATCGAGATATTCTCCTAAGTTTCCTCACAAGTTTTCCTAGATTTGTGATGGTTCCAGAATGGAGATCCTTTTCACAATATGGAAATATAGAAATGTTGTTATTTTCAATCATAACCCCTTTAATATTAACATTTATATGTACACTAAACAATGCATTTATAATTTCATGCTATGTTATAGATTCAAGCATGAGCTAATAAAGTGGCTATGGAGGTGCCCCACCTTCTAGAGCTCTTTCAATATTGGGGAAATACCCTATGAATGGTGGTTTGAGTGTCACTGACCACTTTCTTTGCTGATCGCACTTCACCCTGTGGGTGTAGGTGCGACCACAACTCCTTTCCCCATCATTTGTAGGCCCCAAGGTCCTAGGTCCCTTGCCATTCTTCTAATGGAGGAAAAGATGGGTGGCAGTGTTGCTCCACCTCTCCTCCTTGGTGTGGCTCTAGTTGGTCCCTTGCTGCTCTTGTTGCTTCAACTACTTTTGCTACTAGGTGGCCCCTTGCTACCATTAACAAGTGGTTTTCTTGCCTAGCACTTGTCATTTCACCTCCCAAGGAGGAAGAAGAAAAAGAAAACAAGATGATGGGTGACCTCTTCCTGACCCACCACCCAACCCCATTGATGTATGGGGTCTTGATGATTGCCATGATCCACCTCCCTTGAATGACTTTTTTTGATGAATTACTAGTTATTTTTTCCAACCTCAATGCAGTATGAATTTTTATAAAGTGATCCAATATTCCCAACCCTTTTTTTTTGTGAATCTGTAACTTTATACTTAAAAAATACTCATAAAAAAAATATTACTAAGAAAGATCTTAACGTAAAGATAAGCTATAACTTTTTCAACCAACCTTATTTCCATGAGTATACAATCTGTTTATAGAAGTCACTTATTCACTAGAAATAAACAAAATAGAATTCATATTATTATTTGCACCTAACTAGTCATGACATAGCCCGCGGAGACTGTAGTTCGGTGCAACAAAAAGAACAGAAAACACTTTTGCTAGATCTCACATGCAGTGTATTCAAAATGAGTGGGACCAGTGTATCATTGTTCCTACACTCTATTCATCACTCCCACTCCATTGTCAACAGTCACAAAACGAAAAGACTCGTTTCTGATAATAATGCGCAGCACAAAACAATAAAGTTTTGCTTGACGATAAAGAGAAATAAATGTTCTCCTCAAATGTACGTAGCTTTTCCTTTTCTTATTTTATGGCGCACCGAGTATAATCATGATTAGTTCTTGGAATCCAATGAATCTGTTTATCAATTCACATGTTTTCATGATGGAATTGTGAGCTGTAACACTAGACCTGCCTTTTAAGTCAAATCAGCGAGAATAGAAAATATGGTTGGCAACTAATTTCATTGTTTATCATTATAAATAACATTCTTGTTTGGCAATCTATATTGTTTTGCATTTTCTTTTCATTAGTTTTTTGTGGAATAGCGTAAAGCCTCTTGTAGAAGGCACAGATGAAGGTGCGTGTGGAAGCACTGCAGTTTGTTTATTACAAGGATTAATTTCATGCAGGGATTACTCGATGACAATTCATTTTTGTTTTTTTTGGGCAGAAAATTGTGTTGAGCGCAGAAATCAACTGCGAGAAGTGCAGGAGAGAGGCATATGAAGCGATTTCTAACGTTGACGGTACAAAAGCATTTTCATATTCAAAAATTTCTGTATTGTTAATTTCCTTATTAAGGAAAGATGGGATTTATATATTCTGAAGTTTTTGTCAGATTCGCTTAAGCAAATTAAGTGGTAGATCTTATTATTTAATTAATTTTTTACTATGTCGATAGCTCTTTTCATACGTTACGAAACTAGTTTATGAGGTAATAAATCACCAATCTATTTTTTAGGATGAGCTTCTATCCATCGAATTTTAGTTTATCTTCATCTTTGCCATTAGTTACGTAAAGATAAGTTCAAACCGTTTTATCTCTCTCTGTGTATATATAGAAAGATTGGTTTTTACAAAGGGTCTAAATCCTTACATAATTAAGATTTTAGATAAGTATGAAATTGAATAAAGATAAGCTGAAAGCTGAAAGATAAGGTAATTGAAAATCAATTGTAACATCTCAATAAAAAATTAAGATTTTAGATAAGTATGAAATTGAATAAAGATAAGTCGAAAGCTGAAAGATAAGGTAATTGAAAATCAATTGTAACATCTCAATAAAAAAAAATATGGAGATGTAGATATTAATGTTAGATATTCTTTATAAAATTTGAGTCTAAAATAAAAATCATATAAATAATTTTTTGAAAAAAACTAATTTCTATTATTTTTGTTATATGGATAAAATAAAATTTTGAAGGGTCCTAGAACTTTTTATAAATATAGCAATCACAACAAAGATACTTTGTTCCAACTAAGCTGCTTTAGAACAAACAATATCAGTTAAAGAGTCAAATCACAAACAAACCAATGTTTTAACCATCATTGAGTCCTTAACCCATAAATGAGATTCTAAAACAAATTTAGGAAGATCTCTCTTCATGACAATTATCCAAGATACATAATTTTCAAATCAATAGAGATTTCTATATTTGATGATGTTGAATTAAATTAGTTTTTTACAATTTGTATTTAAATTTTAGATCATAGTAAATGATCCATTTCTTAAAAATAGAAGAATAAATCATAAAATAGAGTCTAAATTGTTTGATTTCTGTAAAAACACTCCATTCTTTCTTATTTTCTCCAAGTGATATTTACTACATCAACACCTACCATGAATAATTGAAATACATTTATTATTCATTAATAAATAATAATAAAATAGTTTTCTTTAAATCAACATCTATTATTCTTTTAAAGAACTATAGCTTACAAAGCCTCAAATTTCACTAGTCTAAACAAAAATGATAAGCATTCAAGCCCTTCAAAAGGTATTGATATCTACTAATTAAAAACTTGTAAAAAAAGGATTAAAATGAATAGTCATTAAATAAAGCATATATCTCATGACTTACAAGGTAAGTAAAAATTATTAAAGGTAAGTAAAAATTATTAGAATGATCATGAATGATATTTATTTTTTAATTTTTCTTCTAACTAATATTTTTTTGTTATTGGTGTAAGGTGTTGAGTCGGCGACCGTTAATATTAAGGAGAAAAAGGTTACAATTATCGGAGATGTAGATCCTGCACATTTGACAATGCAACTTAGAAGGGTGGGATGGGTAGAGTTACTAAGTGTTGGCCCTCATGTCCAAGAGAATAAAAAGGTAATCATGATGGAGGATAAAAGAGATTCAAAAGAGGTTAAAAATGGTTCCAAACAAGATGACAAAAGTCCTTCTCTAAAGCAAGATGTAAAGGATTCAAAAAATAGTAAATATGGATCTACAAAAGAGGCCAAAAATTCTTCTCCCAACCAGGACAAAACAAATTCAAAAGAGGGTAAAAGTATTTTGAAAAAGGAAGATAAAAAATCATTTCCACAGGAGGAAATCAAGGTTTCAAAAGAGGGAAAATATAGTCCTAAAAAGGAAGACAAAAAGTCTTCTTTGAAAGAAGTTAAAAAGGATACAAAAGATGGTAAACATGTTTCTCAGAATGAGGGAAACAAAGATTCAAAGGAGGGTAAAAATGGTTCAAAAAAAGAGGTCAAAAAGGATGTCACAAATAAGGTTCAGACACAAAATTTAGAATGCAGAAATATGAGTCAAGAAAAAGATATAAATATCTATATGCAAGAAATACCAGAGGAATGTATAAGTCATACCCATACATTTGTAGTTGGGGGAAGTTACAACCATTATGAAGACATGTACGTCCTAAGTGATGAGAATCCTAATGCATGTTCTATTTGCTAGGAACAATATTCAAATTTGTTTCTTATTCAAGACAAGTTAGCTATTGATATAAGTTTCATAAATATCATGATATAGTTTGAAATTATATTTTATAGGCTTTGTGTTTGTAGTTCATGACAACACATGATTATTATGTTAAAAAAAATTTATCCAAGCAATATTTTTGTAACTTATTATGAGATACTATTATGCTCCTCTTCTATATTTTAATGAATGATCAATTTTTTAAAATATTGTGTTGAATAAATGCATTATATATTACTTTATCAAAATTTTGATTATAATTTACCTTAAATTGTTGAAAATATGTGTATATTTTTCTTCATGATTTGCATATTTTCTCTTTCTTTACAAGCTCTTATAATAAAAATTAAGTCATTGATGGTTGGAACTTTAAGCTTATTATTAGTTAGTATGTAAGGGAGAAACAATTTTTTCTTATTCATCGCAATTACCTTTCTCATCGTACCTAGTATCTCTTTGCTAAGAATGCACCAACTAATTTTTAGTGGGTTGCACTTTACATTTTTCATTAAAGACTAAAACTATTTCAGTTATATTCAAAACTATTATAAATCCAATAAGATGACCTATCTTTTTCCATAAGGATCAATAATACTATCAAATAACACAATTCTAATTGCTAAAATTTTATTAGTTGGACTACACATAATGAGGACAATGTTATATCCCTTTTTCTCTGATAGGATGGAGAATGATAGGACATAGACCCTTACAAAACAACTAATAGTAATAAGGGAAGGGAACCCAAATAAAAACAATATAAATAAAAATGACATAAATAAAAACCAAATGACAACTATGTACACAATAAGGAAAGGGTCTTAATATGATTTCTATATCTTGTTTGTTCCCTCCAATAGCGAGAATAAGGTTTTAATCTACTAAAAGATGAATCAAGTACTCAAAAAATACATTGAAAATATTCAATTCAATTATTAATTAAATTGAAGTAAATCATAATAAATTGAGGCAACAATAATCGATATATGAGTTAAGATTGATTTTTTATACGTTTGTATTTTTAAAAAAATATGCTATCAATTTTTTTTTTTTTTTTTTTTTGATGTTTTAATATGACTAATGTGGTACATTGGTTATTAAATTATCTTAATCTCTAAACATAAATGAATGCCTTCAAAATAATGAGTCTAAATTATGTTAAATTCAGTATTTGATTAAACAATGGGAAAGTAAACTCTGAGTGTTTTAGGGGGGGGGAGGGTGAAACAACACTTCAAAAATTTAACCATAAAACATTCACCAACATCCATCTAATAATTTAACATATAAACTGAAATAGCTAACTACACATTTGCATCCATAGCATCAACTAAATAACACATGACAAAATAAATTTCATTACCTAGAAACCCTCTAATGAGAAGGTAAAAATGGGGTGGGGATGACACCCACAAATCTTCACTACTGCAGTTGTAAAGTGTAGCCAATTATGGTTACAATAAAGTTGACCATTAACTATGATCTACCCTGTGAGGAGTCTACCCTATTAAAGGCTTACAGAGACTATTAGGTCTCACCTTGTTAAAGGATTTAAACTTACAATAAAGTAAGCACTTAGTTAAGAGATTTACAAAATCCTATTGAGACCACTTTGTTAGGAGATTTTCTCTGTATCACTTGTTAAAATGATTCAACACAATGATCATTTGGTTAGCACACTGCTGCTAGATGTCAGATCTTCTCTTTGCTAATAAATCCTTGATCCTTTTGATCAGATATGTCTCCTCTATCCTATCTCTTCTTTGATATGTTCTTTCAAACTAATTTTGTAATTCAAAACATTGTCATAACTTCCAAAGCCACCACAAATGCTCTCTCTACACTTAGCATTCATCTCCTTACACACTCACAAACTCTTTAGGGTTTACCTTCTTAAATAAACATAGGTGGAATGGGTTTGGTAAGAATCAATGACTATGGTTGATCCATAATTCTTCTTAATTTATCCCTCAATTTGATTGGTTGCATGTACTACATAGGGATTCACAATATACCTCCATACTTATATCTTAGAATTGTAAAATATGATTATGTTAGTCCAAAAATAGTTTACATAGAAGTTTGTGCCATTACAAACAACTATGTCAAAAACTATTCACTCAACATCCAAAGACTCTGATGCTCAACCTTCATTGTGCTCCTAATGTTGTAATTTGTTTTCTAAATAGCTTGATAGATATTGTTTAATCAACACTTGAATCACTCGACATGTATAGAATACTCGACACATGAATGAATCAACATATACTATCTGCTCGACACATACTGGTGCTGGGTACTAATGTGGTATATTTCTTGGCATGTATTGTCAAGAAACTTATGTGTGGCATGCTTTGATCACTTAACTCACATTGATTTCTCAACTCACTCTGATCACTTAGCTTGCATTGTAATACTGCTAGAGAATGAATAAGTGTTTTGTCACTACCTTGTCAAAACCAACATGAGATTAACAATCTCCCCCTTTGACATGAGTGGCAAAAACACTTTTTCATGGCATATACATTCTTATTTATGCATAAGTTAGAAAATATATACTATGTTACTTGGCTCATATACAAAATTTTCAAAACTTCAAAATTCTACAAAATGGATGACTAATCATACCTTAATACTCCATTACTTCCCCTTAGTAGATAATTCATTTCTATTTTTGAATCCATTCTCATACTCTTGTTGAGTAGATATCTTCCTTGACAAAAATTTTCCTTTAAAATTTTATAATCCCCTCTTTTTTGACACTTAAATCATTTGGGTTGTACACTTAGAGTGTTTTTATCCAAAAATGGCTTATGTAACTCCATGATTATCTTCAATGCTGCATCCTAGTTGTTGCGATCTATCTTTAGTGATTGATATTGAATATCTAGCTGGGCAACAAGGTCAACTAAGCCATCATGTGTTGAAAGATGTGTATTATTCTTCACCAATGTCTCTACAAGGATAGTTTCTTATGCAATACCTCCATGTGTAGAGTCAACATGGTTTGGATACTAATCAAGGTAGACTGAGTTTTAGCATCTTGTGCTTGCAACTCAGCAAGCCTACCTTGGGTGGACAGTAGCATCTGGAAATGCACTTGACTTTGACTAGGAGATAACTTTAAAGTGGTACTATGTGTTGTAGATCTCTTTGTAGTTTGTCAATAGCCCTGAGTGAAATTCTCCACATTACATAGTTTGGTGTATATAGAGAAGATATTCTCTAACCCTATCTTGACACTCTCCATTTTGGTTGTTATGTCAACCTATCTAAATGTAGTAGCACTTGATATCTTTTCTAGTACCTTTGTATGAAACTTCTTTTTAGACCATTCACATTTGAGTCTAGGTTTGCATCTTTGATCTTATCCACAATGGTGACAAGTTTCTCTATGATAGGCTTGTTGTCATTTGGTTCTGAGAGGCTAAAAGCATTGATGAATATATCCTTGATATCATGTTACACTTTCTTTTTCTTGTGTTCCCTCCTTAGAATTTCCTCCCTCTTCTTTCTTTGTAGAGCTTCTTGTAATATACTCATCTCTTCTATAGTGATTTCATTAAGATCAAACTTAGGTAGCTTAATCAATTCATCAAGACTTACACCACTATATGATGTAGTATCAACACCAAGTGGTGTGCTGGAGCTTGGCCTTGATATCTATAATGGGATTTCTTGTATACTCAGACTTTGAAGAGTTTGCCTACTAATAGTAGATGTAGATACTATCAGAGTGATGAATGTTTATATTTCTATATGCTCCTCTAGCTTAGTTACCAACCCTAACACTTTAGTGTTGTTATCCTCCATTTGAGCTTCACCTTGTAATTGTGTGTTAGGTACATGACTTGCTTCCTGACCTATTTTCATTTTAGTTCCATCTTTCTCAATAGTTAGTAATGCTGGAAAATCTAAGTTATTTAGGCTAGGCAATGATGTTTTTGTTTGTTTTGCGTCTACCTCTTTCATCTAAAATACAATTATGGGCATTTTAGATGGTGTATTAGTTGTAGCAAATATTTGTACCAAGTTTGCACTTTGATCTCCTTGACTGTCTTGTGTATTTGTCTCTTTCACTTCTATAGATTGAGGGGGAACATTTGATGTTTCTCATGGTTTCTCCCCTAGAAATGAAACTTTTGCCTTCTCAATCTCATCCATTCTCACTAGTATAGGATTTGTGCATAGCTGTACTACTATGTGGAGTCCTTAAGAATTCTCTTCAAATATACCTCAGTCAAAGGATTTATGTTATGTGTTGAATTATCATCAACATCCTTGATAATAACCATTGAGTCCTATTGACTCTCCTATTTTGCATGTGGTGGACTGACACTCAACACTTGTTCATCTTGTACATCATGCTACTCATCTTCAGTTCTGGCCTATTATGTAGTTCCCTGAGTCCTTTCCACATCATCTTCTTTGACTATGATTTCATCATGTTATTTCTCACCTTTCTCAGGTTCCTTTATCTCTATATCTTCTTTCTTTATTATGGCCTTGGTGGATAGACCATAAATGTCCTTCCAAAGAAATGTGCTTTGAGTTACCACTTCTTCTACCTTATTCCTCAAAATTTTAAAATCTCTATATTTGGGGGAAAATATCTCCTTGTATTTTTTCATGGCTTTAGCTATCATCTTCTTGTCCAAAGAAGGCATAACTTGGGCTAGTTGAGCCTCTCTTATTTTCCTCTCAGTGGTCCAACTAAATTGCCACTTTTTCTCAACTCGGTCATATGGAATTTTAGGTAAGGAGTCAAGAATCTCTAGTGGGGTAGATTTAAATGTATCTACCATCTCATATATGACTTCTTCAACCTTATTCTTATCTACACTCCCTAGCTTATCAAAATCAACATGTGTGAACCCAGAAAAATCTACATTTGTAATAATATTTTCACACAAATTATTTATGTTAGAAGAGGGATTGTGGCTTACCACCTTGTATTGAATCAAGTCATTTGACTCAGTCTTCTCCTCATTTGAATCTAGTTGAGGCATTGACTTCTTTTTCAATCTTTTGTATGTCTTCTTAGTAGGTTCACTCATCTCTACTATGTCAAGTGTCCTCTTGCCCTTAGGCTTCACAACTTCTATAGCTTGAATTGTGGCTACCCCTATGCTTGACCTAGTAATAGGTACAATTTTCTTCATAGGCTTATCTATTTTCTCCATAGTTTGTTCTTTAGCTTTCCTCTTTGTGGCCTTAGTATCCTTGGGTGCTTCCTTAACTTCTTCTCCCTTAACACCTTCTTCTTTTTTTGCTTGATCCTCACCTAGGCCTTGAGTTAACTCTAGTGGGGCCTAACCTTGTTCTTCCTCTTCATCATCATCATCATCATCATCATCATCATCATCTTCTTTTTATTCACCTTCACCAAATCTCTCCATCTTTTTCACTATTTTGTTCTTCTTTCTTAGAACTGTATCTATCTTAAGGTCAATTATGATCCTTGATTTGGCTTCCTCATAATTACCAAATGAGGTGGCACTCTTGTCAATATCTTATTCTAGTAGAGCTATAATAAATGTAGAGGACTCATCTACATTGGTCTCATATGGCAAGAGTTTTAGCCATCTAAAACTTGGTATTGTTGTTTACACATATGTATGGTCTGCATCCACTAGGAAACAAACATTATCATAATGTTTTTCCACTAGGGATATAGGGATCCTCAACCTCTATTTCATGGATTTTTTTAAATCCTCAAAATAACTAGTCATCATTAACTCAATATTATCTCCTAGCTACTCAATAAATTTTGAAATCTGTTGTGCAACTGACCTATTGGTCTTCCAAGCAACTTGACCAAAGATGGGGAAGGTGTTTTGCACATAAAAGAATATTCAAACAAGTAAAGAGCCAAACTTTCATGATGCACTTTTTTCTTTCCTGATAGCCTCCAAGTTTTCTAATAGTTGTTGTAGTTGCAACTTGGCAAGGTCATAGGAGTGGTCTCACTTTATTATCATGAATCCAAAATTAACAACCATGAATGATACACTATTCAATTGACTAGACTAAAAGAATTTGTGAGCAACCACTCTTACTGCAAAGGCAAGTCGGGGATCTAAAATTGTGTTAATAGACATCCCTCTTTTGTTCCACAATATACTTGTATTCTTTTCAATAGTTTCCTTTGCATCACTTTACATAATCTTAGGTTGATCAAGGGTAGTATATCCTAATACTCAATTTATAATCCTCTTAGTGAGCTTAATTGGCCCATATTCCAACCAAATATAATTATCATGTATGCAACTTAGGACAATTCGAATCCATTTGGTCTTAACCATTTGGGGAAATCTAGGACATGGGTTAACTCTTTTCATTCAATAACTTTATATTCTTCCCTTAAAACTCCATTATCATATAGTTTTCTATAGGAATCTCTTATATCCATATCTCCTACTTCTCCAATCTTTCCCATATAACAACATCTAACATCTTGGATCATCAATACTTTTGGTGGTATCATAGATAACACACCAAATGGGTCTCCTTTATATGATACCTTAGGAATAACTCAAAAAGGGGGCTGTGTAACATCATTACTTATCAATTGAATGTTGAAAACATCCTTCCCCTCTTTCCTAACATTTTCAAAAGAGCTAGATGCCATTTGACTACTTAGGGTTTATGAGAAATAAAATAACGTAACTTGGCAATAGCTAAATACCTTTCAAATTTGATGATTGATGATGAGTCACAGCTGAATCCTATCTACAAACACTTGAATCCTCTTTATCTATTTGCCATTGTGTGAGGACTCTTTGTGCTCTCTATAAACTTTGGTAAGTGAAAATGAGTCAAAAATTGACTAAATAACCCTCCATATTCAACATTAAATGCTCAGTTCTTACAAAACTATAAGCTTGACTATCTTAGGATTTATAGCTCACTCAGCTAACAAATGATTTCCAATATTCTTATCCATAAATATAATATCATTCATGCATGGCAACTACTGTGAATGTTTCCATGCTCAATACCAACATAGAAAATAGAAAAACTATAGATTTCCTCTAGGTTCTAATCACTACATTACATCTTAATTCATGCATATATGATCTTTTTTAGATTTTAAATTCTTGAAACTGATGCATAATATAAATTTTGAAATATCAGTCCCATATACAACTTTTGTTTCCTAGTTGCGGGTGATGTGATCACCTAATCCATTGGATGAAGTGACCTCATCTCAACTTGATGTAATACATTCTTCCTTATTTTCCCATGTCTTTTTCATCTACCCCTTTACCTTTTCAACATTGACCTTTTCTTTTCCTTTTCTAGTTTCATTACTCAGTGCAAGTGACCTAGTTGGATAGTTTCTATTGGCATGACTAGTCTTGAGACAACTAAAGCATATAGTTTCATTCCACCATCTATTGTAGTTGCCTCTGAAATGTATTCTTATGCAATTATTAGGAACATGTCCATATTCTTGACAATAGTGATAACTGTAGATTGTGTTGTAATCCTAATCATAGGATTTTCTATTTCAAATGGTACCTTTGTTTGCTTTTTTGATATCCACTTGGTCTTGGATTTGCATTCATGTAATTTGTGTCCATAGTTCTAATAATTGTGGCAGTATCCTTCAAATCCCTAAGTTCTTATGGTCTTGGACCTACATTCATGTGCCTGATGTCCTTTCTTATTATACTTATGATAGTAATCCTTGAATTTCTTCTTAGGGTTCTGATCTCCATTGTTACTCCTATAGACATTTTTTGTATGACCTAGTTTTCCATAATTATGACAACCAAGTTTATAGTTCATAACCTTTTTATTCCTTTGCTCACCACTTTTTGACGATTCTCCTTCCTTAGTATTGGAGTATCCTAGTCCAACAGTGTCATTATTAGGTCTTGGAGATTTCATCAATTTATCAAAGAATTTGATTGCTTTACTTGGCTTGTTGAATCTTTCAATGAATTCCTTCTCTATTCTAAGTTCATTTCTTAGTTAATCATTCTGTAACTTTAGAGTTATGATCTCAATGTCCTTTCCATTCAATTCATGGTTTGCAAGAATCAATTGATTCATTGTGTCCAATTGCATGTTAGCAAGCTTTAGCACATCTCATGTCTTCTCTTATAGTCTATTAGTTAGCATCCTTTTGTCATCTTCAATCATGACTTTGTCTTCTTCAACTTTCTTTTTCTACTCAGTCATCTCACATAGTAATACTGATTGGACTTCTTGTTCTATTTTGAGATTTCAGACCTCTTCAATTAGGGTATTATTTGTTTCTATCAGATCTACAAGTACTACATCAAATTCACTTGAGTTTCCATTCTCAAGCAATCTAGTAGTGTCTTCTTCTTAGTATTGAGTGTCATTTTGCTGAATAGCTAGTTTCTTTCTTCTCTATAATGAACACTGCAATTCATCTCTTTGCTCCTCGAGTTGGTGTAGGGCAAGCTATATTTCAATATTCTAGTTCTCAATAGTATTTCCTAACTTGTAGACTTCCATCTTTAAGATCTTACCTCCAAAGTTGTAAAACTTTCCTTTCTAGAGAACAAAGATTTGACACCAATTGTTGGAAATAACAATGGAAAAGTAAACTTTGAGAGGTGGGGGGGTGGTGAATTAGCACTTCAAAAATTTAACCATAAAACATTCACCACATATCCATCTCATAATTTAACACATGAACTAAAATAGATAATTACACATTTGCATCCATAGCATGAAACAAATAACACATGTCAAAATAAATTTGGTTACCCAAAATCCCTCCAATGAGAAGGTAAAACTGGGGTGGGGATGACACCCACACATCTTCACTACTATAGCTATAAAGTGTAGGCAATTATGGTTACAATGAGTTTGACCATAAACTATGATCTACCTTGTGAGGGGTCTGTCCTATTAAAGGTTTACAAAGAATATTAGGTCTCACCTTATTAGAGGATATAAACTTACAATAAAGTAAGCACTTAGTTAAGAGATTTACAAAAGTTTGTTAAGACTACTCTATTAGGAGATTTTTTCTGTATCACCTATTAAAATGATTGAACACCATGATCCTTCAGTTAGCACACTATTGCTAGATGTCAGATCTTCTCTTTGCTGGTAAATCCTTGATCCTTCTGATTAGATATGTCTCCTCTGTCCTATTTCTACTTTTCTCTATTCTCTCTAATTGATGTTATAATTCAAAACATTTTCATAACCTGCATAGTCACCATGAATGTTCCATCTACACTTAGCATTCGTCTCATCTCCTTAAACTCTTTAGGGTTTTCCTTCTTAAATAAATATAGCTAGAATGGGTTAGGTAAGAATCAATGACTGTGGTTGATCCATATTACCACTTAATTCATCCCTTAATTTGATTGGTCATGCACTACATAGGGATTCACAATATACCTCCATACTTATCTCTTAGAGTCATAAGATATGATTATGTCGGCCCAAAAATGGTTTACATAAAATTTTGTTCCATTAAAAATGGCTATGTCAAAAACTATTCACTCGACATCCAAAGACTCTGATGTTTGACCTCCATTGTGTTTTGAATGGTGTAACTCAATTTCTGAATAGCTCTGTAGACACTATATATTCAACACCTGAATCACTCTGCATGTATAGACTACTCAACACATGAGTGACTCGATACATACTAACTTAGTATATTCCTTGACATGTATTGTATGGCAACTTATGTGCAACATGCTTTGATCACTTGGCTCACACTAATTGCTCTGCTTGTTCTGATCACCCAGCTTACACTATAATACTACTAAAGAATGACTAAGTGTTTTGTCACTACCTTGTCAAAACCAATCTAAGATTAACAAGTAATATAATGTAATTTTTTTGCAACTATGATTCTCAAATAAATATTCTCTATATTTTTTTAATGGCCACTATATGCTTTAATCTTTATATAGATTTATTATAAATACAATATTCTATGATAATATTGAATAATGACATGAATAAGACTACAAGAGATTGATAATCACAATGACTATAAGTTACTAAAAGTAAAACTATGCAATACAAAAGATAAGAATACAAAGAGACCAAAAAACCATCAATAAAATTTATAATCATAGATTTATATATTTGTAATGCAAAGGAAGATTGTGCACCATATTAAAAAGAGAAATGCTCTTTTATGCAAGATAAATAAAAAATATACACCTAAAAAATGTAATTTCTACAGAGATAAGTATTTAAGATTATATAGCCAAAAATATTACGCATGAAATTTTTTCATTAATAATATATTGGGTGGATGTAAATAAACTAAGTTTTATAAACTAGAAAAAATAAGTTATTGAAAAATAAAAATTGTATTCTCTTAAAAAAATTTAGAAAAAAAGATCCATCTAAAAGTGATAGAGAGAAGATAAGAAAGGGAGTACAAGGACCCGTTCAAGAAGATTATATTACACATATAGAGAAAAACACAATAAGATATCATAGATAAATTAAATTTCTTTCTAAGAACCTTTAAAAATAACAATTTTAACACTTTATTTTGATGATTGGTACAATGCTTAATTAGTGACTTGATCATGAATGAACTCCAAAATATATAATACATGAGAATATTTATTTATTTATTTATTTATTAGGTGTTTATTTGGATTCTACAATATAATGAGACACCCAAATCAATTTTTATTGGTTGAATTCAAACAACCCTAGGAGCTATATTGATAGCCCCCATTTAAAAAAAATATAGTTACCATAATTTAACCATACATGATTGATAAAATTTGACCTTTCCTTTTTAAATTGTCATTGAATCAAAGGAAAATGAGTTCTTTGAGGATTTTGAAGGATAATCTAATATACATATTTAATTTAGCTTAGAAAGACCTTGTGCATTTGTGCATGAGCACGCATGTGCCCACACACACACAGACAGTCTAAGTCTTGATGTGAGTAATACAGATGAGATATACAAAACTTTTTGACAATACAAAGTGGCATTGAAAAATGATGTATTATAGTTGAATATCGTCAATCATGTGATATATATATATATATATATATATATATATATATATATATATATATATATATATATATATATATATATATATATATATATATATATATATATATATATATATATATATATATATATATATATATATATATATATATATATATATATATATATATATATATATATATATATATATATATATATATATATATATATATATATAAAATCTTGAGTCTTGATGTGAGTAATATAGATGACCTGAATACAACACTTTTGGACAGTATAAAGGGGCATTGGGAAACAATGCATTCTATTTGACTATCATCAAACATGTATCACTAAACTTGGTGGTCTCATATTGTTCTTCTCCTTAAGATAGACACTAAGAAAGATATACTTACATACATCTATTGCACATTTCAACCATGTAATGTAACAATAGTAATTTAGATTGAAATCATTTTGAAAATGAGTTTATAGTCTATTTTTAGCTATTTTAGTAATTTATAAATAGACTTTGTCACCAAATATACTAGGTACTTAGCTATTTCTCATCGATCTATACCAAACTTTATCTACTACATCAACCTAAATTATATAACCTTTCATGTCACAACCCACTTGTAATTTTAATTTTAGATTAAGGAATCCTATTACTCATGCCAATATTATCCAAAATAGGCATGTTGAATCCTCTTTAAATTATTTGTGGATAAGAGGAATAGGTAAATAAATCATGTGGCCCATTATAATGATTTGACCATGTACATTAAACACTTGTTGAATTCATTAAGAAAGTATCTATATTATCAAGTAGCTTTCTAACCAAGATAGGATGATAATTTTATGGTTTTCTTGCTAAATTATTAAGAACTAATGCAATCTAAAGAGAATGAAAGGATGAATTCCCATCACTATCTTCATTGTTAAGCATAGAAGTAAATACTACACCATAGCTAATGAAACTATCGCATGTTCAAATAATGTTCAATGAAGCATTGCAATGATATCCTTGAAACATAATTATGTAGAGGATAATTTAATATTTTTGGAATAAAATTATATTCGAAATATAAGATAAAATTTGAGAAGAGATATAAGACATATGTAGAGAAAATATATAAGGTAAACTTGAAATAGACATATACATAACATTCAAGAAAAAGGTTAACAAACAAGAAAATTATAAATAAGTAAATTTATGTAGTGTATATTTGTGATGTTGGTGTTAAATAATGGTGATTCTTGTAGTAAGTTGCTTTCTATAAATTGTAGGGATTGTTGTTTCTAGTGTGCTAGTTCTTATAAATTGAGAGGAAATGTTTCTCATGAATTAATGCATATGGATTTTTATAAAAGATTTATATATAAAGAAATTTTATTATTATTTTTTTGTTATAAAAGTTTCACATTAAATGTGTGTGTTTAATTATATTATTGCTATATTACAGTTAATTTTATTATAAAGTTAAATCTTAATATTTAACATATTATTTTATGTTGACTCAAATGATTTTAATGTAATTATTTTCTCGTCAATAGATATTAGAGAAGATTCCTTAAAAAATTGTGTCCAACCACTTGATGAGAAGAAAATGAATAATGAACAATAAGATGTTAAGTAGAATATTTATCAACAAGAACAAAGATAACCAAATGCAAGTGTTGATAGAGAGGAAATCAAATAATATTGTGTGATGTAAATGGAACACACATGAGTGTTGTGTTATTTTGTGGTGACTGATTAGGGAAGTGCTGTACATACTTCATAATTCTTTGGGGTTCCTTAATTTTTTTTTGGGTTGAGGCCAACATATGGCAGACATATGGCCGAAAAGTTGTAACCCTAAAGTGAAAAAAATACTTGTATAAAAGTTCTTAGGGGTAGGCATCTTATATAAAGTGTGATACAAAAAATGATTCTTATGGAAGTATTGAGCTATAAGGGATTACACATTGTAATCAAGTTGTAATCATTGGATTGTAATAATATTGGACTTGCCATTTAGTGGATGTAGCCTAGGGTTTGGGTGAACCACGTTAAATCTTGGTGTCTTGTGTTCTCTTCTATGTGATCTATTATTTTTTGATATTGTTTATATTTGCATGTAATCGTTATTTATGTCTAAGGTTAATCCTAACAAGTGGTATCAGAGAAAGGTTGGTTTTTTAGTTATCCTCTGTAGGAAAGTCTCATGATTGAGTGGGAGTCTCATAGTTGAGTGAGAGCAATGGAAAATGAGGGTAAGATAAGGTTGACAAGTTTAATGGGAAGAACTTGTTGGAAATATATATAATAGGCTAAGTTACTTAGAGGGGAGGGGTGAATCAATAACTAAAAAAACTTAATCCTTATTTACCAATTAATCCTTCATGTGTATTATGATCTAATTGCATGCATGATAAACTATAAACATTGAACATTCATAAAATTTTGACACATAATTTGGCAACCCAGAAAACTTCCAAATAGAAAGTAAAATTGGGGTGGGGATGATACCCACAAGCTTTAGTACTATAGTATAAAGTTGGCTTGTTAAGGCTTACAATGATCACTTTTGATGATCTACCCTATTAGGAGCAATAAGGACTATTAGGTCTACCTTGCAAAAGTATTCACAAACATATAATAAAGTATGCACTCAGTAAAGAGATTTACAAAATACTGTTAAGTCTACCTTATGAAAGGATTTAACTAATCCACCTGTTATGATGAAATAGTGGCTGATCTTTGATTTGCAACTTGGTTTATTGAATGAGATTCCTTTGAGTGTAATGATCACCTTGCTGTGATAGATAAATCTTTTTTTCTCCTTATATACTTCTTGTAGCCTTTATATTTCACACTTTTTCTCTTCTCTACTTAACATCTTACTTCATATCTATATTTTGGATGATACAATACATTAAATATATATACTAATCCAATTTAAAAATCAACAAAGTTGGCTACATTACAAGTTTTTATAAAATACACAAAGTTGGCCCAAACTATAGGAACTTAGGTTCTAAAGACTAGCTTAATGAGGTTTTGATACTCAACAACCACAGTCAATGCTCAACATCATCATGCATTTAATAGACATAGAAGCTTGGTCTATATTGATCACTTCCAAGTATTTTAAACTTAGTCTACACTGGTGAATCAATGAATACTATGAAATTTGGCATATTAACCAAATCACTTGATTCATACTGCATGTCTCAGTAAATGCTATCACTACAAGCTCAGTATAAACTAAATCACTTGGTTAACACTGAGTGACTCAATCAACATTAGATTTACATCGCTATAGCTGCAAATTCGGTAAGCATTGCACAACTTAGTTTACATTGATGAACTTGGTAAACCTTATGAAACTTGTTTTATACTTCTAATCACCATTATGGTAGAAACTACTCAGTGCAAACTAAATACCATCCCTTGGATTTGGTAGTAACTATAGAACTCAATAGAGACTGAAATGCTTGGTTAACTCTATTAACTATACAATACGCTTGGTAGATACTTACAATCTGAATAAGTGTGTGTCACTAATAATAAACATGACTCTAATGTTAATAGAACTTTCAGTTATGGAAGATGCGAATGGAGGACTATATTTATCATAAGGATTTATGGAAGCCATTGGAAGGAAAAACTAAGAACCAGGGAACTATGAAAAATGAGGACTAGGATCTTTTATAGAGAAAGGAACTTGGAAGCATTTGATCATGCTTGGCACCATCGGTGACATTTAACATTACAAAAGTGAAGATGATAGAAGAGTTGATGAAAACCCTAGTGACACTGTATGAAAAGCCCTCCACTTCAAACGAGGTATTTCTTATGAAGTATTTATTTAATATAAAAATAGCAAAAGATGGGTCTATTGCAGATCATTTAAATTAGTTTAGTACTATTACTTGTCAATTATCTCCTATGGGTATTAATTTTGATAAAAAATTAGGGCTCTCTTGATTTTGTGTTCTTTGCCTATAAGCTAGAATGGCTTGGTAATGGCTGAGTAATTCTATCTCTAGATCTAATACCCTATAATATGATGATGTGATTGGTGTTATTTTGAGTGAGGAAACTCATAGGAAAACCTTAGGTGGATCTATATCAGGAAGTGCTTTAAATGGACAAAGTAGAGGCATAATGACTCAAAGAGGAAATAATTCTAGAAATCACAAGAAATTAAGGGTAAAGTCAAAGGGAAAGAGGTCTCAATCCAAAGGACCAAGAGATTTCTTGTATTGTGGGAAACTAGCGCATAAGAAGAAAGATTGTTGGACTCAAAAGAATAATGAAGTAGATAAACCAAAAAGGAACAAAGAGGAAAATGTGGTAAGTACCAAATCGTAAGAGGATGATTTGCTTCCGTCTTTAGAAAATATTGACGATTCATGGGTTTTAGATTGTAGTGCTTCATTTCATGCTATACCTCATAGAGGTTATTTAATTGATTATGTTGAAGGGGATTTTGGACTTGTTTATTTGGGGGATAATGAAACTTATCAAATTGTTGGAAAGAGAAAGCTTAAGATTAAGCTACAGAATGGGAATCATTAAATACTACATGAGGTAAAATGTGTTTCAAAGCTTAACCTAGGAATTTAATTTCAGTAGGACAATTCAACAATAAGGGTTGTGTAGTTACTTTTAATGATAAAAATTGGAAGGTTTCAAAAGGTTCCCTTACAGTAGAAAAAGGTGTGAAAGTAGGCACCTTATATCTTTGTATAGGTCATATTTTTCCTTCTACTTCAATTATTTTAAAGAAAAATAAATGTTCAAGAACAATTGCTACAGTTGAGTAGGGAGAACAATTAGCTATTGTAGATTTTGATACAATGCTTTGACACAACAGACTTGGGAACAGGAGTAAGAAAGGTATGAAATTACTTCCTTCAAAGAAAGTTTAACCAGGTTTGAAATGTGTTAATATGGATTTTTGTAAAAGTTGTGTGTATGGAAAATAAAAGAGAGTGAGTTTTGTGAAGATTAGGAAGGAAAATAAAAGTGAGAGATTAGAGCTTGTGCATATAGATATATGGGGACTAGCTTAGGTATCTTTCCTTGGTAGCTCTCATTATTATGTTACATTTATTGATGATCAACTAGAAAAGTATGGATTTATTTTCTTAGACAAAAATCTGATATATTTCAAAATTTTAAGAAATGAAAATGCTTGGTTGTAAATGAGACTAGTAAGAAATTAAAATGTCTCAAATCTAATAATGTTGGTGAGTATTGCAGTCATGAATTTGAAGATTATTGCTCCACTAATGGTATTTGTAGACAAAAAAATATTCCAAGGACTCCATAGGAAAATGAAGTGTTTGAACGCATGAATAGGACTATAATGGAGTTTGCAAGGAGCATTAGTTCACATGTTGGGTTTCCCTTAAACATGTGGGTGAAGGCTATCAATATTGTTGTATATTTGATTAATGGATGTCCCTCTACTCCCTTGGGTTGTGGTATTCTAGAGGAAGCATGGATTGGTAAGAAGGTGAGTTATTCTTTTCTCAAGACCTTTGGTTGTGAAGCATTTTCTCATATAGATTCTAAAAATAGAACCAGGTTGGATGCTAAGTCAAAGAAATGTGTATTTGTTAGATATAGCATTGATGAATTTGGTTAAAAGCTTTGGGATTTTGAAAATCATAAAATTTTAAGAAGCAAGGATGTCTTATTCAGTGAGAAAGTGTTGTACAAAGATTTGTTGCAGCAACATGAGAAGAAAGAAGATGATTATGTAGTGTTAGATGACACTCCAAAAGACGATGTTCTAGAAATTCCTCATGATGTGCAACAATAGCAACAAAAATTACCACACACACTAGTGAATGTTAGATGATCAACAAGGCTAAGTAGACCTCCAGAAAGATTTTCTCTCTCTTTGTATTCTATTTTACTTACTGATATTGATGAACCATAATGTTATGATAAAGTTGTACAGGTGGATACTAATATTTAGTGGGAGTCTGCAATGGCGGACAAAATGGACTCCTTGCTAGAAAATAAGACTTGGGATTTATGCAAGTTTCTTGTAGGTAAATGGGTTTTATAGAATAAATGGATTTATATGTTGAAAGAAGAGGATGGAGGTAATAAAAGATTTAAATCTAGGTTAGTGGTAAAAGGATTTGCACAAAAAATGGGCATTGATTTTGATGAGATATTCTCTTCTGTTGTAAAAATGACTTTTATCCATACTATTTTAAGTATTGTGGCTACTAAAGATTTACATTTGGAGTAGCTTGATGTTAAAAAAACCTTCCTTTATGGTGATATGGATAAAGAGATATACATGGCATAGCTAGAGGGATTTGAGGTTAAGGGTAAGGAAAAATTAGTGTGCAGATTGAAGAAAAGTTTATATGGCTTGAAGAAAGCACCTCGGAAATGGTATTTGAAATTTGATAGTTTTATGCATGAGCATGGATGTATTAGGTTTCATGTAGATCATTGTGTTTATTTTAAGATGTTGGATGATGACAACTACATTATTTATATGTTGATGATATGCTTGTAGCTGGGTCTAACATGGATCACATTAAGGGGCTAAAACACTAGTTAGCACATGCATTTGCTATGAAGGATTTGGGGGAAGCAAAACAAATCCTTGGTATGAAGATTTATAGATATAGGAAGAATAAGAAACTAACATTATCTTAGGTTGATTATATTGTGAATGTGCTGCAACATTTCTCTATGGAGAATGGTAAAGTTGTCAGCACATCTTTGCTTGGTCATTTGAAGTTGACTAAGGAGATGTGTCCAAAGACACAAGAAGAGGAGGATAAGATGTCCAAGTTCCCTTATGCTTTAGTTGTAGGATGCTTGATGTATGCTATGGTATGTACAAGACCAGATATTTCACATGTAGTGAGAGTCATTAGTAGGTATATGAGTTATCTAGGGCTTGAGCATTGGAATGCTATTAAATAGATTCTTAGATATTTGAGAGGAAAATCTAGTCAATTTCTACATTTTGGGGGCTCTACTACTAATTTACAAGGATATGTTGACTCATATTTGGTAGGGATATTGATGCTAGGTGGAGTACTATAGGTTATGTATTTACTGTTGGTGGAGCAACTGTGAGTTGGGTTTCTTAGTTGTAGAAGTTTAATGCATTATCCACTATAGAGGCAAAGTATTTTGCTACTACAAAGGCAACCAAGGAGATGATATGGCTTCAGTTCTTCCTAGAAGAATTGGGATAGCCATAAAAGGATAATTATTTATTTATAGATAGTCAGACTGCCATTCATCTTATGAAGAATTTAGCTCTACATTCAAAGACAAAACACATACAGTTGCCGTACCATTTTATTTGGTCAGTTTTGGATGATGGAGAGTTAAAGCTGGACAAGATACATATAGATGACAATCCAACTGATATGTTTACCAAGGTAGTGACAAGGGAGAAGTTAAATTCCTCTTTAGCTTTGGTTGGTCTTCTAGATTGAACATAATAAAATAATGGTTGAGTTTAGGGTGGTTTGATCTAGTGGAAGCCCCATGTGGTAGGAGTATTGCTACATGATCAGTCTCCAAGTGGGAGATTGTTGTCTAGTGTGGAGTCTGATTAGTCCCCAAGTGAGAGATTGTTAGTTTGTGGTGACTGACTAGGAAACTACTGTACATACTTCATAATTCTTTGGGGTTCCTTAAAAATCATTGGATCATAATAATATTGGACTTGTTGTTTGGTTGACATAGCCTAGGGTTTGGGTGAACCACATTAAATCTTGGTATCTTGTGTTCTCTTCTATGTGATCTATTTTGTGATATTGTTTATATTTGCATGTAATTGTTATTTCTATCTGAGGTTAATCCTAGCATGTTGATCATGTCATAAAAAAAGATGATTTTGTGAGCGAAAAATTAAAAATAATGGATTTGGAGGACAAAGAGTATGAAAAGATTAATGTGAAAATTAATTTCAAAGGAGAATTCATGAATACCCTACACAAGAGCAAGAGGCTTAAAAAGAGAGTAAGAAGTAAAGCTTAAATATTCAAGAGGATAATAATCAAATACCAAAATACTAAAAACCCTTCACAAATCAAAGAAGATGATAAAATATCTATATTTTAAAATAAGACATGCACAATGTAGAGGAAGGAATAACAACATAACTAAACAACATTGAATAAGGATATGCGAGATAAAAAAATTAGTTTAGGAAAAAGTTTAAAACAAAATAACTAAGACAAATATGACCCTAATTTATAGTACCAAGATTTTGAGTGATAAACTAGAGGTGGTGTGGGGGGGTGTGTGAATAATTGATAAGCATATCAAACAATATTTTCACCTTTTAAATTACTAACTAGTAATCAAACATAAATCAAGAAATAAAACATCTAACACATGAAATCATTCATGCATTTGACACAAAGATTTTGGTTATGTGGAAATATAACTTGACTAAAAACTATGGTGGGGACTAGTACCAACAAATAATTTTTATTCTTCTCAAGTACTCCTTGTAGGAGCTTAACCCTATTAGGAGTTTACAAAGACATTAAGGTAGATGCACAAATGAATGTTACATTTGGGGCTAACCAAGGGGCCTTGGAAAAGAGACACTCGACCAAGGGATACTTAGATGAGTTGGGCTCAACCAAGGCCACCTGTGATCCATTTGGTGCCTACATGCCCAGGAGGCCTCAACAAGCGGTACTTAGCCGAGTGTCATGGGTCTTATAAATGGGCCCAAGGTTCTCTCTAGCCCCTCATTTTGTAAAAGGGGCTAGAAGAGTAGGAATTAGAGGTCTACAAGGGGCATTCAATTGAGAAGAGGTAGGTTTTTTAAAATATTTTTTTACTATATTTAAAAAAAATTCTATTTAATTTAGTAATATAATAGTTAAAATTAAGTTTTCTAATTTGTATAATATGTTAATTTTTAGTTATATTTGATAAAATATGTTAATTTTTATTATATTAATCAACTTTGTTAATTTTAAGTTATATTTAATAGTTAAAATTAAGTTTTCCAATTTTTATTTAATTAAATGTGTTAATTTTTGTACTATTTAGGAAAACATTAGGAAATTATAAACATTAGTTTTATTATCTAGGGAAAAATTAGGAAAGTTTGAAACTTTAAACATTAGTTGTATTAGTTAGGAAAATAAATTATAAACATTAATTATATTGATTAGAAAAGCTTAAAAAATTAAACATCATAACTATTTAAATTTTAAAAGAAAAATATAAATAAAATATTGCAAAGACTTCATAGACTTCAGAATTAAAATTAAAATTTCAACAATATAACTCAAATGATTTCTCTTCAAATCAGAAAATAAAAACTCTATATTTTGGCCCATCCTCTTTGATTTCCATATAATATCTCTATTAATTCCAAACCTCTCTCTTTATCATTCGTCACTCTTGACCATTTTCTTTTTCTATTCAACCTAAAGATAAATAAAATCACAATGTCTCCCACCTTTCTAGACTCCTTGAATGCATCTTCTCTCCTTTTTTTCCTATTTAAACTAAATGGATTAAAAACTTAAACATTAGAAAGCATCTAAAATATCACTCTCTCCTCACTTTCTCTTGCCTCACTTTATGTTGAGCATTACGTTGAATTTGCTCTCTTTTAGGTTTCTCTCCTCACTTTCTATTTGCTTATTCACTCTCCTTCAATTGGATATTTCTCCTTGAAATTTTTGTCTCTCCTAACTCACTTTCCTCCAGCTTCCCCCCTCTCTCTCCTCAAGTTTTCTATTTCCTCATTCTCTCTCCTTACTTGAGTAGTCCTAATTATCTCTCTCCTTGAAATTTGTGTCTCTCCTCACTCACTTTCATTTCTCTTCTCATTCTCTCTCAGGTCAAGTTTTCTCTCTCCTTACTCTGTTTAATGTCTCTCTCCTCATTCTCTCTTTGTTCCCTTTTTCTCTCTCCTCACTCTCTTTTGGGTCTCCCTCCTCACTTTCTCTCTCCTCACTCTCTTTAAGTTCATTAAGCCTCACATTCTCTTTCCTTGTTCTATATGTTCCCTTGAAAGAGAACTTTCTCTCCTCACTTTCTCTCTCCTCATTCTCTCCCCTCACTTTCTCTCTCTTCACTCTGCCCTCACATAAAAAAATATTGTTATATAAATTTTGAGAATGCAAATTTACAAAAAAATATGATTTTAGATGTTCATGTGTCTTAAGGTGATATTTGTATGTTTAATTTAATCATGTTAAGTTCAAGAACTTCTAATGTTTTTAAGTTAGATTATATTTAATTTTAAATATTATTTTAATGTACATGTAGTTTGAAGGATGAAATTTACAAATTTATGCATGAATGCACATGTGCACACACACAAACACACATACATGTGCATGCATTAGATTGAATAATTTTACTAAATGCTAATTTTATATCTATTCACATGTCAACTATTGTAGTGTTTATCTATTATATTGCCTTTTGTATTTCATTCTACATATATATCATGGTATCCAATGGTTTGGAGCCCAGTGTAGGGACTTCTAGTGGTACATTTAAAGGTAATTAGGATAAATGTTCAACTTAAGGGGATCTAGTGAGTCTATGAGGTCATTATGTGTCTTATACCTTACATGATGGGTCTGACTATGTCTTAATAGGGTGTAATAGGTTCCATTAGGTAATAATGAGTTCTTTATTACTCAATGATGCATAGAGACCCCTTATGGTACACTTATAGGTAATTAGGATACATGCTTGCCATAAGGGGACCTAGTAAGTCTACTAGGTCATTATGCATGTTATAGCTTACATGATGGGTTCAAATGTGTCTTAATAGGGAATAATAGGTTCCATTAGGTAATAATGAGTCTTATATTACTTAAACATTCACATGGACCCCTTATGGTACACTTATAGGAAATTAGGATACATATTTGACTTAAGGGGACCTAGTGAGTCTACAAGGCCATTATGTGTGTTATAGCTTACATGATAGATTTGTATGTGGCTTAATAGGATTTAATAAGTTACATTAGGTAATTAATAATAATTAGTGTTATATTACTTAAACATGCACATGGATCCCTTATCCTACACTTATAGGTAATTAGGATACATGTTTTTCTTAAGGGGACCTAGTCAGTCTACAAGGTCATAATGTGTGTTATAGATTACATGATGGGTCTAAATGTGTCTTAGTAGGGTTTAATAGGTTTCATTAGGTTATAATGAATCTTATATTACTCAAACATGTATAGGGACCCCTTACGCTACACTTATATAGGTAATTATAATATATGTTTGACTTAAGGGGACCTACTGAGTCTACTAGGTCATTATGTGTGTTACAGCTTAAAACATGGGTCTAAATGTATCTTAAAAGGGAATAATAGGTTCCATTAGGTAATATCAAGTCATATATTACTCAAAAATGAATAGGGACTCCTTATGGTACACTAATAGGTCATTAGGATACATGTTTTTCTTAAGGGGACCTAGTGAGTCTACTAGGTCATTATCTATATTATAGATTACATGATGGATTCAAATGTGTCTTAATAGGGTGTAATAGGTTCTATTAGCTAATAATGAGTCTTATATTACTCAGTGACACATAGTGATCCCTTATGGTACACGTATAGGTAATTAGAATACATTTTTGACTAAAGGGGACCTAGTGAATCTACTACATCATTATATGTGTTATAGATTACATGATGGGGCTAAATATGCCTTCATATGTCTTAATAGGTTGCATTAAGTAATAATGTGTCTTATTTTACTCAACAATGCATAGGGACCCCTTATGGTACACATATAGGTAATTAGGATACATTTTTAAAGGGACCGAGTGAGTCTACTAGGTCATTATACATTTTATAGCTGACATGGTTCGTTTGAATATGTCTTAATAGGGCGTAATAGGTTAAATTAGGTAATAATGAGTCTTATATTAGTAAAAACCACGTAGGGAACCCTTGTCGTACACACATAGGTGGTTAGGATACATGTTCAAGTCTTAAGGTGACCTAAAGAGTCTTGATTAACATATTCACTCATTTATGTATGTATAATTTATCTATATCTCAATATATATTTCAAAACAATGAAAAATAATTTTAAAAAAAACTTTCAAAATAATTTAAACTATTTTTAAAACAAAAAAGTTTTGACAACAAATAATACACTCATTGAACGATCAAAGCCATATGGACTCACTCATGTCATGTAAATGTATATAATATTTCTAGATATTAATATAGTTCAAAACAATGTGAAGTCATTACCAAAAAAAAAAACTCATCAAGAAACAATATAGTCATTAATCATCAAAACCACATGAATTCAATTTTGAATTCAACTTCAAATTTGATGTGATTTAGAGATCTACAAAAATAAATCTAGATAGTCTAAAGTTATTCATACATATAGTCTAGATCCTACCTATAGTTTATGATCTCCAAAATTATTCCATGCTCTTCAATAGGAAACTTACATTTTTTCTTGTCACGCCGTCTTCTTGGCACTATAATAAATTCTATTTTTTTCTCTATGACCAAGTGGTTGTAATGTAGCACATTTTTTCCATGCATGTATTCAATAAATTGATCACTATTTCTGTCAGTTTTTTCTTACTGATAATATGTGCCTTTGATAACAATTGAACCAGTTGGATACGATTCTTTATCATCATCTATGGTTGGTACTGACAACTTGTATTTTGATTTAGTGCATCTAAGAGGATATTATTCCACACCTTCTTTATTGTCAGGATCAACAACCACATCAAAAATATCCCATGTACATGGACACAAGAATCTAGATTAGATGTATATAAACTAATATAAATTCATTAATATGCATGATAAATAACTTTATTGTGTAATATAAAAGTCCAATACATATACAAATGCATGTGTGTGTGGTATATATATATATGGTTTGTTCTGACAACTTGTATTTTTCTTTAGTGTATCTAAGAATATAGTAGTCCATACCTTGTCTATTCTTAGGATCAACAACCACATCAAAAATATCACATGTACATGCACACATGAATCTAGATTAGATATATATAAATTAATTTAACTTCATTAACATGCATGATAAATAACTTTATTGTATACAACAGAAATATCCAATACATGTACAAATGCATGTGTGTGTGTGTGTGTGTGTGTGTGTGTGTGTGTGTGTGTGTGTGTGTGTGTACATGCGTGCACACAAAAATATACACCTGTAACAATTAAATTAGAGGCACACTAGTAATCAATAATAGAGAAGAAGTAATTTAAATATATACACGTTAAAATTCATAAAAAATAAAATAGAAATCTAAATTTAAATTATGTAAATGAATTCAACACATTTTACCTTTCACTTCATAAAAATAATGTTTATTGTATTTTGTGTCATGACAAGAAAAATGAGATCAACACCATTCAACAATTTTATTTGAATTCTCTATCATGTTAGCTACAAAAAAACAAACAAATTAGCTACATGAAATATTAAAAAACTAAAACCCAATTTTTTTCTACATTGAAGTTCATGTTTTTGGAGTGCATGCTTCACATATACTCCACTCGATTGTGCTCTCCTTTTTCATACCCATTTAAAAAAATGATCTTATGAACTTAACATTATGTCTAGTACTATGTTGCATTTCTAACCAGTTAAATACTTTTGTAGATTTAAATTGCCTTGTAGTTTACACATTTGTTAATATAATATGTATATGTACTTGTACATGTATAAATTGATCAATAAATTTTAAATTTAAATAAAATAAAAAAGTTAAACTAAATTTGGAAAGATAGAGATATAATACATATGTAACTTACCCACACACATGTCAAAATTTATCCTGTCTTGTGTAAGATCATCAACAAACATTCCAAAACAATCAACCACATAGCTCTTATTATGCACCTTATCATCAATAATATAGAAATGCACCTCATTGATGATAATTCTATCATTTGGAGTACTTTCTAACACATCCAAATCAAATTGTGCATATTTGTACTTCCATTAGCCAACAATTTTTAGTGTAGCCCTAGAAGATCAAGGATATCAAGTGCCAACTAAGCTTGATGGTATAACCTAAGTTATTTAGTTTTATCAGTGGGAAATAGGTTCTAATATTAATCAAGTTCACAATTCTTGTCAAGTTCTCAGTATGAATTGAGCTATCAAGATCAAGACTATATGCTCCAATATCACCTGAGTGATAAAGTGGTACCTGAGCATCCAGTGCTACCTGAGTGCCAAAATATCACCTGAGCTTATCGTGTTTCCTGAGAATCATCATAACATCAAATTGCATCATATTTCCCAAGAATCAACATTTGGCTGACTTGAAGGTATATTTTGGTTGTTATGAACACATTTCTTATGCGAGTCAACTTGGTATGAAGTTATTTATTGATGGGTACATAAGGAAGACAAATTCATTTTTCTAAAGTGTGAAGTATGGTGAATATGTGAATGACATGAATAATAGAAGACAAGAAGTGAATATGGAGTAGGTTGCAATAGGCTAAAAAGAAGTATAAAGGGAAAAGTAGAGACTCATCCATCACAACTAGGCGATCATATTATTCAAAGGATCTATTTCAACAAACAAAGTTGCAAAGAAAAGTTCAACCTACTAATTCATTCTAATAGGCACGTTGATCAAATCCTCTAATTAGATGGACCTAATGGTTCTTTTTTGACTCTTTTAATAGAGTACATACTTCATTATATTTCAAAATCCTCTTACAAGGTGGACCTAGCAGTCCTTCATACTCCTAACAAAGTAGATCACCCTAACTGATCAATTGTAAGCCCTAACAGGCCAAGTTTATTACTATAGTAGTGAAGCATTGTGGGTGTCATCCCCACTCTAGTTTTACCTTCTCCTTGGAGGGTGTATGGGTTACCAAATATTGTGTCAAAGTGTAATGGTGTTAATATATTTATTTTTTTATTTTCTTGAATGAAAGTCGATTAGATAATCTATATGAAGTAAAAGCTGAAGTATTCTAAGTGAGAAAAGTTTAAGTGGTTCTTGATTCACCTCCTACCCTTCAGTCACTTGCTTGTCATTACATTTCCAACAACTTGTACAAATATTGCAACTTGGTCAGAATAAAAATATTGTGCTTAAAGATGTGATTAAGGGGGTAATGTAGTTCTCAGAAAAATTTACAATTGAAAGAATTCAACTAGGTGGAAAAATAATTTTTAGATTCACAAAATTGTTTGGCTTGCCATCAAGCACCATGGCAATGTTGAATAATTGGATAATGTTAGAAATAGGAAATATTGAGAGGGAGGTGAATTAGTATCCAACAAAATTTTTCCCAACTGTGGATATCTTTTATAACCTTATAACATACACATGTAAATAAACTAAAAAGTAAACATAGTAGTAACACAATGTAACTCATAACACCATTATTTTTTAGCTATGAAAAACTTGGCCAAGGGAAAATACCAGTCAAGATGGTATCCAAAAAATGATCCATTAATCAAAAGTATCTTGCGAAATATATTGACCCTGTTAGGAGTCTATTACATTTTTATAGTATCTTGGTCCTTGTTAGAGGACTAGGACTTATTAGAAGCCTCAACCTTTTTAGGAGCTGTAGTATTACAATACAAAAGTATGCAAGAAGATCCCACTTCTCAAACATGCAATTAAAATAAGATTATGTACACAAAGGTATAAATACATAAACCTTTGATAATGATGATATCTTCTATATCTAATTTGTCCTTTGTAGCTTGTTGTACATAACTTCACATGCTCCAATATTTCTCTGCTCTAACATGAAATTTTTCATCATAGTACAAGAGAATTTAAATTTCATAGAAATCACACAACTTCACATATAAAGCTCTATCCTTTATACTAAGTAATATTGTTCTATCAACCTTCATGTCATCATATGCATCCTAAAATACAAAATCATACCTTTCTCACTTAGGGGTAACTTCTAGGATGTCATCGCTAATTTGTTTATGAAATTATTTTGGTAAAAAAAATAATTCCTTAAAATATCTATTTTCTTATCTTGGTCATATTCTTCTTGTGCATACCTACAATCACTAAATCCTTAATATCTCTATCCACACTACTCATAATGAGTCATGCACTTAGGTAAGAAATTTTGACACTTTGTACTTGTTAGAATATATAGTCCACCAATATAACTGGGGGGGTTGAATTAGTTGGTGTTCTAGAAGGTAGATGGATCTACTCTCGAAACAACTTTAGGGGCAAGACCAATGAATCCACTATTCAAATGATCTTTGTATTATTCCTTACAAAATAATAGAATTGAACTTTACTTTTACTTCCTCTTCCTCTATGTTGTCAACCAAACTTTTGCTCCTTTTGATCTCAATACCAAATCACAAAGTTCACATCCAATAATCCCTTGGACCACTTGCTTGTAGTTTTGAAATAAACTACTCCTTGTTCACATACTTTGCACTAAGTCACATCCAAAATTACACTTTACAATCAAGGAAAATTCTTTCCTTTATACCAAGTCCTCAAAATAATTCCTTGAGTTAGCCTTGAGGCTTTCCCAATTAATTATAATAGAACCACATTTAAGATAATCAAATATTTCACAATTGCATAACATTTTCAACTCACAGTCTATATAATTTCTCACACGTGTGACTCTAGGACTTGCACACTCACTAATGTTGTCATTAGAATGTCAACTGTCACTGTGTAACTTTGCATACCCTAATTGGCAGATACAATCCAATCATCAAAAATGAATTTTTAGGTACTCTATCTCTGTACTACTCTCCATAAATCATGTATATCTTCCCTATTTCATCAAATTATGTTACACACACTTAACCTCATCATCAAGATAGAGTGTGTAACATTTCCTTAATCACATATCACCCAAACATCAAAACTTTGTCTGTACACTACAAAATTTGGGGTCAAATTGCGAAGGCAATTTGTGACAATGATTTAATCTATGGTGATTTTCATGTTGTTTTTGGAATTTTCCCCAACATTTTTTCAATACCAACAAAGTAATATAATTGCAATGCCTGCGTAAGTATAAAATACATAGAAAACATGAAATAAATCATTCCCCATTTGTTTTGATTGTGGCAAGCTATACATGAAAGAAGGTGGAGAGCTTCGAATGAGGGTGGAGATCTCTAAACTTTATCATGCCCTTGTTCTTTCTATATTTCATTCCTATGACATTTCTCTGCATTTCATTTCTATGCCTTTGTCTATGATTTCATTGTGACCTCTACATTTTGTTGTTGTGCGTTTGCTTTGCAATTTAGTTGTTGTGCCCTTGTGATCTCTACATTTCATTTCCATGCCCTTTCTTTATAATTTTTTTGCCATGTCATTCCCTTTCTCTTTAATTTCATTGTCATGTTGTGCCCTTGCTCTATGATTTCATTGCCATGCCCTAGCTCTACAATTTTCTTCAAGGGTATGTAAATGTTGGTTTCTTTTCCTTCTAAACAAGTATCTCTTTATATCTCCTTCTGAACATGTATATTTAGAGATCTTTTTTAAGGTGCTCATTAAATCTTAGCACAATAGAAAAATTGATCCAGTTGCACACATATTCTAGAATTCAAAGAAAAAAAGGACATAAACTATGCTAAGTGATTTACCTCAAGATCCTCCACAAAAATAATGTAGACCAGGAAAAATGGGCAGAGTTCTTAAGAAATTTTACAAAAACATATCATAGCAGATATTTTAAGAAAGAAACTAGTCATAACCAGTTAAATGGATCTAGTTACTGATTAGCTAGGTTGATTAAAAATTCTTCTAGAACTATCATTAGATTAGGTACAATAAAATGAATAATTAGTAGTTTCCAACTAGCCTGATCAAATACAATTTTCTAAGGTGATAAAATTACATATGAAAGGAATTGAGGAATAACTTTATTGAAGAGTTGAGTATAAGGAATTGAAGAAGTAATTTCTACGTCCATGTAAATGTCATAATTATGAGGCTCATTCCCTTGAATAAGCCTCTACCATAATGAAATTACCTCTAAACCATGCAAAGGATGTTGAAGTGGTTCCAAACCTTGAAAAACTCTTATAAGCATTTGATACTTGGGATCATCGTAGGCAGATTGTGCCAATACTTGAAACACTCTTATAAGATTTTGATATTTGGACTGTAAATTCTCAAAGACACTTGCAAGTTATTTCAATGTAATAGTACCCACCACAACACTTTCTTGGATTCTATTCAGTGGCTTCCATAATATACTCTATGTTGTCTAGTAGTTGTTTCTACTATGCAGTCTCTTTCTAAAGTCACTCCTTCTCCTTCTCTTTCTAAAGCATCTCCTTCTCCTTCTCTCTCATGCCTTGTATTTTGACTATCAAATTTATGAATATCCACCTATACCTTATCTAAAATTAACTTCACATTGTGTTGTAACTTTGGCATACATGTTTGATCATCAATAACTTTCATTTCAGAATTCAAGTTTTCAAGATTGGTTAGTACCTCACTTGCAAACCTCTCATGTCAAGTAATTTTTGTAATGTTTTTTGACCCAAAACCAAATGAACTTTGTTGTTTTCTGACATGTTTATTTTTAAGAATTTAAGAGAATACATCTTTGATGGTCAATATCTTTTGACCCAGATCTTGTCATAAGACAAAATCTGGTAGGGTACAAGAATGTGGAATAGAGAGTCAATGTGTTTATTTCTAGGGATCAATTAGAAGTTTTGGTTAGATTTTAAAGCCAGCCTATAGGCCTTCCTATTAGAAAATTATAGTTTGCAAAAATAAGGTAAAATTAGTTTTAAATGATCAATCAATTGTTGAATTTGATTCTAATTAGTGTTAGATGTTTCTTGGATCAATTTGAAAGTTTAGGTGTTTCAGTTTGAAATTTCTTTTAGCTGGATCCACTTTGGGGCCCAAATAATCTCAGTAGCATGATAAGAAATTATGAGATTTGAAAAGGTTTTTAAAGATAGGTTATAATGATGATCATATTTATTCCTCAAATTGGAGTGTAGGAGTTATGAAGACTATGGAAGAAATTGATGTTATGCTAGATAATGATACTTTTAGTCAGCTTGTGTATGGGCTCTGTAAGGCCAAGACCTTGGATGTGATGAGATAGTTGGGTTGCACTCCTAATCTCAAGACATGGAATATTTTGGTTGATGGCTATTATAAGGTTGGGGATATGGACTAACTTCCAAATTTGACCATCTTTTGGGGGCTCTTTGATTATAGCCCATCTACATCCTCTCTAACTGATATGTCGATGTTTCCTTATCTTTTAGGCTTCTCATCAACCACTCTTGCTCCATCATCCTCATTTTAAGATATAAGGCAAAAGGCTACAGTTGGGTCATCCAAAGAGCAAATTTCTATATCATAATGCATGCTTAGCCTTATGCAACATTTTGGAGGGCTCACTTAGTCAGAGGTAAAGGTGACTTGTGGATGTTTGTAGTGACATTTTTCAAAGATAAATATACTCATATTTACCCTTCCTCAAACCATCATGAACACCAAGAACTGAATAAGGGGACTAACAACCTGACACTCAATGGACATGAAACTTGAAGGTGAGGAAGGTTGCAATGCAGGTGTTTATTAATGGTGGAGCCTAGAATTAACACCTCCCATTTTCTTATAGGAGGAAATGGGATGTCAAACAAAGATTATGCAAGGTCAAAGCAATAGGAAAATGTTTCTAGAAGTGCACCCAAGTATTTGCAAACTTTGATGTGGAAGAAGCTATGGCCTGATGATGTTGCTATTTATGTTGATTGGCATGGGTCAGTGAGGGATTAATGAGAATTCTGTACTCACACAATTATAATATTGGTTTGGAATTTTTTGTAGAAGGACCTAGTTATGAGGTAGAAAATATTTGCATTTCATGATCAACGATAGCATTGAACCATGCCCAATCAAACCAATCTACCAAATCTATGATCTTGTATCTTAATTCGCTTAGATAGAGTTTGTTCACTGAGTTTAGCCTATTATGTTAAGTTCCTAAAATGAAGGACCTTATCTATCATATATTTAAAATTTAGATGTCCTATATGAACAAAGGGGCAATAGGCCATTGGTTGGTCCTATCCATGTATGGTAAATTCCAAATCTAAGTGCATCATCCCTATGGTGCAGAAGCATCACTTAATGTAAAGATTTGGCACTCCATTTAGTTGTATGCAAGATTTTCACAAATACAATAGAGCTCATTGAAGAATCTATAGCAACCACATTGCTCAATTTTGGCACCAGTAAATTTGGGTAGAAAAGGGGATGTTGTTTTACCTTGAATTTTAATCTCACATTCTCAAGGGATTAGCTTTCAAAGGTTTTTAAAATACTAAAATGCACAGTAAGGAAGTGTCTCTAACACACACACATTTTAAATGAAAGCATGCTCCCATGGAGGGGCCCACCAAGGTGAAAAATTGGCAAATAAAGACCAAATTTGACCAAGTGCACAAAAAATTTGACCAAGTGTAGTTGATGAGTTTGGGAGAAGGAAAGATTAAGAGCTCTAAAGTTACACCTTTGAAGCCAATCATATGGTTGGGAAGCTGAGGAAATATAGTTACAATAATATGATCCATTTGTGAGATTGTAAGACTTAAGGTGAGAAGGTTATGATGATATGCCAAGGTATATGGTTGGAGGGCTTAAATTTGAAGCTTACGATCTTACAAAGATTTTAAGATTTGGAGGACAAATGCATAGGTGTTCTGAGCTTACACTAAATCATAAGTTTGGAGGTCAAAAATCTCAATGTTTTGAACTTAAGCCAAGGAGATATAGGTCCCATGAAAATGAGATGGCAAATAGGGATTTGACATGTGGCACATAGGGATTGGAGAGATAAGGTAAGGTAAAATAAAAAATTAAAATCAATTATCCTTCCAAACTAAGTGCAAATTTTGAAGTTGAAAACTTAAAATGAATTTGATCATTCGTATAGTTTAAACTATATAATTTTAAAAAATTTCAACTTTTCAATAGCATGTTCATGGCCAGGGGCTAGATTTATCAAATGCACACTAGAGGTACCATTTTTATTCAAAATATGGAGTGTAGTATATTGTTGGAAACATGAGAAGATGAACTTTCTAAATCTACTGTTAGAATGTGTGCAAGTTTTCAATGATAGAAGTTATAGGAAATTTTGTAAATTTTGGGTCACTCTTAGGAGAATGAGTATTTTCCATGATGAAGCATCAAAATTAGTTAGAAAGAAGACATGAGAGTTTTTTGGCTCTAGATTTGGGGGAAAATTTTTTTGAGAGTATTATTTTGCCTCTAAAACCATTTGGCATGTGTTTTAGTAATAGGTCTATTATCCTTTGCAATTAGTTGTGCTCTGCATCATTCTAAAGATATTTCAAGCATTCTTTAGCAACAAGGATAAGATCCAATTTTCAGTTATTGAAAAGGGTAAAGAGAAGTTTTTCATCAGCAGGTGGAAGTTCCTCAAGTGGAAAAATGAAAACATCATAATAGATCTAGGATTGTTCCATTCTTTATAGTCTCTTCTCTTCTCTTTGTCTAGGGTTGTTGATGGTTGGCTATTTCTAGACTATTGAGCAGAGTTCTAGCTATAACCCCACCATTCATGCTCAACATTTCTCTCTTGTAAATGAAAATAGTTAATGAATTAAAGAGACAGTTATGGTCTATTCTTGAATATTTTATGAGTTCTTTTCATGCATCCTTATGTATTTTTTTCAAGGAAATAAATAAAATGTAGCAATTAAGTTTTATCTTCAGTTTGATTCTTGTCTCATATTTGTGTTGTTTGTAATGTTTTGTGGTTTTTGAACAAAGAGCTAAAACCTAGTCACAACTCCTTAAAGTTATATGTCTCAATATATTTTTTTGTTGGGACAAAGAGCCAAGTCAATACTTGATATATTTGACAACATTGCATATTTTCACAATAGGTCAAGTATGAGGTTCAATCTTGATGTAGATGTCTGATTCACAAAGTGATATGATAGATCTAGACTCTTGATATATATGAGATATATCATTGATATCCAAGGACATAAGTTTGTGATTTATGGAATTTCCCAATAGATAAGGCACTGATAAGCTACATGATGTATATATTTGTTGTTCATAGCTAGGTTTTGTTGATATTAAACACATTAATCAAAGTTTTTTCCCTTTTATGTTGAAGAGCTTAAAGGATTTACCCTCACTTAACTTATCAAGTTCATAGGTCATGTCATTAGCTATTTCATGTCTATGTTGTTTGCATAAGAGTAGAAGAATTGGGGATTAAATCTTTTTTATCCAAATTTAGATATATGTTTTAGGAACTGATACCATATGAAAGAATTTGAGGTTCATCTACCTAGGTTTTGCAAAGCTTGAAGTAGAAGGAGTATAACCTTATATAGTTGGCCCCAATGTCTAAATCAGTATGTTGAACATGGGAATTAGCTACCCCTAGATATATTTGTTCCTATCATAGGGTTCTTGAAAAACTATTAATTCTGAAACCAACAAAATGGTGACTGTACTAGGGAGTATATGAAGAAATTGATTGTTGAAAGTATTGAAATTTTTGGTATAATCTATGAATTTTCAGAATTGTATGATAGGAAAACCTTGAGAATCTAGAATGATTGAATACAAAAAGAATAATTTGCTATAGCAACAAATTTGTAAGGTGTTTTCCATCTCTTTGCTAAAGATTCATGTCTCCCAGTTATGTCTTATTCTTGATAGTAGTAAACTTGAAGATTAGTGATAAGTAAATGCTATTAAGAGCACTTGCAAGTTCTCATGTTTTAATCCAAGTGATCACAAAGTGCTACTGTAAATCTAAGAGTCAATAATATAAGTTTCTTTCACTTTGTCAAGAGTGTGAAAGTCCAAATTTGTTTCATAAAATTTTTGAAATACCTATTATGAATTTTGGACTAGCTTGTTGTATTATGAAAGTTGAAAAAATCTTTTCTCACCAAGTGAGTGGCAACTTGAAGTTATATCTTTGTACTAGTGCATTGTGTAGTTGAAGGTATTGTGAAGGATACAAGAAGTGGAAGATAGATTTGAAGAAATTATTTGAAGTTCTTGGCAATGGTTGAAAAAATTATGTGAGATTCTATGCAAGAGTTACTAAAATAAGATAAGATTTGAACTTGCTATTGTTTGAAGCATTGAAGTGGTTTGTAGGCATCCCATAAAAAGATATTTTCCACTTTCATAAGATCATTTTCCATGAAAGTAAGTTCTACAAAAGTTTCTCTGTCAAGTGATATTTTTAGCAATAAGTAGGAGAGTTGTTTGATGCATCTCATCATACTTTATAAAAGATAGATTCAGAAAATGTGTTTACATGTTGGAGTATGTTAGAGATTGAATTGGTAGAAGAGTTTTCAGATCTGCTACAAGTTAAATTTTTTGAAAACTATCTTGGTGAATGAGTTATAAGTTTGCAAGAAATCACAAATTTATTTTCAGCTAGTATGAAGTCCATTAATGAAAATTGTAGATCTATTTCTACTAAGATATACTTGCCATTAAACTTTGATGGCATTCATGGTTTCCTAAATACCATGTCTTATGATGTTAGAAAGCATTTCCCTAAGATTATTGGGAGCCATTTAGATTCAGCTAGTCATCATGTTCAGATGTTTAGTGATTTGATTGGTGATTTTGAGATTGCTCATGTAGACATGCATATGAAGTTGTTTGTTAAAACCTTGGAAGGTGATGCTAGAGATTGGTTTTCCTTTCTTCTGGCATTTTCTATTTCATCTTGGGGTGAGTTACATTCAGCCTTTGTGGAGAAATTCAAGGAAAGAATAAGCATATCTAATTCTTTTGAGAATTTCATGAAGATCCAAATTAGGAATTGTGAACTTATTCTTGAATTTAATATCAAATTTACAAGAGCCTTGAATGGGATTCTTGAGAATTATATACTAGATGACAAAGTATGTTTAGTAGTTTATCTTGATGCATTTGATGAAAAGATGAGCTGTCTATTGAGGGATAAAGAACCCAAGACTTTGCATTTAGAATTCATGACAACAATAAATTTTGAAAAAAATATAAAGTATGGACTAACCAGGAGTCATTTCTCTAGAATTTTTTTTCAACAAGATGAAATCAAAAAGAAAGAGCAATGTCATGTTGAGTGTTCAAATTCAAATCAACATATAGGTCCCCCTACTTTTGTAAACAATCTTGTTGAGAATTCATAATTAAAAACATGTTAAGATGTATTCTTATTGTTGCAAAGGAGAGTTGATCCTATTCTTGCTGAACAAAATGCATAAGTTTGTAGTATGACAACAAAAAATGATAAAGTTGTTTCACTTGATAACTTATATATGGAAGAAGTAATTTCAGTTTCTCCTTCCCCTATGGATGATTTTCCTTGTGTTGAGAATGTTACTAATCATGAAGTTAAAAGACATTCATCTCAGTTTTATAAGGATGAAGAAGCTATGATGGGGACACTACCCAAGAATAGAATGGAAACAACAAAAAAGGGAAATTATATTAACTGAGAAAATAAGCTAGTACAAATAGTACAGGAAAATAAACTTCAAAACATGCCCTAAGGGCTTACAATAGCATAAATCTGGAGGTAATTTCTCCTTATGGTACCTCCTCTCAAACTCCACATTGAACTGCCTTTTACAATGCCAAGAATCTCCTTAAATAGACCTTGGAGGGTTAAGGACTAGGAGTACATTATAGAAATTGCTAGTAGGCATCCACCGACCAAATAGAAAGTTTTGGAAGTTGCGTTAGAAGTCGGTGCAAATCTAGAAGAATCCAGAAACGGTAACCGAACTTTCGGGAGGCATAACTTTTGAACCGTAGCTCCGATTGACGAACCGTTTACATTTTCGGAAAGCTCTCAAAGTGCTCTATAGCCTTATGGACAAAATTTGCTTGTCCCCTATTTTTTGACCCTTTTTGAGGTCATTTAATGCCCCAAACCTGACTTTGAAGCATTCTTAGGAGGTCTCCAAAACTCGAAAAACTGTAATAACTTTCAAATCGTGGGGCCTATTGACTTGATTCTTTTTCTGGAATGCTCTAAATCATGATTACATTCATCTGACCAATTCACACCTTCTAGTTTATCGAAATGATGGCCCAAATACATGATCCTATTTTTTTGGGATTTTCAAACGCACTGATAGTTGAACTATGAGAGTTGGAACCTTTATTTGACCCAAATGGGTATCCAAAAATGTAAAGACATGAAATAGAAACTAAGTCTAAGTAAATTTTTTTTTGGGTGACACATGATTGCCCTTATACCTCTGGATGCTCCTGCATTTGACACCCAGGGTAGATTGAAAAGTGACCCTGTCACTTTATGGATGGTAGAGGAAATCCCAAATGGGAAAGCTCAGTTGCTGAAATCCAAGTTGAGTCCTCGATTGGCTGTCCTTTCCATTTGACCAAATACTCTTCATATTGCCTGTTTCCTACCCACACAATGGTCTAGAATGTCTTCTATCTCCTCCTTCTTAGAAGCAGGAATTGGACATGGCTCTAACACCAGCTCCTCATCTGCACCATCATCATGATACTCTGTTAAATTTGCAATGTTGAAAATGGGAGAAATGTGAATACCGTCTGGCAGCTCCACTTCATATGCATTTCCTGAGTCATGTTTCTTCAAAATTTTACAGGGGCCAAATTTCTTCATTTTCAGCTTGTTGTAAGTACCAACTGGAAATATTTCTTTTCGTAAGTGCACCATGACTAGATCTCCTACTTGAAATTCCTTATGTCTTCTCCTTTGATCAGCCCTAGCTTTATACTCTTGATTCATCTTGGTTATGTGTGCCTGAACCTCCTCATGTAGACGCTTGATATGTTCAACAAATTCCTCAGCTTCAGCACTCGTCCTTTCCTCATGTTCTATCTTCCTCAGCTCTGGTGCAGTCCTTGGGCTATTCCCATATACAATTTGGAATGGTGATTTTCCAGTACTCCTATTTATAGAGTTATTATAAGCAAATTCTACCTGTGGTAGAATCAAATCCCATCCCTTGGGCTTATCCCCAACTAAACATCTTAGCAAATTTCCTAGACTTCTGTTTACCACTTTTGTTTGGCCATTAGTCTGCGGGTGATGTGTGGAACTGAATTTCAAGTCTGTTCTCAACTTTTTCCACAATGTCCTCCATAAATACCCCACAAATTTAGTGTCTATGTCAGAAACTATACTCGTTGGAAGACCATGTAGTCTTACCACCTCTTTGAAAAAAAAGTCTGCAATATGGACATCATCATGAGTTTTGTGGCATGGAATGAAATGTGCCATTTTGGAGAACCTATCAACCACCACGAATACTGAGTCATTACACCTTTGCTTCCTTGGAAATCCAAGAACAAAATCCATACTTATGTCCTCCCATGGCCTTGATGGAACAGGCAACGACTGATATAGGCCAGTATTGTGACTAAACCCCTTGGCAACTTGACAAACCTGGCAACTTTGTACAAACTTCTTCACATCCTGTGAAATTTGAGGCCAAAAATAATGTTCTCTAAGAATGGCAATGGTCTTATCTCGACCAAAATGTCCTGCCATCCCCCCACTGTGTTTCTCCTTAATCAGATTTTCCCTCATGGAACTCCTTGGAATGCACAATTGACTAGCTTTGAACAACATGCCATCCTAAATCAAATAGTCTAACCTCTTGGTTCTATCTACAGCAACAGGTTCTTTACAAGCTTTCCATGCTTCAACAAAATCAGGATCCTCAGGGTACAAATTCTTGAGTTCATCAGACCCAACTACTTCAACCTGCATTACTGTAAGCAGTGACTGTCTCCTACTTAGTGCATCTGCAACCCTGTTAGATTTTCCACTTCTATGCTTCAACACAAATGTATAACTCTGCAAGAATTCTACCCACTTCATATGCCTCTGATTCAATTTACCTTGGCTATTTAGGTACTGTAATGCCTGATGATTAGTATACAAAACAAATTCCTTTGGCAATAAATAGTGCCTCCATTTCTTTAAGGCCTAAACTATTGCATAGAACTCTTGATCATAAACAGAATACTTCTTCTTTGCATCATTAAATTTTTCACTAAAATATGCAATAGGCTTACCTTCTTGGCTTAATACAGCCCCAATAACACTGCCACTAGCATCACAATCCACCTAGAACACTTTTCTAAAATCTGGAAGTGCCAACACAGGTTGTTTTGTCACCTTCTTCTTCAGCAATTCAAAACTTCTCGTAGCTGCTGCAGTCCATTTGAACTCTTTTCTATCCCCTCTTATTGTATCAGTTAGGGGTGCACATATGCCACTCAAATTCTTAATAAACTTCCTGTAAAAACTAACCAGACCATGAAATGATCTTACCTCAGTAGCAGACCTTGGAGTAGGCCATTCCAAGATGGCTTTTACCTTCTCTGGATCCATTTTGAGACCTTCAGGTGATATAACAAACCCTAAATAGACTAATTCCCTTTTTGCAAAGACACACTTCTTTAGATTAATTAATAGTTTCTCTTCCCTTAGCCTTTCAAGGACACTACGAATATGCAGTAAATGTTCTTCCAAAGTGTTGTTGAAAATTAAAATATCATCCAAATAGACAATAACAAATTTTCCCAAGAACTTCTTAAGTACCTCATTCATGAGCCGCATGAAGGTGCTTGGGGCGTTCGTCAATCCAAAGGGCATGACTAACCACTCATAAAGGCCCTCCTTGGTCTTGAAGGCTATTTTCCACTCAGCTCCTTCTCAAATCCATATCTGATGATAACTACTCTTCAGATCTATCTTTGTGAAGTACTGAGCTCCACTCAAGTAGTCCATAATATCATCCATCCTTGGAAAAGGAAATCGGTACTTGATGGTGATCCTATTTATAGCTCGAGAATCTATACACATCCTCCATTCTCCATCCTTCTTTGGTGCGAGTACTGCAGGTACTACACATGGACTCAAGCTCTCTCAAATCAAGCCCTTCCTCAATAGCTCCTGAACCTGTCTATTTAGCTCCTCTGTTTTAGTAGGAGTCATCCTGTGAGCAGCCTTGTTAGGCAAACTAGCTCCTAGAATCAGATCTATCTGATGACTGATTTGCCTTACTGGTGGCAATCCATTTGGGACATTATCAGAGATAATATCTCCGAATTCCCCTAGTAAATCTGAAACTTCAAATGGTATTTCACTACTACCTTCTTTAGCTTTCCTAGGAATCAAAGCATAGCACATATGCTGATGTTTCATGCCATCTAAAAACTTCCTTCCATCAACAAGACAAATCTTAGCACTGCTACATACCCTTTCATCTTCCTTTTTCATGGGCTTCAATTTATGGCGAACTCCATCCTTTGTGAGAGAGTATGTGTTTGCATGTCCATCATGCACTGCATGTCTATCAAACTGCCATGGTCTACCCAACAATAGATGGCAAACATCCATCGAAATAACATCACAGAGAACTTCATCATGGTAACTCCCCATTTTGAATTTTACTAAACATTGTTCACTTACCAGGACCTTATCATCATCTTTTACCCATGCAATCCGATAGGGCTAGGAATGTTTCTCCCTCTTGAGCTTCAGCTTAGAGACCATCTCTTCTGATACCAAGTTATCAGTGCTACCACCATCAATGATCACATCACAACATTTATCCTCACACTTACATCTGGTACGGAACAAACTCCTTCGTTGTCCTAGTTCATTCTCACCACTTAGTAGGACTCTTTCATTTACCAAGGTCTCTCCTCTTTCTGCATCCTCTGAATGTGATGATTGTGCATCCTCATCCACATGAGCAACCCTAGCTTGGCCCTCAACCCTCCTATCTATCCTTCCTTGTTTTTGAGGGCATTCAAAGGCATGATGACCTTCTTCATTGCAATGGAAAAAGGTACCATAGAAGCCTCCTCTTCCTTGTCCATGTCCTCTACCTCTTCCTCTTTGATTTCCAAAGTCTTGGTCATGGGAGCGGTTGAAACCCTCATTCCTCTGGTTCCTGCTAGTACCCTCATCTTCATTTTTTTTTTTGGGTTTCATTGCGGCCTCCTGATGATCTACCGCTTCCCCTTCCTCCTTGACCACACCCTCTTTGTCTTCCTTATAACCTTTTATTCAACTTCTCTTCAACTTGTAGGGCAAATTGTTATGCCTCTTCAACGCTGGTCATTCTTACTAGACTTAATTCCTCCTAGATGCTAGGTCTCAACCCAATGATATAACGAGCAACCTTCTCCTTATTTTCTTCTGCATGCCCTGCTCTAATCAAGAGTCAGTAAAATTCCTCTGTATATTCTTGGACAGATCTTCCTGCTTGCTTTAACCCATGCATCTTCTTAAATAAATCAAGTTCATAGTCCACTAGAATGAACTGCTTCTTCAATTTGTCCACCATGCGATCCCATCTTGTGATCTTCTCCTTTCCTCTTCTGTTTCTTTCTAATTGAACCTCTTGCCACCAGATTTTGGCATGGCCTTTCAGTTTGGCCTTCGCAAACTTAACCCTATCTGGGTCCCTTATATCCTCATACTCAAAGTATTCTTCCAGTTCATTGATCCAATCGATCAACTCATCTGGTTTCAGATTTCCTGAAAATACACCCACTTCAATTGTAGGTCTTTTCCCAAACTTAGTAATGGCCCTAAAAAGCCTTTCCTCTACAGGATTTAGAACTTCCCCGTCAACTTCCTCTTCTGGTCCCATTACTTCTTCTTCATTGTCATCCTCACTGTTGTCACCTGCGGCAACATTTGCTCCTCTACAAAGTTCCTCTTGCAATGCTTGTACCTGCCTCTGGAGGGCTCTAACCTCCTCAGGATTAATATCTTTGGCCCTTTCGCCACACTCTCTTCATGGAGGCATCTTCTAACTCGAACCCACAACCACACAGTTCTGGTGCAAACTGCCTCACAGTCGGCTCTCTGTCTACACACTCAGGAAAACCCGCTCTGATACCACTTGATGGGGACACTACCCAAGAACAGAATGGAAACAACAAAAAAGGGAAATTATATTAACTAAAAAAATAAGCTAGTACAAATAGTATAGGAAAATAAACTTCAAAACATGCCCTAAGGGCTTACAATAGCATAAATCTGGAGGTAATTTCTCCTTATGGTACCTCCTCTCAAATTCCACTCCGAACTGCCTTTTACAATGCCAGAAATCTCCTTAAATAGACCCCGGAGGGTTAAGGACTAGGAGTACATTCTAGAAAGTGCTAGTAGGCATCCATCGACCAAATAGAAGGTTCCGAAAGCTGTGTTAGAAGTCGGTGCAAATCTAGAAGAATCCAGAAATGGTAACCGAACTTCTGGGAGGCATAACTTTTGAACCGTAGCTCCGATTGACGAACCATTTACATTTTCAAAAAGCTCTCGAAGTGCTCTATAGCCTTATGGACAAGCTTTTCTCATCCCCCATTTTTTGACCCTTTTTGAGGTCATTTAATGCCCCAAACCTGACTTTGAATCATTCTTAGGAGGTCTCCAAAACTCAAAAAATTGCAATAAATTTCAAACCGTGGGGCCTATTGACTTGATTCTTTTTCTAGAATGCTCTAAATCATGATTAAATTCATCTAGCCAATTCACACCTTCTAGTTTACCGAAATGATGGCCCAAATACATGCTCCTATTTTTAAAAGATTTTCAAACGCACTGATAGTTGAACTATGAGAGTTGGAACCTTTATTTGACCCAAATGGGTATCCAAAAATGTAAAGACATGAAACAGAAACTAAGTCTAAGTACATTTTTTTTTTGGGTGACATAGGATTGCCCTTATACCTCTGGTAAAAGCTATGAATCAAGTGATGGAAAAAAAGTTTTTGGTTTGGAATTTCATGAAGAAAAATCATATCAAGGAGATGATGAAAGTGGTTACTCAAGTCAAGATGAGGACAATGATAATACATGCTCATCTTCATATGAGGCTGATACAAATTGGGAAGAAGAGAGCAATGATGAAAGTGAGTGTTCTTATTCAAGTAAAGGTATGGCTCATTCTTCTAAATTGGAGAATAATATTTCATCTCAGTATTATATGAATCATCTTGAGGTTGAAAGTTATTAAGAGGAATTGTCTACACAATATGAGGATAATGATAGGATAAATCACCTAGTTGTGTAGAAGAACACCATTAGGTTGCATGTAGTTGTAATCAATAGTATATAAGTGATTCTATGGTTGATATATCAACACCTATTGATAAGTTAAGAGATGATTGGTGGTCTAGCCATATGAATCATTTTAGAGAAGACAATGCAAGCAATATTGATTTATATTCCACATGCTTAATTGATGAAGAGGATGGTGTGTCTTCATGTAATGATTCTAATTTTTCTCCTTCATATGTTGAAAGTGTTCATGGAAATCATGTTAGGATGGTTTCAAGGTTTTCAATAATATGATGTATGATAAAAAGTTTTATATTGATCAACACATCACTTCTTAAAATGCTTACAAGGGAGCTTTGCATGGAATTATCAACCCACTTTTTGAAGAGTGGATGGAGTCTTTAGATTTGGTTGATATTGATCTACATGGTGTTACATTATCTTACTATTGCAAGCCATCAGATTGTTCTTCTTATAAGTGTGATAGTGATTGTGATGATGATGTTGATAACAAGGTGTTAGAGAAGTTGTTATTGAAGATTAGCCTATAACTTGCAAGGAATTTTACAATAAATTATCTAATATGATAGCTAATCCATTTTTTGATTACAAAGAATCATTGGAAAACTATAGATTAGTTTCGGCCATTGACATGGATGAAATTTTTGAGTATAAATTTGATTTCTCTTTTGAGTCCCAATCAGTTGCATATGAGGAGACACAATTTCAAGGTATGTGTGATACTTTTCCCCAAGTTGAATATGAAACTTTCATATTCAAGGTTGATAGATTGCATGATTCACTTGATGAAGAGGAGCTTCAGTTTGATTCTAATATATTTGAACATGCTGATCCATATTTTTATAGTGAGCATTTTGTTGAAATGATTCCTCGTTTATATATCCACTATGAACATGAAGATGTAGAATTGGTTTTGCCAAGTGAATTGATTGAGAATACTGATCTAAATGGTGAAATTGATGAAAGTAATATTCTCATCCTACCTCATGAAAATGGAGATGAGAATTAGGTCTATGATAGAGGTAAGAAGTTTTGTTGAAGTTCAGTGGCCTGGGGGCATCATTTGTACAGTTTAGGAGCAATTTTATTGCTTTCGATGAAGTTGTTCGAGAGATTTGTTGGAGTGGTCTACTTCTTCCAGAGATCTAAATCATTTTCATTCTCATAAGAGACATGCATCCCCAAATAGAACCCCTGATGGCAGTCCAAATTGCATCCCTATTTTTGAGAACCATTCTAAATTTTGAGTCAAACTGAAGCCCTATAAATGCTTTTCTTGCATGTGTACTCAACTATCACTTTGAGGCCTATGAGGTGTTTTATGTTTCTAACACCTTTCATTTAGTGTTTCTATGTGCCCTATGATGACAAGTTGTCATTCTGAGTCATTTCGTGAAGCATTGTTTTGAGCAAGTGTCAAATAGCGATAGGAAGCCTAGTTTGAAATTGAATATCTTGCACCTAGTTATGTTCTAGGACTCACTGCGTAGGGGGTTTTTAGTATGCATATCAAAGAACCTATGTATCATATTTTAAGTTATTTTGAGTTTTTTTGACTAGGTTTTCAATACCTCAAAGTTAGTTGTTTACTATTGTCGTACTGATGCATAATTGTTCAAAATCTTGAGAAGCACTATTTGACCAGTTATAGTTTTGACCTAGTTGACCAAAATGAAGAATTTCCTTTTGCATTGCATTCTAGAGGTCATAAAATTGCTATGTTTCAGATGTGAGCCTATGAAAAATCCATTTGAATAGTTTTCAAATGCGATTCCAAATGTAATTTACAAGCTTTTACTGGTGTCAAAAAGTGCAGATTGATCAATAGTCTTGTTCAAGATGTCATAACTCTGAATCCATGATAGATGAGACCAAATGGATTGTACCACTATGTTCTCTAAAAATACTCTAAATGTGCTATTTTTCAAGTCTTGACCAATCCATCTACACACTTTCCTAGGTCCATTCCGTTTGTGAAAATAATTGTTCTGCTAATGTTCTTAGTTCTACAATTCTGAGTACCCTAGTTTGACCGCTTGTCAAATGTGTCCAGTTATTCCTAATAAGAACAAATCATTAATTTATACTCTCCTCATGACAATAAATTGATGCCCTAGTTTTGTGCCCCCAAGTGTTAGTTTGACCTATTTTTGAAGAGAAAACCAAATTTTTGTTGTTGTTTTCTAACATGTTTACTTGGAAGTAGTTCAATGAAGGTAGCTTTGACAGTCAATATCTTTTGACCTAGATTTTTTCATGAGATGAAATTTGACAAGGTACAAGAATGTAGAATAGAGAGTCAATGTGTTTATTTCTAGGGCTTAGTGAGGTGTTTTGGTTAGTTTTTGAAGCCAACCTATAGGCCTTCCTATTAGAAAATTATAGTTTGCAAAAGAAAGGTTAACTTAGTTTTAAATTATTAATCAATACTAGATGTTCATTGGACCAGTTTGAAAGATTAGGTGTTTTTGTTTGATTTTTTTTAGCCAGACCCACTTTGGGGCTTGAATAATCTTAGTAGCATGATAAGGGACTAAGAGATTAGAAAAGGTTTATAAAGATAGGTTATAATGGTGATCATTCTTTTCCCTTAAATTGGAGTGTAGGAGTTATGAAAAATATGAAGGAGATTGGTTTTGTGCTAGATAATGATACTTTTAGTGAACTTGTGTTTGGGCTCTACAAGGCTGAGATCCTAGATGAGGCTTGTTGAGTCTTAGATGTGATAAGAGAGTTGGGTTGCACTCCTAATCTCAAGACATGGAATATTTTGGTTGATGGCTATTGTAAGGCCAAGGATATGGACCAACTTGCAAATTTGACCATCCTTTGGGGACACTCAATTTATAGCCCATCTACATCCTCTCTAACTGATATGTCAATGAATTCTTATCTATGAGGCTCCCCATCAACAATTCTTGCACCATCATCCTCATTTTAAGATTTAAGGCCAGAGGTTACTGTTGGGTCATCTAAAGACCAAATTTCTATATGACAATGTGTGCTCAACCTTATGCAACATTTTGGAGGGATCACATAGCCAAAGGTAAAGGTGACTTATGAATGTTTGTATTGGCATTTTTTAAAGATAAATATACTCATATTCACCCTTCCTTAGACAAACATGAATGCCAAGAACCAAAAAAGGGGACTGCCAACTTGATACTTAATGGGGATGAAACTTGAAGGTGAGGAAGGTTGTGATGTGGGTGTCTATTGATAGTGGAGCCTAGAATTAACACCTCCTATTTGGTAGTAGGAGGAAATGGGATGTCAAGAAGAGATTATAAAAGGTCAAAGAAACAATAAAATGTTTCCAGGAGGGCACCTGAGTATGTGCAAGATTTGATGTGGAAGAAGCTACGACTTGAAGATGTTAGTGTTGATGTTGATTAGCATGGGTCAGTGAGTGATTAATGATGATTGTTAGATTGGTTTGGACATTTTTGTATAAGGACTTGGGTATGAGGTGATAAATCTTGGCATTTTATGATCAAGAACAGTGTTGAAATGTGCCCAATCAAACCAATCTACCAGATCTATGATCCTGTATCTTGATTCACTCTGATAGGGTTTGTTCACTAAGTTTAGCTTGTTAAGGTAAGTTCTTGAAAGGAAGGACCTTATCTATGATCTATCTAGGATGTAGATACCTTGTATGAATAGAGGGATAATAGGTAGTTGGTTGGCCCTATCCATGTATGAAAAATGACAAATCCAAGTGCATCTACCTATGGTGCAGAAGCATCACTTCATTTTAAGATTTGGCACTCCCTCGAGTTGTATGCAAGATTTTCATGACTAGTGGATCTCACTAAAGAATCCGTGACAAGAGCATTGCAAGATTTTGGAACCAATAATTTTGGGTAGAAAAGGGGGTGTTGTTTTGCCTCACTATTTAATCCCACATTCTCAAGGGATTGAATTTCAAAGGTGTTTAAAATACTAAAGTTCATAGTAAGGAAGTGTCTTTAAGATACATGCATTTTAAAGGAAAGCATTCTCGCATGGAGGGGCCCACCAGAGCAAACAACTAGTGACTAAAGACCAATTTTGTGTAAGGAAACTTGCAACAAAGAATATAACCATTTCCACATAACCCATACTAGATCTAAAATAAATATCCAATTGAAGTCCACATGTAAGAGAATAGAAAGCATACCCACAAAATGTGATACAACATATACCCTGGGAAACCCTCACTGAGGGGAAAACCCAACCTCCAAAAACATCCATCACCATGTATTATTCAGCAAAAATATAACTGTAATACAACCATGGAAGCCTTTAAAGCCATAGCCACTACAAAGCAATCCATGTGAACAAGTATGAATCCACACATCCCATGTCATGCTTCCAACCTTTACAAATGCTCCCTTAGCTAACTTGTCAAGCCTTTTCTTGCTTGACTCTTTCCCTTTTCACCTTATGTCTTGTTCTTCTCACACCAACAACTACCATTGTGACTACTTATATAGTAGCAAGTCCCATGAAACCACCAAGTGGTATTACATAAACCATGTGCTACCTAACCTATTGACCCCACATTTAATATTGGAAATTTAATATTTTTTCCCAATATTAAATAATTAAAATGAAATATTATCACAATGTTACAATACAACTCATCAAGTATATCCCATGGGAATCTTTATATGTTGCATGCCCATCTAGATGTACCATTACATAATTAAATAATAATACAATATAACAATATTATGCAATGTGTGCAACACCCATAATCTCAACAATCTCCCACTTGTTGTATACATTGCATAGGGTCAATCTGTAGCCACATAAATGAACAAGGGAAAAAATCCTCCTAGCACATCCACCATCATGGATCAAAGTACATGAAGTGCTCCATCCTAGTACCTACAACAAAATCAAAGTATCCAACATTTCAAACATGAATGATCTCATCACCTATTATACCACTACCACTGGACATACATAGAAGCCATCCAAAGAGAAAGCCACCCATCTTGTCACATTAGAAGATCATAAAATCTTGTACCAACTAAAATGCTAAGTAAAAAATTCTTGATCCAAATTTTATCACATGTATCTATAGTTGTAAAAATATCCATTGCTGAAATAACACCCAGAGCAAGTGCAAAACCCATCCAACTATCCATACCTCCAAAGGTACACCAAGTGAATCTCACATCATCAACATATCCAATCTATAACTTGCAATCATAAGCATTAAGAGAAATACCTGCCACATATATACCAAGAAGCTCCCACTAGAAAAGATAATTTCAAATCTATAACCAATCTACTCTCAATATCTCAAAGAAGTGAATCCATGTAGTCTCAAGGACATCCATAACACATAAACCAATAACCTGTAGGAACAACTCTCATAAAAAGTCTCCAATACTCTCCCAAGCTCTCCACAACCAACAAAGGAAAGAAATAAAGTAATATCCATGTCATTTCTCACATGATATACATGAGCACAAACTAGTGATCACAATCTCTAACCAATCTCAAATACAATGTAAGCAAAACTAAACATCCAAGAAGATAACCAAGACAAAAGAGAAACCATGCAAATCATAACCTATATCATGTCCTTCTACACACACCTCTAGATGTAAATTGTGCAAGTATGATCTCCTCCATAAAACCAAAACAAGAAGCCTCAACAACACCCAAACCATATCATCAATCATGGATGTAAGCCTCTCACAAGAAGATCAAACTCATAAACCATTCCTAAACCAAAGAATATGCTCAATATAAAATCATATCCCAAACTTAACCAACATAAAAAACATATGCAAATGGAGATAACTAATTCTAAACCATCTTTCAAATGAACCCTCCATAACTTACTCATGTACTATAGCTCAAGATCTATATCCATGAAAGACAAGCATAAACATAATGTACTTAAGAAAAATTATGGGCTATACCTCTCAAGTAGCAAACTACTGAGTAGACCAAGAGTGGGGAATGAAAATTCTCATCAAGATATCCAAGTCTCCAACCAAGACTCATCTAAGGAAAATCTCCTCTCAAGTCCATATCAGGTGAATGCCCCTCAAACTTCCTACTAAAACCATCAACTATCCCAGCAAATACTTCTCTAATCCAAGAGAAATCTACATCACCACCATCTCTAAATATCCATGAGCACCTATAACAAAAAATCCATGCCAACTCAAAATGCAACATAGCAATATCATGAAGTATCTAGCTTATGATCAATGCACTCAATACCAAGAAACTAAACCAAGATCATTGTCAAAGTTCCAACCATGACCTCATGAACATAAACATGAAAACATCATCTTAGCATCTCAACCAAAGACATAACATGCTCCATATGAACATACTATAACATGTCAAACATCTAAATGTGTATCAAAAGTATATCATGACATAACAATGAAACTATTCTCACACTAAAGGTAACATGTCAAATGAAAGCATAAACCACACCTTTACCAAGAACTCTGTGAGTCCTCAAGATGCAACCATCTCCACACACCATGAAGAAAACCATTTCTACATACCATGAAGAACCATCTACACACACCATGAAGATAACCAAGAACCCCATGAATTCTCAAGATCTAACCATCTTCATACACCATTAAGATAACAAGTGCACCATGCAAATGTCAAAGATGCTTCTGCAACAACAAGATCTAAGAAAAACCTCTAACATCTACAAACACTCAATATATATATCACTACCAACAACTTCCACTTAAACGTGGTACTAAGGCATCATAAAACCATCTCCTACATGAAGATCCTCCAGGTCTACACTCACACAGCCAAAGCATTAGTACCAAGTGAAACTAAGATCTCCAAACCTCAGAAGATATAAACCAAACTAGGAACTAATCCTACACTGTCACCTCATCACTGTCACAAGCTCCCACTAAATCATGTATCCAAGCTATCCATGACATCATGATAAAAAAACCACCCTCCAACCATGAGAATCAACTAAGGCATCAAACCATCAAAGAACTCAAAAGTGTACATCATGAGCTCCTTAAAAGAAACCAAATAACCATGATCCTCAACTAAGAAGATATACCACCATAACTAAATTAGGAATCTAAACCAATGAACATTAAGTATGTACCTGCATATCCAATCATGTCATGCCAAAATCCATGGCACCATGATCACATCCATGAACCAAGCATCTAACTTTCAATATGTCCAACCTATCAACATAAAATAGGCAATCATAATTCTCCACCATGAGTGTACTTGGTAACAACATCTCATCCCTTCTACATGAAGAAAAATTAGCAAATCATGTAACTTAGGGCATAGACAACCCCAATCCAATCCACCAATTTGAATATGCACCAATAATGAAAGATAAATGGGCAAAGATAACCCATAACCAAGTTATAAATGCAATCTGTAAGTATAGACCACTCACAACACTGCACAACCTGTAGACCCAAGAAGTCATCATACATATCCAAATCAAATACTGATAACCATATCATCATGAGATCAATCTAAAATATGAATTGAGTATACAATGACATAAAATCCAAATATTTAACATATAATGTCATAAATTCACAATGTTACCATAGTCAATCATAAACTATTTAGATTAATATATCACATGCCAAACCTGCACCAAATCTGAACCAATGTATAGAGCTCTCCAAGAGTTTTCCATTGACTATTTGAAGTCCAAAATCTAACTTTGTATGCCCAAGTTATGCCCTAATTTGTGCTCAAAATAAACAACATCTAACTTTGGGCTCCTAAAACCTAACAAAATATCAAAATCACAAAAGCAAACCTACACAAAGTTATAGTTCTCTAAATTATCTTTTCATCATCTGTAAGAAGTTTGAAATTCAACATCCTAAGAGAAATGACCGTTTTACTAAGATAATCTTTTTACCATTTTCCCTGCGATTTTTTTTGTGATGAAAGTTCCAACTAGATTAAATTTGACTACCATCATAGGCTAAAACTAAAAAAATTTCATTTCCTCTGAACATGGCTAAACTAGGGCATATTATATATCAAAATTTATGAAAACATCGACTCAGATTTAATGGCAAGGTCTATTTTTTTCTAGGAGGTGTAATTAACAACTCATATATCTTGCCCTTTCTTTTATCCTCTCATGCATTCCTATGGATTCAATCTAGGGTTACAACAATAAAACCATAGCTCTGATACCACTTGTAAGGAGACTTGCAACAATATAACTCTTTCCACATAACCCATAATAGATCTGAAATAAATATGCAATTGAAATCCACATGCAAGAGAATAGACAAAATACCCACAAAATGTGACACAAGATATACCTTGGGAAAACCTCATTGAGGGAAAAACCTAGCCTCCAAAAGCATCCATCACCATGTATTATTTAGCAAAAATGCCACTACAATACAACCATGGAAGCCTTCAAAGCCATAGCCACTACTAAGTATGAATCCATACATCCCATGCCATGCTTCCAACCTTCATAAATGCTCCCTTGGCTAACTTATCAAGCCTTTCCTTGCTCGAATCTTTCCATTTTCACCTTATGTCTTGTTCTTCTCACACCAACAAATACCCTTGTGGCTACTTATTTAGTAGCAAGTCCCACAAAACCACCAAGTGGTATTATATAAACCATGTGCTAAAAAACCATGTGCTACCTAACCCATTGACCCCACATTTAATATTGGAAATTTAATTCTTTTCCCCAATATAAAATAATTACATGAAATATTATCACAATGTTACAATAGAACTCATCAAGTATATCCCATGGGAAGCTTTACATGTTGCATGTCCATATAGATGCAATATTAATAATAAAATAATAATACAATAAAATAATATTATGCAATGTGTGCAACATCCATAATCTCAACATTTTGACCAAGTGCACAAAAAAAGAGGTGCCACGTGGTGAAATTCTGGAAGCAATTTGTGAGTTTGGGAGAAGGAAAGATTAAGAGCTTTGAAATCAAAAGACTAAAGATGAGAAAGTTGCAATGATACACCAATGTCTATGGTCATAGAGCTTAAATTTGAAGCTTACAATCTTACAAATATTAAACTAATGCATAGGTGTTCTGAACTATGATAAATTTTAAGTTCAGAGGTCAAAAATCTCAATGTTCTAAACTTAAGCCAAGGAGATGTGGGTCCCATGACAATGAGATGGAAAATATGAATTCAACATGTAGTTCCTGGGGATTGGAGAGATAAGGTAAGGTAAAATAAAAAAATTAAATTCAAACATGCTACCAAACTGAATGTGCATTTTGAAGTTGAAATTTTAAAATGAATTTGATTATTTGTATAGTTCAAACTATAATATTTTTAATTTTTTTAAAATTTTAGTAGCTTCTTCATTTCGAAGGGCTAGATTTTTCAAATAAACACCAGGGGAACCATTTTTATCTAAAATATGGAGTTCAATATATTGTTGGAAATAATAGAAGAGAAACTTTCTGAATTTACAGTTAGAATGTGTGCATGTCTTCAATGGAAGAAGTTATAGGCAATTTTGTAAATTCTGAGCCATTCTCAATAGAATGAGTGTTTTTCATGATGGAGCATCAAAATCAGTTAGAGAGAAAAAAAATGGAGTTTGTTGGTTCCAAAATTGGTGAAATTTTTTTTGAAAGTATTATTTTGCCTCAAAAGCTATTTGACATGTGTTTTAGTGACAGATCTATTATCTTTTGCAATTAGTTGTGTTGTCCATCAATCTAAAGATATTTCAAGCATTGTTCAGCAACAAAGATAAGATTTTATTTTCAGTTATATGAAGAGGGTAGAGGGCTAAAAGTACAAACTTGTGTCACACTTTTACAAAGGAAAAGGCTAACAAAAGTATAACTATTCAACTTCAATGTCGTAAATCTTGTATTATTATTTAGAATTTAAAAATGAAGTAAACTAATGTAAAGTGTAGAAATAGATGAAAATTAGGATTATAATTTTTAATAATTATTTGCAAAAATAAATGATAGATTTTCCTATTTTTTAAAGATAAATTTTTAGTTGCTAAAAAACACTAGAAATTAGGGGTCTAGTTCCCACCACAAAAATACAAGGAAATAAACTTATTTCCTTTTGACCTTAGATTATACTTTAGATAATATATGTAGCCAGAACAATAAAAAATGAAAATTGACTTTAGACTTATATTTTCTTGTTTATAAAGATTCAAATTTCAACTTATTCAAATTAATAGTTTTCATCTCCCACCACATTTTCAAAAATTAATCTATTACAACCAAAATAAACTATATAGTTTCTTGAAGAGGACTCTCTCCTGTAGGACATCATATAATTTTTAAATTTTTTTGATATGATTTACTATTTTTTTCTTTCTTAAAATCAACATCTTCTCAAGTGTTAAAATGCCTACTTGTAGAATTTTTTAATTGCAACATATTATATCTAATTAAAACACCATAAAATCTAGATGAAAATATTCTTGACTTTGAGCTCTATAAAAGTGATGTTTATATGTTATTAAAAAAAATCATAGAAAATGGTAATAGTTATTGAAATGCCATTTTGTTGAAATAATATAATTTATTAGGTAATTTGATACTAACTACTATAAAACATCCATTTAATAGACATTTCCAATTGGAAAAGTGTGAGACCATACATAACTTAGCTAAAATAAATTTATCAAGATCATATGTTTGAAATGAATTATTTTTTAGATAGAAATACTCAACATTAGTTGTTCTGATTAGTCAGCCTAAAAGGTGACATAACTTTGTACTTTCACACTTCTACAAAAGTTTTTCATTAGCAGGTGGAAGTTCTTCAAGTGGACAAATAGAAACATCATAGTAGATCTGAGACTCTTCTATTCTCTATAGCCTCTTCTCTTCTCTTTCTCTAGGGTTGTTGATGGTTGGTTGTTTCCAAACTATTGAGTAGAGCTCTAGCTATTATCCCACCATTCATGCCCATCATTTCTCTCTTGTAAATGAACAATTGTTAATGAAATACAAAGATAGTTATAGTCCATTAAGCTATTTTACGAGTTATTTTTCATGCATCTTCATGTATTTTTTCAAGGAAATAAGTAAAATGCAACAATTAAGTTTTATCTTCAATTTGATTCTTGTCCACTATCTATGTTGTTTGTAATATTTTGTGGCTTTTGAACAAAGAGATGAAACCTAGTTGCAACTCCTTAAAGTTATATGTTTGAATATATTTTGTTGTTTGAACAAAGAGCCAAGTAAATGTTTGATATATTTGACAGGGTTGTAAATTTTCATAGAAGGATAGGTCTAAAATCAATTTCACATTGTGTTATAACTCTAGCATAGGTGTTTGATCATCAATAGTTTTCATTTCAGCATTCAAGTTTTCAAGATTGGTCAACACCGTCACTTGCAAACCTCTTATGTCAAGAACTTTTTGTATTGTTTACCATGTTCTTTCTTTTGAGCTAAAAATTCTTCATGTGCATTTTCTTGTAAAATATTTATTTTTTTGAACAATTATAAACTCTTAGAAAATGCATTGTTGTTTTCATGTATATATGTATGTATATGTATGTATGTATGTATGTATATATATAGAGATCTTGTGGATTGTGGATTATGAATTATAAACAAAAAAGAAAATAAAAAATGATATAAATTATTCCCCATTTGTTTTGGTTGTGGAGAGCTGCATGGGAAAGAGGGTTGAGAGTTGTGAACATTGTCATGCCCTTTGTTGCTGTGATCTCTACATTTTTTTGATGTGCCCTTCGTGTATCATTTCTTTGTTGTGATCTCTATAGGTCGTTGTTGTGCCCTTTCTCTTTGATTTAATTGTCATGCCCTTGTGATCTCTAAATTTCATTGCCATGCACTTTCTCAATGATTTGGCTGCCATGCCCTTGTGATCTCTTCATTTCATTGTCATGCCTTTGCTCTATGATTTTGTTGCCATGTCATGCCCTTGTGATCTTTGTGCCCTTGCTCTACAATTTTTTTTAATGTGTCATGCCCTTTCTCTATGATTTCATTGTCATGTAGTAGCTCTACCATTTTCTTCAAGCTCTACGAAATCTTTTGTTTCTTTTCCTTCTAAACAGGTATGTCTTTATATTTCCTTCTAAACATGTGTATTTATAGATCTTTTCTAAGGTGCTTATTACATATTAGCACAATAGAAAAATTGTTCTAGTTGCATATATATTCTAGAATCTATAAAATAAAATAAAATCACTCAACCCGTGCTAAGTGACTTACCTCAAGATCCTCCACAAAAAAAATGCAGATCAAGAAAAATGGGTAGAGTTTGCAAAAATTTTTACAAAAAATTATAATTTTAATGTGAAAAATTTTCCCCTTTTTTTAGGGTAACTCCATCCAATTACTTATAATTTTAACCTTCATAGTTGATTATCATTTTATATTATTGTAGTATTGTGTAAGGAGTACTTCCCCTTAATAATTTATAACCTTTGACAAATGACTTAAATTAATGATATTACTCAAACTAGAGTAAATGTCTCATTCACAATCAATGTCCAATTTCCTCCATGACTTAGAACATTGGATGTTTCTATTGTCACAATGCCTTTGAAAAATAATAATAGTGAGCCAAGTTGAACAAAAAAAAAAAAAAAAGGAAATTTAGCTAGTTTTCAGCAATATTACAACCAAAGGTAAGGGAAAAGTCTATGCATTCAATTCATATTTATTTCTTCCTCTTTTTATTCTTGAAATTTTAAATTACTTTCTTGTATTTTTTGAAATAGGGTGTTTGGGCCTTAATGCATTGAAACCCTAAGCCCAAACCTTTATATTTGGAGCATTTTCGTATTCATTTCATTTTTGATGCATGTTGGCTTGTGATGGAGGACATACCAGAAGAATTTCTAGTAAGTACTAGCCAAAGGGGAGACATTGCTACTATCTTGAGGATTTGCATGGAGAATTTCATGTGCCATAGTAGCTTGTAGATAGAATTCAATGAATGGGTTAATTTTATTACTAGCCAAAATTGGAGTGAGTGAATTGTTAATTCCCCCTTTTTTAAAGATTATAATGCCTAGTAGTTTATAAATATTATTTTCTATAGTTGATGAATTTCTATGGTTCACTTGTTCTATTTAATCATTTTTAATGTATCATTACATTGTATTAGGTGGAAAAATGTTATTCTAATGGAATTATGCATTGCTTTTGGAATCAAGGAAAAAAGTACTCAGAGGGAAACTTCTTTGAAGGAATTTATCAAGAATGGGTGAAGGTAATTTTGGTTATGTAGTAGCTGTTCCTTTTCAAGTTTCAACTCAATTTAATACAAGAGTAGAAAATTGAGCTGTCTAGTAGTATTTAGATACTATGGATAATTTATATTATAAAATTGTATTCAAGAATAATTTTAAGATTGTGCAACATTTATGTTTGTGAGTCTAGGTATGAAAAATCAATTTGAATTTTTGTTTGTTATTATAACACAATCTCTCATAAAATAATAGCTTTAAATGTTAATAGTAGATTCAAATAAATAAATCAAAAAAAGAAAAAGAAAAGAAAATAACTTGTAAATGAACAAGCATAGAAGTGGTAATATGTTTTGTATTTTCTATTAGAATAACTTATTAAATGATGTTGTTGATAGTTATTAGATTTTTTAAGACAACAATCAACAACTACTTCTCTTTGGTTTTTTTGATCAGTAATATTTTTTTTATTAATATTGTATTAGAAATTCAAAATTTCATTGCGTTTACCACTATTTCTCTTGTCATATTCTTCTTTCCATTATAGCAGTCTCCAAAATTTATCGGTTGTCTCATAGGCTAACATACTTTTCTATCTACCTTGGAGAACCATTACAAGTACATTTCTAAACCCACACTTATACCAAAATTGGGCAACATTTGACTTGACAAATATTAACCATTGAACAGAATACACATTTGATGACACTTGGATGCTAATTATCCCATCTATTTCTTCTGCATCTCCTCCCTACTACACATGTATTTGTTTATGTTTCCTTCTAAATATTTACATTTAGAGATCCTTTTAAAGGTTCTTATTACATATTAGCATAACAAAAAAATTGATCTAGCTACATACATATTCAAGAATCCAAATAATAGAAAAATAAAACTCACTCAACTCATGCTAAGTAACTTACCTCAAGACCCTCCACAAAAATAATGCAGACTAGTAAAAATGGGCAGATTTCATGATAAATTTTACAAACAACATATCATAGCAGATATTTTTAGAAAGAAACTAGCCATAACCTAGTAAATTGGGTCTATTTTTTGGTTAGCTGGGTAGATTAAAAATTCCTATAGAACTATCATCAAATTAGGTACAATAAAATGAACAACCAATCATTATGATCTAACAAGATCAAATATAGTTTTCCATGATGATAAAATTGCATATGCAGATGCATCACTTGAATGCTAGTCATGAAGCACATTTTGTTAGGATTAAACCACGGACAAAAATAACAATTACATGAAAATATAACCAATAACAAAAAATAATAGATCACACAGAAAAGAACATAAGGCACCAAGATATAACGTGGTTCACCCAATCCCTGGGCTACATCCACCAAATAGCAAGTCCAATATTTTTATGATCTAATGATTACAACTTGATTACAATCCATAATCCCTTATAGCTCAATATCACTGCAAGAACCAATTTTGCATCACACCTATCAAAAAATCCCTAACCCTTAGCTCTTTTATACAAGTATTTTAACCGCTTTAGGGTTATAATTAATAATTACATGTTGGCCCAAAATCCTGATAAAATAGGGCCCAATTTTATTTTGGGGCGATGCCTTGAACACCAAAGAATTTATGAAGTATGTACAATACTTTCCTAATCAGTCACCACAAACTAACAATCTCCCACTTGGGGATTGATCAGGCTCCACACTAAACAACAATCTCCCACTTTGAGACTGATCCTCTAGCAATACCACTACCACATGGGGATCCCACTAGATCAAACCACCTTGGACAGTAATGTTTTTTTATTCATATTCAATCTAGAAGACCAACCAAAGCTAAAGAGGATTTCAACTTCTCCCTTGTTATTACCTTTGTTAACATATCTGTTGGATTGTCATTTGTATGTATCTTCTCTAGCTTTAACTATACATCCTCCAAAACTGATTGAATAAAATGGTACCACAACTGTATGTGTTTGGTCTTTAAATGCAGAGCTGAATTCTTTGCAAGATGAATGACACTTTGGCTATTTGTGAAAAAATAATTATCCTTTTGAGGATGTCCCAATTCTTGCGAGAAGAACTAAATCCATATCATCTCCTTCACTGTCTCTGTAGTGGATAAAGCATTAACCTTTTGTAACCTAGAAACCTAGCTCACGAATGTCCCACCAATAGTAAAGACACAACCTATAGTACTCTGTCTGGTATCAATATCCCCTTCCAAATCTGAGTCAACATAGCCTTGTAAATCAGTAGTAGAGCCCCCAAAGTGTAAACACTTATTGGATGTTCCTCTCAAATATCTAAGAATCCATTTGATTGTATTCCAATGCTCAATTCCTAGATGACTCATATACCTACTAACAACTCCCACTGCATGTGCAATATTTGGCCTAGTACATACCATAGCATACATCAAGCTTCCTACAGCTGAAGCATATGGTATCTTGGACATCTTATCCTCCTCTTATTGTGTCTTGGGACACATCTCCTTTGTCAATTTCAAATGACCAGGTAAAGATGTGTTGATAACTTTAGCATTCTCCATAAAGAAACATTGCAACACCTTCTCAACATAATCAGCCTGAGATAGCATCAATGTTCTATTTTTCCTATCTCTACAAATCTTCATACCAAGGATTTATTTTTCTACCCCCAAATCCTTCATATCAAATGTATGTGCTAATTGGCTTTTCAGACCTTTAATGTGATCCATGTTAGACCCAACTACAAGCATATCATCAACATATAAACATAAAATAATGTAGCTATCATCATCCAACACCTTAAAGTAGACACAATGATCTGCATGACACCTACTATAACCATGCTCATGCATAAAACTATCAAAATTTAGATACCATTACCGAGGTGCTTGCTTCAAGCCATATAAACTTTTCTTCAATTTGCACACTAAGTTCTCCTTACCTTTGATAGTAAATCCCTATGGCTGAGCCGTATATATCTCTTCATCCAAATCACCATGAAGGAAGGTTGTTTTAATATCTAGCTAATCTAAATGCAAATCTTCAGTAGTGACTTGACTTAAAATAGTACGGATAGAAGTCATTTTAACAATAGGAGAAAATGTCTCATCAAAATCAATTCCCTTTTTCTGCGTAAATCCTTTTACAACTAACATGGCTTTAAATATTTTCTTACCTCGATCCTCTTCTTTTAACCTATAAACCCACTTATTTTGTAAAGCCTTTTTACCTGTAGGCAATTTGCACAAATCCCATGTCTTATTCTTCAGCAAAGAATCCATTTCATCTTTCATTGTAGACTCCCACTAAGTCTTAGTATCCACTTGCACTGCTTCATCATAACTTTTAGGTTCACCAACATCAGTAAGTAAAATAGAATACAAAGAGGGAGAAAATATTTGTGGAGGCCTAATTTTCTTTGTTGACCATCTAACATTCACTGGTGTGTGTGGTATTTGTTCTTGTGGTTGTTGCACATCATGAGGAATGGATAGAACATCACCTTTTGGAGTATCATCCAACACTACATAATCATCTTCTTTCTTCTCATGTTGCTGCAACAGATCTTTGTACAACACTTTCTCATTGAATATGACATCATAGCTTCTTACAATTTTATGATTTTCAAAATCCCAAATCCTATAACAAAACTCATTAATGCCATAACCATAAAATACACATTTCTTTGACTTATCTTCTAGCTTGGTTCTATTTTCAGAATCTATGTGAGCAAATGCTTCACAACCGAAAGTTTTGAGAAAAGAATAACTCAACTTCTTACCAGTCCATGCCTCCTTTAGAATACCACAGCCCAAAGGAGTAGAGGGACCTCTATTAATCAAATATACTTTAGTATTGATAGCCTCCACCCACATGTGTAAGGGCAACCCAACATGCAACCTCATGCTCCTTGCATGTTCCATTATAGTCCTGTTCATGCATTCAACCACTCCATTTTCCTATGGAGTCCTTGGAACAATTTTCTACCTATGAATACCATTAGTAGAGAAATAATCTTCAAATTCATGATTACAATACTCACCACCATTATTAGATCTGAGAGATTTTAATTTTTTATCAGTCTCATTTTCAACCAAGCATTTCCATTTCTTAAAAGTTTGAAATACATCAAATTTTTGTCTAAGTAAATAAACCCATACTTTTCTAGTCATGCCATCAATAAATTTAACATAGTAATGAGAGACACCAAGGGAAAATACCTGAGCTGGTCCCCATACTTCGGTATGCACAAGCTCTAATTTCTCCCTTTTATTTTCCTTCCCAGTCTTTGCAAAACTCACTCTTTTTTTTTTTTTCCATACACACAACTTTCATAGAAATCCATATTAATACATTTTAGACTTGGTAAAACTTTCTTTGAATGAATTACTTTCATACCCTTCTCACTCATGTTCCCAAGTCTATTGTGCCATAGTGCTATATCAGAATCTACAGTAGCTATTTGTTCTCCCTGCTCAACTGTAACAATTGTTCTTGAACATTCATTTTTTCTAAAACAACTAAAGTAGAAGGAATAATATGACCTATATAAAGATATAAGGTGCCTACTTTCACACCTTTTGCTACTACAAGGGGACCTTTTGAAACCTTCTAATTTTTATCATTAAAAGTAACTACACAACCCTCATCACGAAGTTTTCCTACTGAAATTAAATTCCTACTCAGCCTTCGAACATGTCTTACCTTACTTAGTAGCCAATGATTCCCATTCTGCAACTTAATCTTAATTTTCCCCTTTCCAACAATCTGATAGGGTTCATTATCTCCCAAATAAACAAGCCCAAAATCCCCTTGGACATAATCAATGAAATAACCTCTATGAGGTGTAGTATGAAATGAAGCACCAGAATCTAAAACCCACAAATCATCAACACTTTCTAAAGATAGAAGCAAAGCATCCTCTTCAGATTTGTTACTTACCACATTTTCCTCCTTGTCTCCATATGATTTATCTCCTTCATTTTTCTTTCAATTCTACCAATTTGTCTTTTTGTGCCCTGGTTTCCCACAATACTAACAGTCATTCGATCCTCTTGATTAAGACCTCCTCCCCTTTGACTTTCCTCTCGATTTCTCACAATTTCTAAAATTATTTCCTCTCTTAGTCATTCTACCCCTACTTTGTGCATTCAAAACACTTCCTAATGTAGATCCACTTAAGGTTTTCCTACGAGTTTTGTCACTCAAAATAATATTGATCACATCATCATATTTTAGGGTACTAGATCCAAGAACAAAATTACTCACAGCCATTACCAAGTCATTTTAGCTTTCAGGCAAAGAACACAAAACCAAGAGAGCCTTAATTTCTTCTTCAAAATTGATACCCACAGTAGATAACTAACTAGTAATAGTATTAAACTCATTTAAATGATCTGTAATAGATCCACCTTCTACAATTTTCATATTAAATAAATGATTCATGAGAAATACCTTGTTTCAAGCAGAGGGCTTTTCATATAGTGTTGCTAGGGTTTTCATCAATTCCTCTATCATCTTTGCTTTTGTAATATTAAATAGCACTGATGGTGCCAGGCATAATCAAATGCTTTCAAGTGCCTTTCTATCCAAAAGATCCCATTAATCATTTGACATAGATCCCTAATTCTTGGCTTTGCCTTCCAATGACTTCTATAAATTCTTCTAGTATAGACAGTCTTCCATTTGCATCTTCCATAACTGGAAGTTCTACCCATTAAACCTATCAAACCTCAACTTACCCTCATTTTCCATTTCTCCCACTCAACCGTGAGACTCCCACTCAGCCATGAAACTTTCTTACAAAGGATAACTAAAAAAACAATTAGGCTTTGATACCACTTGTTAGGATTAAACCACAGACAGAAATAAAAATTACATGCAAATATAACTAATAACAGAAAATTATAGATCACATAGAAAAGAACATAAGGCACCAAGATTTAACGTGGTTCACCCAATCCCTGGGCTACATCCACCAAACAACAAGTCCAATATTTTTATGATCCAATGATTACAATCTGATTACAATCCATAATCCCTTACAGCTCAATACCACTGCAATAACCAATTTTGCATCACACCTATCAAACAATCCCTAACCCTAAGCCCTTTTGTGCAATTATTTTAACCACTTTAGGGTTATAATTAATAATTACATGTCGGCCCAAAATTTTTTTTGAACCTCAAAGAATTTTTGAAGTATGTATAGTACTTTCTTGATCAGTCACCACAAACCCACACATTCCCCAATTTATAAAAAATGGTTGCATATAAAGGCTCCATATACTTGCCCAACAATGGAAGCCAAGGATGTAACCATGCATGTATTGGCGTACACACTCCCTATGAGGATCCCAAGTATCTACTGTTGCTATTAGTTTGGGCATCACTATATGATCTATAATTCTATGAAGTAATGAAGTCGATAGTAATTTCTCCCATGTCTCTATAAAATGTAGCATAGGTTCAAGGTTCCTTGGCTCCCAAGATTTTGTAGAAGCCATTCTCACTATTGGAAGAACAGATTCAATGAAGAGTTAAATGTAAGGAGTTGAAGAAGAAAATTCTACTTCTATGTAAATTCCATAATCACAAGGCTCATATCCTTGTAGAAGCCTCTACCACAATGACATTACCTGTAAACCATGAAAAGGATGTTGACGTGGTTCCCATACTTGAAACACTCTTATAATTATTTGATACTTGGGATCATCACAGGGAGACTATGCCAATACTTGAAACACTCATAATCATTTAATATTTGGACTATAAATTCTCAAAGACACTTGTAAGTTGTGATTCCAATGTCATAGTACCTATTGTAACACATTCCAAGATTCTATGTAGTGGGTCCCATTTGTTTTGATTGATTGTGGAGAGCTACATACAAAAGAGGGTGGAGAGCCCCAAATGAGGGTGGAGAGCTCTAAACATTGGTCAAGATTAGTTGAGGTCTAGGATTTTGTTATCATTTCCTTGTGATCACTGCATTTTGTTGCTATGTTGTGCCCTTGTGATCTTTGTGTTCTTGTTCATATATAATATACGTATGTATGTATGGATGGATGGATGTGTATATGTATGTATGTATATATATGTATGTATGTATGTATATATATATAAACAAAGAGATCTTGGCACAAAAAAAAAGTAATAAAACTCACTCAATAGGTAGCATGGCCACATATGCAATGGAAACGCCTATTGGTAAGTAGATTCCTCTTTTTCTCTCACATTTTTCATGTGTTTATTTCACTTGAACTATTATTTCTTATGGGGCATTTTGTAATATTGGATTCATTTTATGTAAGAGGTGATGAGGACATTCTAGATACTTTAAAGATTGATCTCACGACATTCCAGGTAACTTACCATGCTTATACATATATGGATGTTTAGGTAATCAACATTACATTTAATAAAAGAAATATGTGTTTTTAAACAATTTTTTGTCACATTGATTATTGTCACAAGCTTTTAAACATAACTATATAAGGAGTGAGTTAGGATGTATATAAGTTAACCTTACATTAACTTTAAACTACAACACAAAGGTTGCACCAAGGTTTTACAATATTGGAATTGTAGAAAATGGCCTGATTTTCCTGAGTGGGTGTATGAATCAAAATTATAGGAATACAACTACATCAAAATTCACCAGTAGTTATGGGAATACAATTTGATTAGAAATTAGAACTATTTATTCATTAGAGTGAGTAGTTCAAGGGTCTTGATGTCATGGATATGGGTATGTAGGCAGCTTGGTACATGGAGTGTGCCTCCAGTGTGTAGATGCCTTGGATATAGTTAGGTAGCACTTAACTATTTTTGGTATGAGTTTGGTTTTGTGAAGACTTTAGTAACAACATTATTACAAGAGTTAGAACATTATTACAAGAGTGAGAACATTATTACAAGAGTGAAACTAAATTATACAAAATAATATCTCAAAGACCTTGCAGGCTTGTGCAAACATTCTTTGACTTTAGTTACAGATTTTATGCCTTTGTCACTATGATTGATTGGTCTAGTTTTTGATTAGCTAGGTTGATTACAAATTCCTATAGAATTGTCATTAGATTAGCTATGATAAAATGAATAATAAGTTGTTTCTAGCTAGTAGAACTTTGTTGTTACTATCTTCTTCATAATTTTTACCTATCACCCTCAGCATCTCTACCCCAATTACTTCTTTCTCCCATTGTCTCAACCCTTCTAGGCTCTGTATCATCTTGAATTTTTATAAAGGTATGATGCTTACTAGTTCTATGATTAGAAGAATTACTTTCCATATCTTTGTTCTTATATTTTCCCTTTATATCATATGTAATATCATCATTTTCGATACCTCCATAAATCTCAATGCTCTGATTAAAACCTTTCATAGACTATCTATTATATTTATCTAAATTCATTCCAATCATGTCCATAGTTTTTATTTTCACTATTTTAGTCATGATCATATCTTCTCAAATTTCCCCTTATTTTTAGTACCCTCTCAAATGATTCATTGTCTAAATCTCTTTTTTTAGGGACTTCAATCATAGATTTCATGCCATTGTCATTGTGATCCATTGGTCTAGTTGTTTATTAGCTAGGTTGATTACAAATTCTTGATTTTCTATTAAATTCCCCAATTTATAACAAAAGGTTCGATATAAAGGCTCCATATGCAAGCCCAACAATGGAAGCCAAGGATGTAATCATGCGTGTATTTTAATGCTCTCCCTGCAAGAATCCCAAGTATTTATCACTGCTATTAATTTGGGCATCATTATATGATCTAGAATGTTATTAAAACTCCTCCCATGTCTCCAAAAAGTGTAGCATAGGTTCAGGGTCCTTGGCTCCTAAGAATTTGTAGTAGCTATTCTCACTACTAGAAGAATAACTTTAGTGAAGAGTTGAGTATAAGGAGTTGAAGAAGTGAGTTCAACTTCAATGTATATATTGATCTCAGATTGGTTTTGACAATTGAGTATTAACACACTTAAGAAATTTTCTAAGTTGATGCCTAGCATAATATAGAAGCCAAGTTACAATATGTACTGAGCCATAAAATCAACAAGTGTTGAGTCATTCAGATGCTGAGAAAATAGACAGTACCAAGCAAGTTTTAGATGTTGAGTGATTAATAGATGCCAAGCAAAGTCCAAGTGCCGAGCAAGATAAAATTTAGTATGTACTGAGCATTAGTAATTAGTAAGTGTCTAGTAACACAAAATCAACATAAGAGTTTGTGTTGGAAATAGAGATGGAGTAACTAAGAGGGGAGGGGTGAATTAGTTACTCCAAAAATAAATCCACAGATCCTTAGATGTCTTAAAATATAGCTGCTAACAATCTCACAAATAAATCTGAAACTTGATAGATGTTCTGATAACTTATTAAGCATTTAAAGTGATAACATGCATGCATAAAGAAATAATATGAACACAAGATACACCAGATTTAACGTGGAAACCTAATTTGGAAAAAACCACCAAGTAACTAGTTACCAATTTTCACTCTTCTGAAGTGAGCCCTGTTAGGAGCCAACCCTGTTAAAAGTTACAAAACACATTGTTAGGTGTGACCTTGTTAGAGGATTTGATCACCTTGTTAGAAGTGGCCTTGTCAGAGGTCTTTAAAAAAATTCAACTGAATTGTCACCTTGTTAGAAGATTTATAAAATGGCTATCAAATCAAATCTGTTAAGAGATTTTGAATCACTATTACAATGATTAGAAAGCAAAAATGAAGTGATCTAAAATATATGCAACTTATCTTTGCTGAATACAGATCTCTATTCTACTTCACTAGATCCTCACTGATCAAATGCAACTTTGTAGCTTCATAGGGATATCTAATTCTTCCTCAACATTCACTCATATATTTTCTTATTCATACATTCGCACTTTTATGCATCCACACACTTCAATTTTTTGAATTCACAACTTGACCTTTCATATATACCTTACAGATTGTCAAGTTGGCTCAATCAACTAAAAAACATAAATCAATTGGCTGCATAAAACAATTAAACTTAATTCTTTAGAACAATAAAATTCTTCACTGCCCGACCCAGCTCAGTGACCACTGCTCAGAATGGTTTTCCCAGTGTTAACCAAATGGAGCTTGGTAAACACTGCAAACCTTGCAACTTTCTTTGGAGATCGAGTTAACTCGATAAATACTGACCTTCCTTTGTTTACCAAGAGAGCTCGGTAAAAGATAATTTTTCTTCCCTTACCGAGTGAGCTCGGTAAAAGCTAACTTTCCTTTACTTACCGAGTGAGCTCGATAAAAGCTAACTTTCCTTTGCTTACCGAGTGAGCTTGGTAAAAGCTAACTTTCATTTGCTTACCGAATGAGCTCGGTAAAAGCTAACTTTTTGTGTAATGTTCAGGAATGCTCGGTAGTCACTATAAATTGCTTTGCTAACCATCTGAGCTCGGTAGACTCTGTCTGATGGCTGATATGACATTTGTGTAACATCAAAGACAATACACAATTAACAATTTTATCCAACAATCTCCCTCTTTGGCATTGATGGCAACACAACATGTCATAGCAGAAATGAAATTTGAAAACAAGTCTTTCACTTATATGACAACACAACATGTCATTATAACAATTTTCCTTCTAAGATAGAAAACTTTCCCTCTTACAGTAATCTCCTTTTGTGAAGAAATTGCATAGAAAACTCTTTTGAACAAATTTCAAAGAGATATGACAGTAATAAACTCTCCGTCTTTGACAACACATGCTAAAGACAACTCAAACTCAAATAAATTTTAGTGTACCTTTAGTACTGATTCATATGCAATGTTTCCTGATTATGTTGCATCAACTAATAGATCTTCAATCTAGTATGAGTTGATGCATCACTAAAACTTTATTTTAGTGAACTTTAGATAGGGGAGTGACCCCTAACTTACCTCTTAGATACAAGAATGCATCCTTAGGTAATGTTTTTGTGAATATGTCAGCAATTTGGTCCTTTGTATGAATATATTCCAATCTAATCTCCTTATCTTGCACCAATTCTCTAACAAAATGATATTTTATTGCAATATTCTTGGTTTTGGAATGCATCACTAGATTCTTAGATATGTTGATTGCACTTGTATTATCACAAAACATAACAACTGGTCCTTTGATTTCCATCTTCATGCCTTCCAACAACTGTTTAAACCAAACAATGTTAGAACAGTTTACTGTTGCAGCAACATACTCTGCCTCTGCTGTTGATTGAGATGTACAATTCTACTTTTTGCTTGTCCAAGAAACCAACCTTTTTCGAAGAAAGAATGCACCTCCACTTGTACTTTTTCTATCATCAAGGTTTCCTGCCCAATCAGCATCAGTAAATACTTTCAAATCCAAATTTCCTCCAAACTTATACCATAAACCACACTCTTCAGTTCTTTTCAAATATCTCATTATTCTTTTGATTGACATCAAGTGGTTTTCTCTTGGTTTTGCTGAAAATCTTGCTACAATACCAACTGCAAGGGCAATATCTAGTCTAGTATGAACTACATACTGCAACTTTCCAATCATAGATCTATACAATGTTTGATCTACTTCTTTTGACTCATCTTCCCTGGTAAGTTCTAATCCAATACACATAGGAGTCCCAACTGGTGTACAATCTTCCATTCCAAATTTTTTTAATATCTCCTTGATCTACTTTGATTGAGTAATGTAGATACCATTTTTATTCTATTGAATTTGAAGACCAACAAAGAATTTGATCTCACCAAACATAGATATTTCAAATTCCTTGTTCATTTGTTCTGAGAATTCTTTGAACATATCATCATTCCCTGTGAAAATAGTATCATCTACAAATATTTTTGCCAAGACAATCTTATTATTTGGTCCTTCTTTAATATACAAGAGCTGCTATTATCATTAGTTCTTTGAAAACCAATCTAAATAAGATATTTATGCAATCTTTCATACCATGCTCTAGGGGCTTGTTTTAGACCTTACAATGCCTTGTGTAATTTGCAGACCATGTTCTTCTTATCTAAATTAACAAAACCTTCAGGTTGTTCAATGTAACCCTCTTCATCCAGTATACCATTGAGGAATGCTAATTTGACATCCATTTGATAAACTTTAAATCCCTTGTGAGCAGCATATGCTAGTAAGGTTCTAACTCCTTCCAATCTTGCAAGAGGAGCAAAAGTTTCTCCATAGTCTATTCCTTCTTCTTGAGCATATCCTTTGAATACTAGTCTAGCTTTGTTTCTCGATACCTTACCATCTTCATCCAACTTGTTTCTGAATACCCACTTAGTTCCAATCACATTTTTGTCTTTGGGTTTGGGTACAAGAGTCCATGTCTTGTTTTTCTCTATTTTCTTTATTTCCTCATTCATAGCTTCAATCCAGCTATCATTTTCCAATGCATCTTTGATATTCCTAGGTTCAAAATCACCAAGTAAACAAGTACCTTTCAGCTTATTTCTTGTCATGGTTCCTTCAAATTTATCTCCAATGATCTGATCTGCTGAATGATGTCTCCTAACATACTTAGCTAATACAGGTTCCTTGCCTTTTGAATGCATTTCATTATTATCTTTTTGCATTTCAACTTCAGGCAATGTCTGTTCTGGCTCAGTAGATATTTGCTCGGTAGATTTTTGCTTGGTAGATACTAAATTTAACTTGATTTGCTGTGGCTTGGTTTGAACTTCCTGTAACTCGATTATAGATGACTTAGGAGTAGAAGTTTCTTGATTCTCTAATGTAACTGGTACTGTATCAGGTTCACTAAAGACAAACATTTTATAATCTTCTAGTTCCTTTTTTCTTTCTTCTTCATTTCTTTCTGCAAACTCATCAACTTTCACATGTGCACTTTCTATGACTTTGTGAGTAGACAAGTTCAAACATCTATATGCCTTACTTGTGCATGAGTATCCAAAAAATATACCTTCATCACCTTTTAGATCAAATTTTCCTTTTCTAGATTCTTTCAAAATCTAACATTTACTTCCAAATACTTTAAGATAACTTACATTAGGTTTATAGCCATACCATAACTCATAAGGGGTTTTGAATGAGTCTTTCTTCAGCTGTACTCGATTCAAGGTATAGACTGCAGTGCTAATTGCTTCCTTCCAGTATTTAATAGCAATGCTCTTTTCAATCATTAATGTTCTTGCACAATCTATGATAGATCTGTTTCTTCTTTAAGCTATTCCATTTTGCTGGGGTGTTCTAGGGGCTGATACCTATCTTTTGATTCCTCTTTCAATACAAAAGTTATTGAATTCATGTGAAATGAATTCTCCACCTCTGTCTGACCTTAAGCATTTTAATCTTTTCATTGTTTTCTTTTCTACTCTGGCCAAATACCATTTGAACTTTTCAAATGCTTTTGATTTATTTCTTAGATACATGACTGTCATCATTCTTGAGTAATCATCAACAAAAAGAATGAAGAACTTTTCTCCAGTATAGCTTTCAATTCCAATGGGTCCACATAAATCAGTATGCACAATTTCTAATATGTCTTCAGACTGATAGTTTTTACTTTTAAAACTAGTCTTTCCTATCTTTCCAATTTGACAATTTTTGCATAGACCGACCTCAAGTTTCTTTATGTTGGGAATGCCTTTTACTTTCCTGAATTTACTTATCTTTACTAGATTATCAAAGTTTACATGACACAACCTTTTATGCCATAACCAACTTTCTTCAACTTGAGCAATGAAACATGAACATTCACCTAGTTCAAGATAGAACAAGTTACCTTTAGTTTGAGTGCCTCATCCAATCAGCTTTCCTTTCCCATCCAGTAGTCTTGTTTTACCGTGGATGAATTCTACTTTGATTCTATTATTGAGTAGCTGTGCCACACTTAACAGATTATGCTTTAGTCCTTCTACCCAATAGGCATGATCATATATAAGTTCTTTGGTTAGAGGGATTCTTCCTCTTCCTTTTATACAACAAGGTTCATTGTTACCAAATCTTACACTACCACCATCATAGTCTTCAAAGTATTGAAACTTAGTTTTGTCACTAGTCATGTGATGAGAACAACCACTATCTATGATCCATGTATCATTTTTTTTCATATGAGAAATGAGTGCCATTTCTTCATCATTATCAGATTCATCTTTCACAGCAATATAGACAATCTCATCTTCTTCTTCATCATTAGAATCATTAGAATCTTTAGCCATAAAACATGTTTTCTTACCTTTGTCCTTGAATGATTTGAAATCTTTCTTGCCATTCCATTTTTGATCTTTCTTTTCATCTTTATTCTACTTGTTTGGACATCTAGCAACAATATGACCAACTTCTTCACATGAAAAATAGATTAGGGGTACTTTACCTTTGTATTTTCCTCTGCCTCTAGAATATTTCCTTTCTAGAAGGGCTTCAATTACTTCAAGATCACTATCTGAACTTTGGTTTGATTCATCTTCACTTTCTGACTGAGATTTCTTTTTTCCTTTCTCCTTGAGTGAAAGTTTGGCTTCAAATGATGATTCAATGTTCTTGGAAGTTGGAATATAGTTATCAAAGTTGTCTAGTTCAAATGTATTCAATCTTCCAACTATAACCTCTAGATTTATCTTATGATTTGCTTCACATCTGCTTTCCTGAATTGCAGAAACTCTGATTGCATAAATGGGAAGTAGAGTTCTGAGAACTTTACTTATAACTGTCTCTTCACTGATATCTCCTCCAGAAGATTTGATTGCACTGACACATGCTTTAACTCTTTCAACATATTTTGCAATGTTTTCATCCTCTCTCATCCTCATTTGATCAAATTGTCCTCTTAGACTTTTTGCTATGGCTCTTCTAACGTTGTCATCTCCTCCATAGATCTCTTTCAGCGTTTCCCACATTTCAAAGGCAAATTTGCAGTCCTTGATATCATCAAATTCTTCATAACTTAGAGCAGATGCTATATCTATCATCATAATGTTGTGAGTCTTCTTTTCAGCAATGTCATTGACAGATAGTGTACCAGATGGTTCTGCATATTTTTCATCAAGGTACTTTAGTCTTATATCACCAATGGATGCTAGGGGAAGTCTCATCAGTCCTTGCCATGCTGAGAAGTTATTTCTGTTAAGTCTTGGGATTTCCCTTTTGTAAGACATCCTGATCTTTGGCTTAGATCCTTGAAATCTTATCCTGCAAGAAGCAAAAGCTCTGATACCAATTGTTGGAAATAGAGATGGAGTAACTGAGAGGGGAGGGGTGAATTAGTTACTCCAAATATAAATCCATAGATCCTTGAATGTCTTAAAATATAGCTGCTGACAATCTCACAAATAAATCTGAAACTTGATAGATGTTTTGATAACTTATTTAGCATTTAAAGTGATAACATGCATACATAAAGAAATAACATGAACACAAGAGACACTAGATTTAACGTGGAAACCCAATTTGAGAAAAACCACCAAGTAACTAGTTACCAATTTTCACTCTTCTGAAGTGAGCTCTATTAGGAGCCAACCCTGTTAAAGGTTACAAAACACACTGTTAGGTGTGACCCTGTTAGAGGATTTGATCACCTTGTTAGAAGTGGCCTTGTCAGAGGTCTTTAAAACAATTCAATTGAATTGTCACCTTGTTAGAGGATTTACAAAATGGCTATCAAACCAACTCTGTTAAGAGATTTTGAATCACTATTACAATGATTAGAAAGCAACAATGAAGTGATCTGAAATATATGCAACTTATCTTTGCTGAATACAAATCTTTGTTCTGCTTCACTAGATCCTCACTGATCGAATGCAACTTTGCAGCTTCATAGGGATATCTAATTCTTCCTCAACATTCACTCATATATTTTCTTATTCATACATTCACACTTTTATGCATCCACACACTTCTATTTTTTGAATTCACAACTTGCCCTTTCATATATACCTTACAGATTTTCAAGTCGGCTCAATCAATTGAAAAACATAAATTAGTCGGCTGCATAAAACAATTAAACTTAATTATTTAGAACAATAAAATTCTTCACTGCCTGACCCAGCTCGGTGACCACTGCTCAGAATGGTTTCCCCAGTGTTAACCAAATGGAGCTTGGTAAACACTGCAAACCTTGCAACTTCCTTCAGAGACCGAGTTAACTCGATAAATACTGACCTTCTTTTGTTTATCGAGAGAGCTCGATAAAAGCTAATTTTTCTTTGCTTACCGAGTGAGCTCGGTAAAAGCTAACTTTTCTTTGCTTATCGAGTGAGCTCAGTAAAAGCTAACTTTCCTTTGCTTACCGAGTGAGCTCAGTAAAAGTTAACTTTTTGCGTAATTTTTAGGAATGCTCGGTACTCACTATAAATTGCTTTGCTAACCATTTGAGCTCAGTAGACTCTATCTGATGGCTGATATGACATTTGTGTAACATCAAAGACAATACACAATTAACAATTGTATCCAAAAATTTTTGCCTTCACAAACTAAGATGTAAATCATTTTTGAGTTAACATATGGATAAATCTTGAAGGATTAAAAGTTAAGAATGAATCTATTTGGATTTCCCATGCAATCAACATGCAACCAATCAAAAAAATGGAAAGATTTGAGTGGGAAATATGGATGAATATCAATTGTATATTCATACCTAACCCTAAGTCATGAAATATTTTTAAGGACATTGAAACCCCATAATTCAATGTGTATGAGATAGAATGTGCAAAAAAAAAAAGTGAATGCATGCAAGGAGATAATGCTAGCAAAGTTTGAAGGAAGTGAAAGGGGTGAATTTACTTAGAAGAAGGACAACATTATAGAATCAGTTAGTAGAATAGAGAATCAAGATCACAATAGTTTCATACTAGATTAGTAAGGATCAAACTCGACGGAACAAGGATATGAAATCAGCAATAGTAGTTTACAAGTAATTAGGTCAAATATTCTACAATAAAATTTTTATTAGTAGAATGAAATCCTATGGAGATAGGTTGGTTTAATAGCCATTGTATAAAGCCTTTAATAGGGTGACATTCCAAGTAAATTTTTTGTAAATCCTTTAGCTAGGCACACTTTTGATAGAGTGTTAAAATCTTTTAATAGGGTAGGATCTAACAAGGTAGGCCTTTCATAGGGTAGATCATGAGAATGGTAAAAAATATGTAACCTTAATAGGTGAAATTTATTGCTGCAGCAGTCAAGAGTTGTGGATGTCATCCCCACCCCAGTTTTACCTTCTCATTGGAGGGTTTCTAAGTAATCATATATGGTATCATGTGTTTATGTGGATGCATTTAGTTTACATGTTATTTTCATATGTTTATGCATGAAATGTTTTAATGAAAAAAATTTTATTGGTTAAAATTTAGTACTTTTGATTCACTCCCCCCAAAAGTATACTTCTCACTTGTTAATTCCCAACAATTGATATCAAAGCTGAGTTTTCATCAAGAAAAGCCTTACATCTTGGGGAAAAGATCTTAAGACGTAAGTCTACAAGTTGGAAAAAACCATTGAGAATTAGGAGATTGAGATACACCTCTTACTGTAACAATTGGATGAAGCCAAAAATGCTTTAAGAAATTCACTAAAGAGAAGGAAAGAGATTGCCATAGCTAAGAATAACACTCAATACAAGGATATTGACACCACAAAGTTATTTGTAGATGGTAACTCATGTGAGTTTCATGTTGCAATTGTAGATCTCATGGACAAGAACAAAGCACAAGCTAAAGAGATTAGAAATCCCAAGTTGGAGCAAGAATCAAAAGCAATACTGCTATGTGAAGTAACTAAATAGAAGAAGAAAGCCATTGAGGATAAGATCATGATTGAAGAAGATAAAAGAATTTTGTCAAATAGATTGGAAGAAAAATCAACAGAGTTGTCTAGGAACTCAAACATGCAGTTGGATACCTTGAGCCAAATGATGAATGTCCATCATGAGTTGAATGTCAAGAACATTGAAATAACTACATTGAAGTTACAAAATGAGCAACTATAGAATGACCTGAAAAGAGAGAAGGAATTTGCTAAAAGCTTGAACAAGCCAAATGAAGCCATCAAGTACTTTGAGAAACTATTGAAATCCCCTAGATCCAGTAAAGAGACATTAGGCTTGGGCTACACAAAAAATGAAGGAGAGTCATCCAAGACTGATAAACAAAGGAATGTCAAAGGTAAGAACTCAAATCCCACTTGTCATAATTGTGGTAAGAAAGGACATACAACTAATGTTTGCAAGAAAAAGAATGGTAGTCAGAATTCTAAGACAAAGAACATGATCCATTTTTATAAGTGTAACAAAAAAGGTCACAGATACATGAATGTAGAACCAGAACCATGCATGCACCAAGATTTGAAGGACACTACTACAATTTTTAAAAGTTTGGACATAAATCCTTTAAATGTAGATCCAAGTCCACATGGTCATCAAACAAGGGAAGAAGCCATGAAAATTCATATAATTTGGATTACAACACAAGACATAACTATGACTACTATCAAGAGTATGGACACATCCTTGAGAATTGCATAAGAACACATTTCAGTGGAAGCTATAGTAGATGATTGAGCCAAACTACATGCTTTAGTTGTTGGAAAACTAGTCATATCAGCAACCACTATCCAACAAGATCAAAGGCACCTAACTTAGACTCAAACAAGGAAAAAGGAAAGGTAGATGTTGAGCACATTAGAGGAGAGATGAATAAGACATGGAAGAAGAAAGATGGAAGCAACACATCAAACAAAGGGATCACTTCACCTAAAGAGTCAAGTGGTCATACTTCATCAAACTAAGCAAGAAGGTACGTGGGATTGATATTTAATGCTTTATCATTCCTAGAATAAGTTGGTACTGAAAGGGATAGATCAACATGAATAAAGATGCAAGGTTGAGTCTTCAAAGTTTTCACACTATTGTTAAGTAAGGAAAGAGTCCTTCAGATGTGAAGTGAAATCCTAGTATATGCCAAGTTGTCTACTAAAGTTAGTGGAAGCCAAGTAAGGGAAACACTGGTGGATGTCAAGTGTTGGAAAATCAATAGAAATTGAATGAAATATAATTGCATAAGGAGCCAATTGGACAATTGTATATGCACTAAACATTAAATTCTATGTGATAAAGGGTATATGGTCGAGTTTTTGATCATTTCTCATCATCAAAAACAAAAAGAAAGAGTGAGAAGAGCATAGAAATGATTTCCAAGAAAAGATTGATGCTTTTGTGAAGATTCTAGCTAAGATTCAACATTGTTTCATCAATCTAAGGTATTTACTCAAGTGCCGAGCTACGTAGTTACAAATTTTTTATATCTTGAAACCCTAGTTTTTAGAAATGACATCTAGCTCTAGGAATCCCAAGGACAAGGAGCCGTCTGAGGTTCAATTGGTAAGTAATGAAGTCAAACATCTATATTTTAGACCAATTCCTAAAGTTGCTTACAAAAATGACCTTTTTGGTGCTTTGTTTATTATTCCACCTAAGGTTTTTATGATGCAAGATGTCAGAAAATGTTATAATTATAAAGTTGGAGCAATAGGTGACATGGAGATTTAGAAAGCCTATGATAAAATTTGTGAGGATGGGATATTAAAGAAGGAATTCTAGATTGTTCAAAGGAAGGACTTAACCTGTACCTAGATTTCTTTGTAGTTTTCAAAACTAAATGGATAAGAATAGTGTTGAGAAAAATTCATGACAGATGCCTATGGTTGGAGGATGGACCCATAAAGTTGTCAAAGAGAATCATACATAGGGTAATAGGGTACCCAACCCTAGGATGGCCAAAGATCTTGAGGAGTGATTCAAAAGAAGCCATAGAGAAAAACATTAGGGCAAAGTGGAACAAAAGGGGCATGACAATAGACACAATTAGAGATCCACTTATAGAATTTGTTGTTAGAGCTATATTCCATAAATTCTACTAGTCAAACTGACTAAATAGTGTACCATGCATTGCACTTTATTTGGGATACAAACTTGTCAAGAAAGATCATACATATGATCTAGAAAAACTACAATTGCAATAGATTATGGAGAATTTGGGAGAAATAAGGAGATCCAAGAGTGCTCAGTGTAAGTTTGGATCAATTTTGATATGCATATTTTTCTATGTTCATAATGAATTCTCCTCTTTTGGTAAAATAAGTTGGAAAACAAATACGGCTATAGTAGTACAAGTTAATGAGTATATAGAGAAGATGGGAGTCAATTTTGAAACATTAATGACAAGCTATTTTGAAGACTTTAATAAGTCTATGAAGCAAAGGCTTAGAATACCAGTTTCTCTAGTGGATCAACACATCAATGACATTTATTTCTTAGTTAACATTGATTATACATATATCCAAGTAGAAATACCAAGGGTAAGATAGCCAAGGCCACTTGGATACGAAATTAATATTGATGAGGCATTAGCAACAATCACAACATTGCTTGTAGAAGACATTGATAAAAGTACAAATCCCTTTGGCACTTTTGATGTTGTGAAATCTAAGATAGAGATGGAGTTGAAGACTACTTCAACCCTAAAGAAGAAGGATAAATTGGTCAAAAAGCTAAAGGCCAAATTTGGTGAAGGGACAACATAAGTAGAATAAGAGAAGATGATGAAGAAGAACATGGCCAAGGGCCACTTTCCTTGACACAAAGCATGGGTGAAGATGATGAAGAGGATGAAGGTGCTAAGGAAGAAGAGCAAGCCAAGGAAGAACCTGCCAAACCAAAGCCACAGAAAAGAAAAGTTCAAAAATAGACTGTAGCTCAGCTCTAGCTAAGCCTACTACAAGGGCAACTATAAGAGATAAAAAAAAGGAGACTAAGGAGCAAGAGAAGAAGAAGGATACCGAGTAGGAAGGTCTGGCAAAGAAGAAGCTGAGAAGAAAATATGTTACACCTCCTAAATCAGATGATGAAAGGACTAAATCTGAAGACACTAGCCAATTTAGAGTGGTAAGTCATACCACCAAGTCTGATTTAGAAAATATATGTGATAATATTAGAGAAAATACAAAATTATCTGGCTTAAAAAACATTGATTTTAATAAGTTTAGTAGAGAAGAACAAAACATAGTTGAAGAATTAGTCTACACTATGATGGAAAAGTTCAAGAACACTCCACTTGAACTTCACAATTCTATGCCCAAAGAGTTGTATTCTATTGTTGAAAATAAATGGCATTATTGGCTTAATATGGAAAAAGAAATAAGAGAGTCAACATTGGCTCGAGTAATGCCTAAACTCACAAAAGGGAAAATAACCAATGCAAATAAGAAGCATGGGAGAAAATTTGCACCCAAATATAGAGCATATAGTATTCTTCAAAATAAGATTGAGGATGTTGTGAAAAGGTCCACTCAAATGTTGAAATTAATCTACAGTTTCACAACTATAAAAGAAGGATAAGAAGATCCCTTTGAGGGGAGAAACAATGGAGAAGAGGATGAAAATGAAAAGGAAGGTGAAGGAGAAAAAGAAAAGGTATATGATACAGTGGAGAAGGAAACATAAAAGGATGATATGGAAATTATTGAAGAGCATCAAATAGAATAGAGTGTGCAAAACACACAATTGCCACCTCCATGTCCTCCACATGACACTTCTACACTTGTAGAAACAATGAAACTAAAAGATGTTCATTACAATTCTGGTCATAACATAAATCCATTAACTGTAGAGGATCTCAAGAAGATCCTTGACCAAACAACTCTACAAGCCCAATTATGCAGCAACACAGTGTTGGTCAATGTAGATGAGTTGCAAAAAGTAGTAGCTGACTTGACTAGGGATAAGATGGAAACAAAAGAAACATCTTTTGTCATCCCTACAACTACAAATGGACAACCTAAAGAGCAAGCTACACAAGATACATAAGCTAAAGTTGACTCCATAGTTAAAATCACTACAATTGTCAAGGAGCTAGCAAACGACCAAACAGGATAGATGGATACCTCTATTCCTACTACACAAGTACAAGGTACACCACCTCAAATAATAGTCATTGATCAAAGAAGATCAAAGGAGGAGGAGACCCCAAAGGAGAAGGAGGAACAAGCAATTCAAACTTTGGTTAATCTACCAACCTCTAAGACTCCAACAAAAATGCCTCAAAAGCCAAGCACTGAAGAAATACCACTTCAAGTTTTAGCACCAGGCTCGATCTCTACAAAGGTTGTAAGGGTACTTCACTATGAAGACCGTACACTAGATAAAGAAATAACCATTTCTAAGAATGACTATGAAACCATGAACATTGATTAGATCAATGAAGTGCAAGAGGTGCTAGAGAAGAAGAAAAAGAAGGAGATACTCAAAAATGAGTATAAATAGAGGAAAGCTAATTGAAATAAAGGACATCTTTCTACATGCCTTTAGCTTGCAGGCACCTGATGAAATAATGCCCATTATGGAGCAACTTTCAAACATAGTGGACTAGGTGCAAAGTGAAGTCCATGATACTAATGCAAAGAAAATGGAATGCTTAGAAAGGAAGTTTCAAATAAAGGTGAATGAAATAATATCTAGTGAGATAGCACTATCATAGGTAGAACTAGCCAAGAAAATTGAAAAGGTGAAGACAATACTTGAGAATATCTTCTTATTGTACTCAAAATTGTGTGATCCTTCTATCTTCACACAAGAAACTAGCTAGAGAATCATGAGCTTGGAGAGGAACTTAAAGATATCAAGCATACAACTACCCAAAGATCCAACTCAAAGTGAGAAGCACTTTAATACAACACTTCACAGTCAAAAGGAACTAGCTGTATTAATAGCAAAAGAGGCTAATACAAGAGCCAAGTTGGTGCAAATACAAGCCTCCCTAACCCCTCACATAGAAATTTTGAAAAATGAACTAGCCTATGTAGAGAATTTAATAAAGAAAGATCCTAATCTTTCCATATTGGATGAATTAGTTCATATTGTAGCAGAGGTATCCATTCAAAATAAATCCCTAGAAGTTGCAATACAAAACTAGGATGCTACTTTGAGAATTGTAATGGAAGTGAACAAGAACTTCTTGGCCAAATATTTAGTTAGTGTCTAGACCCATTAACATGAGTGTCAAAAAGGGGGAGAAATTAAAAGATAAAAAGGGGAGAAATTGTAAAGCCAGAAGGACACTTAAACTGCAAGGGGAACATGTGAAAGGGGGAGCTAAAATGAAAGGGGGAGAAATAAATAGAGAAAGGAGGAGAGAAAATAGAGAAAAATAGGGCATAAAAAAACACATTAGATAAAGAATATTAGATTTGAAGACAAGGAGTATTAGCTGAGGCACATCAATCTATTCAGAGATATTTTGGTTACAATAGATATGGCACATCAACTTAGGGGGAGATACAAAATTTTGAGGTATATAGTCCTTCACAATGTTTTGAACAATTTTGAAGTTTAGTATATATTCCAGACAAAATTTATATTATAGTTGAGTAGATTAGTTTCATTATGTATAGTTAAGTGTTCTCTTTTGACACTCATGTCAAGGGGGAGATTGTTGATCTTTGATTGGTTTTGACAATTGAGTGTCAACACACTTAAGAAATTTTCTAAGTTGATGCCAAGTATAATATAGATGACGAGTTACAATATGTGCTGAGCCATAAAATCAACAAGTGTCAAGTCATTCAAATGCTAAGCAAATAGATAGTGTTGAGCAAGTTTTAGATGTTGAGTGACTAATAGATGCCAAGAAAAGTTCAAGTGCCAAGCAAGATAGAATTTAGTATGTGCTGAGCATCAATAATTAGTAAGTGTTGAGTAACACAGAATCAACATAAGAGTTTGTGCATTCATAATATTTTAAGCCAACATATGGATAAATCTCGAAGGATTAAAATATAAGAACGAATCTATTTGGATTCCCCATGCAATCAACATGTAACTAATCACAAAATTGGAAAGATTTGAGTAGGAAAGATGGATGAATATCAATCTTGGATTCATACCTAACCCTATGATGTAGGAGCATCTTGGGTTGCCTTGTTATCTTGCTCATTTTTGTTCATTCTACAAGTTGGTGTCTATCAAGTCCTTCATGTGCCTAGTAGGTCCTTTATGTGCTTAGCAATCCTTCATGTGCCTAATAGTTCCTTCATGTGCCTAGTAGTTCTTCATGTGCCTAGTAGTCCTTCATGTGCCTAGCAGTTCCTTCATGTATCTAGCAGTTCTTCATGTGCCTAGCAGTCCTTCATGTGCCTAGTAGTTCCTTCATGTGCCTGGTGATTCTTCATGTGCTTAATAGTTCTTGCATGTGCCTAGTAGTCCTTCATTTGCCTAGTAGTTCCTTCATGTGCCTAGCAGTCCTTCATGTGCCTAGTAGTTCCTTCATGTGCCTAGCAGTCCTTCATGTGCCAAGTTACTGTAGTAATTCCTTCATGTGCCTAGTTACCTAGTGTATGCCAAGTGACTCTTTATGTGCCGAGTTATCCAATGTATGTTGAGTGTTTCTTCATGTGAAGAGCTACCTAGTGTATGCTAAGTGTCAACATTTGGACATGATTTCTACGAGCTAACTTGTGGGATTCATTTTCAATCACGACATTTATGTTAAGATCTTTTCTTGGGATGTGTCTAGACCATTGTTGGGTCAGCCCTCCTCTTATGTAATGTTCTAGAATAATTTGTAAGCCATTTTGGTAAGTATATATAGAGTGTTTAGGCTTAGAGTTAGGCAAGTTTTGGGGGAGCAGATGGCAGAGCAAAACTAAAAGTGTGAATTTGCAATTGGATCTTTGAATGTGAATGTATTTATAATTGGCTATAACCTAGAAGGCCTTATAGTTGGGCATGTATAAAGATATTTTGATGAATTAATAAAAGTATTTCACTCTTCTTCCTCCTTTGGTTGTTGTTCCTTCTATTTTCTTTCATTGTGTTAACTCTTGTAGAGTGGTTTGGATAGCTGGGTGAGCCTTTTCCCCTAGTTATTCATCCTTTTCCTATGTCAGTTGGTATCAAAGCTTGAGGTTCATCTTTTTGGAGATTGGATCATGTAGAACCCTGATTTGAATTTGGTTGTAGGGTTGTAGATCTACAGATTTGACCTATAACTTGTAGAGGGTTATGATTTTGTAGGAACCTAATTTGTAAAGATGGTTTGTGGTAGAAGAAATGTTGATGCTGCTATATTGGATTAGTTGAGATAAATTGTAACTAGATTAGATGCTGTAGAGACAACCTAGAGGAGAGGAGCACATCTTGATGATGTAAGTGATGATGAATAGTAGAACCAAACCATAATCCAAAACTTGAAGAAGATCAAGATGAGAAAAGATTGTTGTGAGTGTTGTCTAGGAAAAAATCAAAGCCTGATGTAGAAGTTGTTCCTTATGATGGAAAATTTGATATGAATGTTGTGTTGGATTGGATCTTTGATATGGAGAGTTCTTTGAGTATGAAAACACTCCTAATAATAGAAAGGTGAAGATTTCAATCACTAGGTTGAAAGGTCATGCATCACTATGGTGGGAGCACTTGTAAATTGATAGACAAAGGAGAGGAAAGAAAAAGATTAGAACTTGGCAAAAGATGGTGAACAAGGTAAAGAACAAATTCCTCCCTGTTGATTACCAAGATAGCCTATTGAGAAAGATGAAAAATTTGAAACAAAAGAAAATGACTGTTAAAGAATATACTAAGGAATTCTATAGATTGGACATTAGATCTAGACATGTGGATGATGATGTTGAGAAAATTGCAAGGTACATTAATGGATTGAGGTCTAGAATTCAAAATAAAATAAGTTTTGTGAAGTTGGAAAGTGTAAAAGAAGCATATCAATATGCCTTGAAAGTTGAGGAGATCTTGAAAAAGAAGCATGAACAAAGACAAAGAGGTAGAGGTGGTAGATTCTAGAGAGCCAAAGGTAGGCCTTATGGAGAAAGTGGCAATTTTGATAGTTCTATGCAGGATAAAGGAAAATCTAAATGGAATAATGATAACAAAGGAAAGACCGAATGGAAAGTGGTAATTCTTATCAAGGAGGCACTAATTCTTATTGATGAAAAGTTAATTCCTATTCTAGAGGTGGATTTCATGGTAATTGTTTTAGATGTGGTAAAGTGGGACATAGATCTTTTAAATGTAGATCCTCTAAAAGTAGGCAAGGTAACAAAAATGTCGTGTTTCAAGAAGATGATGAGGGGTCACCAAGTGGACCTAAGGCTGGAGAAAATCTGATGGTGAGAAGAACCTTATGTAATAAAGGAAGTGATGAGGAACCTGTTTTAAGGAGAAGTCTTTCCAAGACAAGATGTAAGATGGCTGGAGAATGTTGCAAAGTGATCATTGACACTGGAAGTTCTAAAAATTTGGCATCAGAAGAGCTAATTACCAAGTTGAAGTTGCAGAGGCTGAAACATCCCAAACCTTATTATGTTTCATGGATCAAAGATGAGCATAAGATATTGGTAAGTGAGTAATGCCTTGTGAAGTTGAAAATTGGACATTACTTTGCTGAAGTTTTGTGTGATATTATGCCCATTGATTGTTGTCATATTTTGTTGGGCAGGCCTTGGCAATATGATAGATATGTTGTACACAATGGAATATTGAATCAATATACTCTTTGGGTAAATGGGAAGAAACAAACATTATTGCCTTTAATTGAAAGTCCAGATGAGGTTAATTGGAGTACTGTAAAAAATTGCATGGTTAATGGGAAATAATTTGAAAAGGAAATGAAAATAAATCAAGTCTATTTTTCCATAGTTCCTAGAGGACTGAGTGTTGGTAGTAATGGCTAAGCAATAGAAGCTTGTAATAACCAAGTGACAATAGATAGTGACAATTGAGTACCATTAGAAATTATAGAATTGCTAAATGAGTATAAATACATTATTGCTAATGATATTCCTAATGGTTTACCTCCAGTAAGAAGCATAAGTCATTGTATGGATATGATTCTTGGAGCTAGTTTTTCAAACAAAGCACCATATAGATTGACACCTATAGAGAATGAAGAACTTAACAAACAAGTGCATGAGTTGTTGCAAAAAGGTTTGATTAGAGAAATCTTGAGTCCATGTGTTGTACCTGTTGTATTAGCACCCAAAAAGAATGGAGAATGGAGAATGTGTACTAATTCTAGAATAATTAACAAGATAATAGTGAAATATAGGTTTCCTATGCCGACGATGGATGACATAATGGATTGTTTGAGTGGAGCAAAGTATTTTGCCAAAATTGATTTGCAGAGTGGCTATCATTAGATCAGAATCAGAGAAGGTGATGAATGGAAGACTTCTTTCAAGACAAAAGATGGTTTGTATGAATATTTGGTTATGCATTTTGGTTTGAGTAATGCACATAGTACTTTCATGAGGTTGATGAATGAAGTCCTGAAAAGATTTTTGGGTAAGTTTGTGATTGTTTATTTGGATGATATTTTGATATTCAGTAAGACTAAGGAAGAACATCTTGAGCATATTAGACAAGTATTTCAGAGGTTGAAAGAGGAAAAGTTGTTGATTAATCTGAAAAAGTATTCTTTTATGCAAGAGGAGATTGTGTATTTGAGATTTGTAATTTCAGCTGATGGATTAAAGATGGACCCTGAGAAGGTTAAAGAAATTTTGGAATGGCCTATACCTGAGAATGTGGGTGAGGTAAGATCACTTCATGGTTTGGTTAGTTTTTACAGAAAGTTTATAAATAATTTTAGTGTTGTTTGTAATGCTATGACTGAGACAATGAGGGGAGATAAAAAGGAATTCAAGTGGACACATAGACCTGATAAGAGTTTTGAGAATTTGAACCAAAAGGTTACTGAATTACTTGTATTTTCTTTACCTAATTTTTAAAAAGTATTTCAAGTTGAATGTGATGCAAGTGGTAATGCAATAGGAGTTTTATTAAGTCAAGAAGGTAAGCCTATTGCTTTCTTTAGTGAAAAGTTGACTGATGCTAAAAGGAAATATTCTATGTATGATCAAGAATTTTGTGCCATTGTTCAAGCATTGAAGAAGTGGAGACATTATTTGATTCCTAAGGAGTTTGTGTTGTATACTAATCATAAAGCTTTAAATAACTTGGGAAGTAAACATAAATTGAATTAGAGACATATGAAGTGGGTTGAGTATTTGTAGAGTTTTAAATTTTTCATTAAGCATAAGAGTGAAGTTACTAACAAATTTGCTAATGCATTGAGTAGGAGATGTTCATTGCTGATAGAAATGGAGGTTGAAGTTCTTGGTTTTGATAAAATGAAAGAGTTGTATGATGCTGATCCTAATTTTTCTAAGGCATGGAGAGAGTGAAAAGCACAAAATTTGATAGATCACATAAGTAAGTATGATGAGTATTTCATTCAAGAAGGTATGTTTTCCAAAGGTATTCAATTGTTTATTTGTAGAAGTTCTATGAGGTTGAATCTGATTAAGGAAAAGCATAGTGGTGGATTGGCTGGACATTTTGGAATTGATAAGACATTGCGTTTGCTGAAAGAGAAGTATTATTGGCCACAAATGTATAAGGATGTTCCAAAATTTGTAAAGAGTTGTGGAGCTTTTCAAGTTGCAAAGGAAGTGAGTCAAAATACTAGTTTATATACACCTATTTCTATTCCTAAGAAACCTTGGACTGACATTAGTATGGATTTTGTTCTTGGATTGCCTAAAATAGTGAAAGGGTATGATTTCATATTTGTTGTAGTTGATAGATTTTCTAAGATGGCTCATTTCATACCATGTAAGGAGACATCAACCACTGAGCATATTGCTAAACTTTTCTTTAAAGAGATTGTGAGATTGCATGGATTACCAAGAAGTATTATTTTAGACAGAGACAATAAGTTTGTTGGTTATTTTTGGAAGACTTTGTGGAAGAAGATGGGTACTGAGCTAAAGTTTAGTTCTACATTCTATTTACAAATAGATGGATAGACAGAGGTTGTGTATATAAAGTTGGGCAAGTTTCTAAGATGTTTAGTTGGGAATAAGCCAAGTAATTGGGAGATGGTATTGGCACAAGCTGAATTTTTATATAATAATTCTCTGAATAGGAGTATAGGGAAGACACCTTTTGAGATTGTTATTGGAATGCATCCTAGAGGTATATTAGATTTGAGAGATGTTGTTGGTGAAGAAAAGAGAAGCATTGTAGGAGAAGAATTTGCTAATTTTATGGAGTCTTGCATAAGTAAGTGAAGTTGAGGTTGGAACAAAGTAATCAAAAGTATAGGGATAATACTGATCAATATAGAAGGCACCATGGTTTTCAAGTTGGTGATGAAGTGATGGTTCATCTAAAGAAAGGAAGATTTAGGTAGTCGAAACATATAGTAAGCTGAAGATGAAGAAATTTGGACCTTGTAAGGACTTGAAGAAGTTTGACAATGGTAATGCTTATGAAGTTGAGTTACTTGATGACATGGATATATCTCCTATATTCAATATTGTTGTTTTGTATAAGTATCATGAGTTAGAGGATGAAGTTGTTGTATCAGATGATCATCCTAAGAAGTAGATTGAAAAGTTGAATAGATATTAGATCAAAGAGTTGGCAAGAGCACAAGAGGAAAATATTACTATGAATATTTGGTGAAGTGGAAGAATAGACCTATTGAAGATGCTTCATGGATTTCTCAATTTGAGTTGGATTCAGCTTAGGTTGTGACATCTCAATGACTTAGGAGAATCATTTCTTTTAACCCTAGTTGTCTAATATAGGAGCATCCTGGGCTACCTTGTTATCTTGCTCATTTTTGTTTATTTTACGAGTTGGTGCCTAGCAAGTCCTTCATGTGCTTAGTAGGTACTTCATGTGCCTAGCAGTTCCTTCATGTGCCTAGCAGTTCTTCATGTGCTTAGCAGTCCTTCATGTGCTTAGTAGTTCCTTCATATACCTAGCAATCCTTCATGTGCCTAGAAGTTCCTTCATGTGCCTAGTGGTCCTTCATGTGCCTAGCCATTTGTTCATGTGCCTAGCAGTCATTCATGTGCCTAATAGTTCCTTCATGTGCCTAGTATTCCTTCATGTGCCTAGTAGTTCCTTCATGTGCCTAGCAGTCCTTCATGTGTCTAGCAGTCCTTCATGTGCTGAGTTACTGTAACAATTCCTTCATGTGTCAAGTCAACCAGTGTATGCCAAGTGACTCTTCATGTGTTGACTTACCTAGTGTATGTTGAGTGTTTTTTCATGTGCTGAGCTACCCATTGTATGTCGAGTGTCAACATTTGGATGTGATTTTTGTGAGTAGACTTGTGGGATTTATTTTTGATTGTGATATTTATTTTAATATTTTTTCTTGGGATGTGTCCAGATCATTGTTGGGTCAGCCCTCCTCTTATGTAATATTCTAGAATAATCTGTAAGCTATTTTGGCAAGTATATATAGAGTGTTTAGGCTTAGAGTTAGGCAAGTTTTGGGGGAGTAGATGGTAGAGCAGAACTAAAAGTGAAAATTTACGGTTGGGATTTTGAATGTGAATGTATTTGTAATTGGTTGTAACCTAGAAGGCCTTACAACTGGGCATGTATGAAGATATTTTGATGAATCAATAATAGTATTTCACTCTCCTTCCTCCTTTTTTTGTTGTTCCTTGTGTTTGCTTCTGTTGTGTTAACTCTTGCAGGGTGGTTTAGATAGCTAGGTGAGGCTTTGGCTCTAGTTATTCATCCTTTTCCTACACCACCCTATGTCACAAAATATTTTTAAGGAGGCCGTAGCCCCATAATTTAGTGTGTATGAGATAGAATGTGCAAAAAAAAATTGAATGCATGCAAGAAGATAATGCTAGCAAAGTTTGAAGGAAGTGAAAGGGGTGAATTGACTTAGAAGGACAACATTGTAGAATAGAGAATCAAGGTCACAATAGTTTCATAACAGATTAGTAAGGATCAGAATGGACAGAACAAGGATTTGAAATTAGCAATAGTAGATTGCAAGTAATCAGGTCAAACATTCTACTATACTTTCTAAAAATTGTATTAGCAAAATGAAATCCCATGGAGATAGGTTGGTTTAACAACCATTGTATAAAGCCTTTAATAGGGTGATGTTCCAAGTGAATGTTTTGTAAATCCTTTAGCTATGTACACTTTTGATAGAGTGTTAAAATCCTTTAACAAGGTAAGATCTAACAATCCTTGTAAGCTTTTAACATGGTAGGTCTTTCACAAGGTAGATCATGAGAATGGTCAAAAATCCTAACCTTAACAAGTGAAATTTATTGTTGTATTAGTGTAGAGTTGTGGGTGTCATCCCCATCCCAATTTTACCTTCTCATTGGAGGGTTTCTTGGTAATCATATCTAGTGTCAAGTGTTTATGTTGATGCATTTACTTTACATATTATTTTCATATGCTTATGCATGCAATGTTCTAAAGAAAAAAGTTTTATTGGTTAAAGTTTAGTACTTCTAATTCACCCCCCCACCCCTTAGAAGTATACTTCCCACTTTTTAATTCCCAACAGTATATGTATGTATGTATGTACGTATGTATATGCAACTGTAATAGAAAAAAATGGAATGTGTGATGTTGGAGAGAGTGCTTTCCTAACAAATCTATTTTTAAAATTTAACTTTGGTTATGAATATTATTAGGAGACTACAATGCTCTTAGCCCTATTAGTAGTTTTCCTATGATTTGTTATCTTTTGGGAGAGACTGAATGATTCTTGTGATTGTCAAGTTCTGCCCATTGTGGAGAGGATTGAAGACTTAAGATGTTAAATTTTATTAATATTTACATAATTAATCTAGAATAGAAATTAAATATGTACCTCTATCATTATGATGCACATCAAGGTCTTTGTCATGTGTAGGATTTATGTCAGGAGTAGAAGGTTGTAGTGAAATGTCTTGTGCATCATTATCACTATTCAAAATTAACATAAAATAGATTATTTTGATTAAAATTCAACTTTTTTTATGAAAATTAATAAGATACTACAATTCTCTTAGCCTTATAATTGGTTTTCCTATGATTTTTATCTTTTGGAAGAGACCAGATGATTCTTGTGACTATCAAATTCCACCCATTGTGGAGAGGATTAAAGACTTAAGATGTTAACTTTTATTAATATTTACATAATTAATTTTCAATAGAAGTTAAATATGTACCTCTATCATTATGATGTACATCAAGGTCTTCGTCGTGTGTAGGGTCTGTGTTAGGAGTAGAAGGTTATTGTGAAATGTCATGTGCATTGTTATCACTATTCAAAATTAACATCAAATAGACTATTTCTCATGAAGTTCTCATTTAAAAAAAAAAAATTCATTAGGCCTATTTACCCATGTGTGAACTGATGCACCAATATCTTCTACATCTCTTTGACCACTAGAATCTATGTGGTGGTGTGAAACCACCTCTTTATAGCCTTGCTTGAAGCCAATTTGTTTGTCCTCTTTTGTGGGCACTAGATTAAATTCAATGCTCTAATTTTTTTGCATAATATCATCAATATTGAATGTATTTCTTATTTGTAATTTTATATAAAAAAATTGATTTGAAATTTCATTTACTGCTACTTAAGAGTCATGAGTGAATTTTGATATATCCACCAGAGCCAAGATGGTGTTGACCAACGTTATCTTTCCTAGCTTGTGTAGCCTTTGATGTGTCCTACAACCTATATATGTAAAATTTGAAATATGTTAGAAATATGTCAGATTATATAAATATAAAGATCATTAATTTTTGCATAATTATATTAATACTACCACATACCTATTTTTTTCAGGTGGCGGGTTAATTCCTTTATCTCTTAGTCTTATCTCTTTTGCATCTTCAATGATTTCATTCCACTCTAGCTCTAGAGCCATAAGAGGATGCTCATATTTTTGGTTGAGCGTTAGATACATTCTATATTCATCTCTCACAATCTTTAGATGTTTGGAAGTTTTTTTAAGAATCTTGGTTCTATTCAAAATATTTTGACCATAAAGATCGTCTAGATTTTTTATGGGCTGATCTTTTAATTTAGGGCCTTGCTCATTCCACCTTTTAACAAAAAGCAAAATTGTTAGATAAAAAAAATAGTTCAATCTATGTACCTTGAATATAGTACAACAAAAGGATAGACCAATTGTATGAAGTTACATAACTTTTACGTAATGTGGGCCCAAATATCTTCAATGTTAAATCATAAAAAGTTTCATAAAAAAGATCATTTCTTGCAAAATCATCATAGGAACATTAGTCAAAAATGAATTATGAATAAATAAACTACAATTAAACTCTAAATAATTACTATTTTAATGTACCTAGAAGCTTAGGAAATTTTAAGGGAATCATATCTTTCTCAACCATCAACAATTATGTCTCCAATGATCTAGTAGAAGTAACATAGACTAATCCAAGAAAGGTTGGTAAATTATCACCAATACTGGTATCTATCTATCATCATGAGAAGGTGTACCTATTAGTGCACAAAGATAATAAATATCATAATATGATCAAATGAACAAGAAAGTAGAAATCAAACCATATTTAACACATAACAAAATATAGCAAAATAAGGATTTACCAACTCTAGCTATAGCAAGTGTAGATGTTCACATGCTTCTTGTTGGTGATCCTACAATCATAAATCTTAGAGTGTTGGCCAACCTCATGGAAGGAGGAATATGCATGTCATTAGGACCTAAAAATATAATCAATCTATTGTCTTTTAAAAATATAGATTACAAAAACATGCCAACAATAATATAAAACTATAAATAATAATAGTCAAATCCTATTGAAATGACATGTTTGGTAGCTAAAGTGGACAATAGTTGGTTGTGGAATAGAAGATTCTTTCACATAAACTTTGATAATATTGTGAAGGTTAGTAGCATGTTTGCAGTTAGAGACTTGCCTAAGATTACAAAGCCTACTAATGTTGTGGGTAAAGAATGCATTTTGGCTAAGCAAAAGAAAGTATCATTTCCCATCAATAAGTTCACTACCATAGAGAAGGTAGATATTATTCACACAGATATGAGTGGTCCCTCTAGGAGAAGAGGATTCTATGGTGAAAGGTATTTTATGATTTTTGTTGATGATTTTTAGAATGATGTACTAACTATTGAACAAAGAGGAGAGCAAAGATATGAACCTAGAGATGAGATAAGAGTTGAGATGCCAACTCCTACCTCTAACAATAATCTAACAAAGAGCCACCCTCCTAAGAAGATAATTGGAAGAAAAGACAACGGTGTGATAACAAGGAATAAAGTAAATTGGGAGATAATTTTTATATCTCAAGTTGAGCCTAAAAGTGCAGATGAAGTATGTAAAGATGATCATTGGATTCAACCAATGAAGGAATAATTAGATCAGATTGTGAAGAATGATACATGGGAGTTAGTTCCTAGACCTAAATATAAGAATGTGATAGGAACCAAATGGGTATTCAAAAACAAGATGAATGAGCAAGGCAGAGCTGTGAGAAACAAGGATAGACTTGTATGCAAGGGATATTCACAACAAGAAGGCATAGACTATGAGAAGACATATGCACATATATCTAGAATAGAAGTAGTAAGGATGTTCTTGGCTTATGAATAGAAGTAGTAAGGATGTTCTTGGCTTATGCAGCAAATAAGAAGTTCAAGGTTTATTAGATTGATATTAAATTAGTCTTCCTGAATGGATAACATGAAGAAGAGGTATTTATTGAGTAGCCTAAAGGTTTTCCTTTATCAAAAGAAAAAGACATGGTATAAATACTAAAGAAAGATTTATAGGGTTTGAAGAAAGTACCTAGAACCTCATATACAAGGTTGGACAATTATTTGTTAAAGCTTGGATTTGGTAAAGTTATGGCAGACAGTAACTTGTATTTAAAAGAAGTTGAAAATGGTTTACTAATTATTGTAATATTTCTTGATGATAATTTTTGGAAGTAATGATGAAGCAAGTGATAAGTTTTCTGAAGAGATGAAGAATGAGTTTGAAATGAGCATGATAGGAGAAATGAATTTTTTCCTAGGATTGTAGATTGTAAAAAGTAGTGATGGTATTTTCATTTCATAAGCTAAGTACTTAAATGATCTATTGAAAAGGTTTGGCTTGGAAAGTTTTAAACTTGTTGGTACACCTATGCTAACTAGTAACAAGTTATCCACCAAAGATGAGACACTTGTAGTAGAGAAGAAGTACAAATCCATGATCTGATACTAAAACAACTCACTTGCATATTATAGATCACTTGTTCAGTCCTCCATAATGCTTAGCATTCATCCTCTTCATCGTTAATAGCTTTCTCACCCTTAAATCCTTCATCTCTTTAATCCTTCTTTCTTACTATTCCAACTAAAGACTCTTTGATTTGGGCACCATATGAAGCAACACCCTAGACTTATTGTCTATCTCTAATTCACACTCTTGACAAATTGCTTTTGGCCTATTATCTCCTTATATAGAAAATCTATATCTTTTTCCACTTGACCATGATCTTCCATATTAGGGTTAGGTAAGATTCATTAAATCTACCTTCTCTTCTATTTTACTCCCTTCTAGAAACATCCTTTACAATCCTCTTTGAATTCATCTCTAAACTATTTATCTTGAATTATGTGCCACCAGCTCATCATACTTATCTTCCATAGACTTCACACAATTTCAAGAAATCAAATTTGTTGGTTCAGATTTGTCAAATCTTTGATCAAACTCATTTTACTGCCTCTCAACAATTAAATGATTTTTCTCAAAAAATACTATCTTCTAATGATTAGTCAACACTGGATTTCTTGACATACACTAAGTTTCACTCAGTCGCTACTACCATGTTTTGACACTTGACACATAGCAAGATTTCTCTTTACTTGGCACTTACTAAAATTTCTTGACTTCAACAATTTTTTTACTCAGCCTGCACTGACTTTCTTGACTTCCACTATTTCCTTAGTTAGACTTGGTAGACACATTTATTTGATTAGCCTTCTTCTAATCTTTGCTCAAGTATCCTTTCATTATTGCCTTAAGTACATAAACAATGAACTATATCATCAATTTCTTGCTTGGTCTTAGTGCTCTTTTTATATGCCATATAAATTAGTGTTTCTCTAGGTTCTCTTACTATCCTTTCTTTTCAAATCCTCTCGATCAATCAATCAAATGATAACATTCAGACCACAGTAAGAAATTTTCACCAACAAGTAGTAGGTTTGACATTAGTGCCAAAATAATGATTGTTCCATGATAGGTTTCATCAATCTTCTTCATTTCAACAATCTCCCTCTTTGGAATTGATGGAAAACCAATATCAATAGCAATACCAGAAATAAACTTAATACCTTTATTGAAATATCTCCCTCTATCCATATGTGTACCTTTCCCTATATACTCTAATCTCTTCCTCATATTTCTCCCTCATCAAGTCTTGTCCCGCTTTGACAATCTTTTTCCTTCCTTCTTTAATCTCTTTGATATCTCCTTGATTCCAATATGTCTATCTCCCTCTTTGAAAAAAATTCCAAAGGCTTGTCATCTATACATGCATATTTAATTAATTCAGGTTCTCCCTCTATCACGTTGCATGTGACTGCAAATCTTCTATTTTCAGTTCCTTCTTTATTTCAAGTAGTTCTTAAATTAAGATCCACTACATCAAGTTGTAAAATATACCATTCAAATCAATTGATGTAAGGAACTACTCTTGCTTCTTAAGTACCTTTGGATAGGGGTATCACCCCTAGTTTACCTCTAAGATATTTGTGTGCATCGTTAGGTAAAGCCTTTGTGAATATATCAGTTATCTTTTCTTTTATATTCACATATTCCATTCTAACTTCTTTGTCTTGAACCAATTATCTCAAGTAATGACACTTGATTACAATGTATTTTGTCTTTGTATGCATCACAAGATTCTTAGATATGTTTATAGAAGTTGTATTGTCATAGTAGAGTATGACAAGTTCAATGATTTCTTCCTTTGTTCCTTTGAGTAAGTGTTTAATCCATACCACATTTGTGCAATTCATAATAGTAGCCACATTTTTATATTCAATAGTAAATTGTGAAATACAATTCTATTTCTTGCTAGTCCAAGAGACTAGTCTTTTTTTGAAAAAAAATGCTCCACCACTTGTACTTTTCCTATCATCAATGTTTCTAGCCAAATCAACAAATGTATAGGCTCTCAATTCAAACCTGTCATTCTTCTTGTAGTATAGACCATAGTCTTTTGTTCCTTTCAAGTATCCAATAATCATTTTAACAACCATTAAGTGATTCTCCTTAGGATTTGCAGGAAATCTTGCAAAAATCTCAATCTAATGCAATATTTGTTAGAAATGCTTTAGAATAACATGGGGGGGGGGGGGGGGGTTGAATTAGTTATTCAAGATCCAACATGTCCTATTCAAACTTTTTCACTAAGTGTAGTGAGCCCATTCAACCATTCATTCTTCCAAGCTTTAACTTTCATTTTCAACAAGTTATTATAAATCAACATGCAAGCATAACACATAGAAGAATCAACACATAAGATAATGATTTACATGGAAACCCAATTTGGGAAAAGCCACTAGTACCATGCTACTCAATTCTCACTCTTTTGAAGTGACGCCTATGAAAGGCCTACCCTATTAAAGGCTTACAACACATTGTTAAATGTGTCCTTGTTAGAGGATTTAACCACCCTATTAGAAGTAGGCCTTGTTAGAGGACTTTAGAACATTCACCTGGAATACCACCCTATTAAAGGATTTAAAAATGACTATTAGACCAACTTAAGTTCATAGGATTTTCCTTCTATCCTAACTGATACAATTGATAGAGAGTAACAATTAGGGGTTTTGACTTAATTACAACATACAACTTAACTTACAAATCTCAGATCATTTCTTAGCCCATCACATTGCCTGGCCTTCAATCTCTACAACTTTTGATAGCTTTTCCTCCTTTCAAGCTTAGTCTCCTTGAGTCTCCATGCTCATTGTACTAGTGCAATCATCTCTCTCTGACCACTCATAGAAGGAAAGTTCTTGTGCTCTGTTCTTCCTAGATGTCTTCTCCTTGACACCCTTCTAACCACTTCACAATTTTAGCCCTCCAATAGTAACATTTTCTTCTTGGTCTATGACTTCTTAAATAGAAGTCTTGGTTTTCCTACTCAATTCTTCCATCCTTTAATTTCAATTTGTATGGATTAGGTAGGATTCATTTTATATAACCCATATTTTGTTTCCTCTAGAAACTTCTTGAATAATCCTTTTGAATTCACCCAAAAATGGTTTACATAGAATTCTGTGCCACCATCTCATCATCCTTATCCTCCAACTAGTTCACAAAATTCAAGATAACAACTACGTTAGCTCAGATTTGGTGAATCTTTGTCATTTAAGATAATGCAATAGCTCGGCACTGTTGAAACACTAGTGCTCGACACATTCTATGTTACTCGACACCTACTACATTTTACTGATGCTCAGCACCTAAAGTTCACTCAGCACCAACTAAGATTTTTTGATGCTTGGCACCTGGTACTTTGCTTGACACTTGAACTTCACTTGGCACACACTAGATTTTTCTGATGCTCGGCTCCAACTGAAAATTTACTTAGCTTCAACTAGCTTTCTCGACACCCACTAATGAACTTAGTTACTTATACTTCTAATGTTTCTAAGTGTGGCCAACCTTTGTATCTTGAAGTATGTTATCAATACATCATTGAACCATTGTCTTAGCTGATCCTTGCACTTCATTACAACATCATAACTCAACCTTTCCCTTAGGTACTCTTGTTACATCTTGTTGATCAAATCCTCTTCATTAATCAACTAAGTGATAGTACTTGGATCTTATAAAAAAATTTCATTCCTAAAAATAGTAGTTTTGACATCAATGAGAAAACAATGATTGAAAACATTCTTTTAACAACAATCTCCCTCTTTCAATCCATCTTCTTCATCAGTGATCTTTTCAATCAAATTTCTAACAATATCAGATCTACTATGAACTACATTTTGCAATTTGTCAATCATAGACCTGTACAATGTTTGATTTACTTCAGCAAAATCATTAGTTTTGGATATTTTGTATCCTATCACCATATGAGTACTAACTCCTTTTGAATCTTCCATACCAAAAGTTTTCAAGATTCACTTCACTTACTTGGAATGAGTGATGTAAATACCATATTTCATCTAATATACTTGCAATCCAACAAAGAACTTTATTTATCCAAACATAGACATTTGAAATTTTTTCATCATTTTATTTGCAAATATCTTACACAATGCATTTTTTCGTCCAAATATGATATCATCACAAATATTTCAGCTAGTATAATTCATTTACCTCCTTCTATCTTTAAGTACATATTGTTGTTCTCATTAGTCTTCTCAAAACTAATCTTCACAAGATAGTTATGTAGTCTTTCATACCATGCTTTTGGAGCTTGCTTCAAACCATATAAAGTTTTGTGTAGTCTACACACTATGTTCTTATTATTTGGATCAAAAAATCCTTTAGGTTGTTAAATGCAAACCTCCTCTTCTAGTATACCATTCAGAAATACTAACTTAACATCCATTTGATAAACTTTGAATCCCTTGTAAGTAGAGTAAGCAAGTAGAGTTCTCACTCCTTCCAATCTTGAAACTAGGGAAAATGTCTCTCCACAGGTAATTCCCTCTTATTATGCATATCCTTTGAAAAATAATCTTTCCTAATTCCTTGTGACTTCACCATTCTGATCAAGTTTTTTTTTGTACACCCACTTGGGTCGAATAACATTCTTGTTCTCAGGTCTAGGTACTAGCATCCAGGTTTTGTTCTTGTTGATACAATGAATTTCTTCTTTTATGGCTTGATACCAGTCTTCATTTTCTAATGCATCCTTCATTGAATTAGGCTCATGCATGCTTAAAAAACATGTATCATTTTTCAACCTATTCATTGTCATTGGTCTATCTTCTTTATCTCCAATGATTTTTTCAATAGGTTGATATCTTATGACATACTTTGATAACCTTGGCTCAATTCTTCTTTCTATAATGGGTCTTTCATGAAGTTCAATTTTAGATTCACTTTGCACTTCTCTATGAAGTAATTTGACATTCTTTTCATGTAAACTAATCTCAATATCATAACGTACCTCGGCTTTTGATTGCAACTCAGATCTTGAATCCCACTTGGCATCCATTGTATGTGACTTGATAGTCACTAATTCTTGTTAATTAGCAGCTTGGTTTGCAAAATTATTAGCATTATCAGACATGTTCTCATAGTAGTACATAATGGTTTTGTAATTTCTAGTTTCCTTCTTTGTTTCATCTTCATGCACTTTTGTATATTCATCAAACTTTACATTTGCACTTTCCACAACTTTTTTAGTGTTAGTATTTGAACAATTGTAAGTTGTACTTTTTGTGGAATAACCTAGCAATATCTTCTTCACTTTTTGCATCAAGTTTACCATTTGTATTATCCTTAAGTATGTAACACTTGCTTCCAAATACCTTAAAATATTTGACATTGGGTGAGTATTTATACCATAATTCAAAAGGTGTGGAATTTGTACCTTTCTTGATTTGTACTCGATTTAAGGTATAGACAATTGTACTAACAACTTCTCTCTAGTATTTCAAAGAAACATTCTTCTCCATCATCAGTGTTCTACCACAATCCATTATAGATTTGTTCCTCCTTTCAACAATCCAATTTTGTGGAGGGGTCCTAAGTGAAGACATTTGTCTTTTGATTCCTCTGTCATTACAAAATTTTCTCAACTCATTTGATGTAAACTCTCCACCTCTGTCAGATCTCAAACATTTTAGGATTTTACCAAATTCCAAATATTTCTAGATACCATTTAAACATTTTAAAATCATCATATTTTTCTCTTAAAAACAATATTATCATCACTCTAGAGCAATACTGAACAAATAGGATAATATACTTGTCACTGTTGTGGCTTTGCACATTAATTGGTCTACATAAATCACCATGAACTAATTCTAGAATTTCTTTTGAAGTACAAGTCTTACTTTTAAAACTATACTTTGTCATCTTGCCTAACTGACATTGTTTGCAAATCACATTATTAGATTTCTTTAGTTTTGGCAAACCTTTGACTCTTTTCATCTACATATATTGACCAAATTGTCAAAATTTACATGACATAACCTTTTTTTCCATAGCCACCCATCATCAAATTGTACAACAAGATAAGTAGCATAATTCATGTCAAGATAAAATATATTACCTCTAGTCTAAACCCCACTTCCAGTTAGTTTTCCATCAGTGTCATAGATTTTATCCTTCCTATTATCAAATTCAACTTTGTATCCTAAACTATTCAATTGTGACACACTCAACATATTATAGTTAAGTCCTTCTATATATTAAGCATTGTCACACATGATCATGTCTATCAATCTTGTTGATCCTTTTCATTTTATTAGATAGAGTGCATCATTATCAAATATTACACTATTTCCGTTGTAATACTTAAGAGTAATGAACTTATTTTTTTCTCCAGTTATATGATGTGAACATCTACTATCAATGATCCATCTATCACTTTTGCTCACATAAGATATCAATGCAGTTGCCTTATCTTCATCAAAATAATATTTTATAGTAACATAGACAACTTCATCATCATGATCATTAGATTCATCATTGGATTCTTCTTTAGTAATGTAACAAGCCTTGACATCTTTTCTACCTCTATAGTTTTCTTCATTCTTGCTGTTTGACTCTTAAGGACATCTTTCTATAATTTGACCAACCTCATTAAAATAAAAATATATGATGGGCAACTTACCTTTGTATATTCCTTTGCCTCTGTGAAATTTCCTTGCTAGCAGTGCTTCCAATTCTTTCATCTCTTCATTATTTGTATCATTGTCACTAGCATCATGTTTGACCTTTTTATTTTTCTTATCTTTCTATTCTTGTAGTGTCATATTAGCCTTGAAAGAAGATTCAACATTCTTAGATTTTAAATTATCAAAATTTGAAAGTTCAAAAGCAACGAGTCTACCAACAAGTCTATCAAGGGTCAAATTACTACTAGGAGTACACCTTAGTTCTTGTATAGTAGAGACTCTAATAGCATAGATTGTTAGTAGGGTTCTCAATACTTTGTTGATCATAGTCTCATCTTCAATCTATCCATCAAATCCTCAAATTACATTAACAACATCTTAAATTATTTCACAATAGTAGACTATAGTCCCACCTTCTTGCATTCTCATTTCATTAAATTTTCCTCTTAGACTTTCAGCTTTGGCTCTCAACACATTCTTATCTCCTCCATAGATCTTCTATAAGGAATCCCACATCTTCTTAGCAGAATCACATACTTTGATGTCATCAAAATTTGAATAGCTTAGGGCAGATGAAATCTCCAACACTTCTTGATTGTGTTCCTTCTTCTATTTCAAATTTTTAGTAGTTGGGGCTTCAGTTGCACCAACATGTTTAGTGGAAATAGTTGACTGTGTATAATCTCCAAGTCCTCCTAGATGTATCTTCATCAAATTTTTCCATAAATAAAAGTTTTTCTTGCTTAACTTGGGCACCTCCTTTGTGCACATCTTGATCTTTAGCTTAAAGTGCCTTCAAACTTTTTACTCACAAGCACTTGATACTTTGATTCCAATTGTTGGAATGGTTAGAATAACTGGGGGTGGGGGTTTGGTGAATTAGTTATCCAAGGATCAAATGTACAAATAAAACTTTTTAGTACTTCAACTTATACTTATGCATGCATTGATAATTCAATATCTTAAACTTTTACATATTGCTGTCCTAAGTCAAAATAAATTTTTAAAAATATACACATGAAATACCACAAAAGCAATCACACATTTTTCCACAAGGATTTTACATAGAAATCCAATTTGGAAAAAACCAATGTTTACATGTTACCAATTTCCACTCTTCTGAAGTGAGCCCTGTGAGGAACCAACCCTATTAAAGGTTACACACTATTAAATGTGACTGTGATTAAAATATTTCAGTCATGATGTTAGGAGTGAACCTTTTTATAGGACTTTAGAACATTCCATTAGAATATCACCCTATTAAAGGATTTACTTATGACTATTAGGTCAACCTTAATCCAAAGGATTATCTAGACTAATACAATTATTAGAAAGTAACAATGGGACTTGATATGATAATGAAACAACTCATCTATAGATTAAATATCACTTTTTCATTCCTCCATATTTCTTGACATTCATCCTATTCATCTCTAATAGTTTATTCATCTTTCAAGCCTCCATCTCCTTAAGCCTTCTGTCTTAGCATGTCAACTGAGGACTCTTTCATTCAGCCACCATATGAAGAAACACCCTAGAATTCTTTTTTATCTCTAGTTCATACCCTTGACAAATTTCTTGTAGCATATTATCTCCTTATATAGAGAATTTAGATCATTTTTTCTCTTAACGATAATCGTCCATCTTAGGGCTAGTTCAGATTCATTGAATCTACCCTCTTTTCCATTTTATTCCCTTCTAAAAACTTCCTTTAAAATCCCCTTTTAAGTCATCTCAAAATTTCTTATCTTAAATTTTGTGCCACTAGCTCATCATACTTATCTTGCACATGCTTTACACAATTTCAAGAAATCAAAATTTTTGGCTTAGATTCATCAAATCTTTGATCAAACTCATTTCACTGGCACTCAGCAATAATATGTTGTTTGCTCAACAAATACTATCTTTTGATGCTCAATTAACGCTAGATTTCTCATTATACACTAATTTTTTCTTAGTCGCTACTGCCATCTTCTAACGCTTGACACACACTAATATTTCTCTTTTCTTCGCATATACTAAACTTTCTTCGCTTGACTTCAACTAACTTTCTGTCTGGCCTGTACTGACTTTCTCAGCTTCTAGTGTTTTCTTGGTTAGGCTTGGCTGACACATTTCTTTTCTTAGCCTTCTTCTAGTCTTTTCTCAAGTACCCTTTTATTATAGCTTTAAGTAGATGAATAATGCACTATATCATCAATGTCTTTCTTGGTCTTAGTGCTCCTCTTATACATGATATAACTCAACCTTTCTCTAAGTTCTCTTGTTATCCTTTCTTTTAAAATCCTCTTCATCAATCAATCAAATGATAGCATTCAGACTAATGTAAGAAATTTTATCACCAACAAGTAGTAGGTTTGACATCAGTGAAAAAATAATGATTGGTCCATGATAGGTTTCATCAATCTTCTTCATTTCAACAATCTTCTTTCAATAGACATATCAACAACTAATTACTCTTGTGTAATGTGTTCTTTTCCCTTTCCTTAAGCATCAAATTGTGATGAAAATATCAGTAAAACAATCAAAACAAGTCCAAAACTTCAACATAAATACCATAATAATATGACATTTTGTAGAATTACAATTACACACATTTTTATACAAAAGGTTTACATGTGTTGAAGAAGGGGTGAGAGCAACATCCCTACCTCTATCATTTGATGGATTAGCCATGTCGCATCGTGACAAAGAATATATATAAAAGCATCACCATAATGAAAGGAATACTCAACTTAGCAAAAAAATGTATTCATAAAATGGTATGTTGTATATTGGAGTTCTAACTAGAAGTAATAAGTTTAAATATCACACAAATAGTACTTACAAGTCCCACGATAGTATTTATTTCTTTGTATCTATGTGATTCAAATTGTAAACTATTAGTATCTCTTCCCTAAACTTATTGATTTTACCGCACATACAAAAACATGATTTCCCTCGTGTGCATCAAAAATGCAATTGGGTCACTTATTAGTTGATCCAGGAAACATACTTTATATATAACCTATAATATTCCCTTTTCTTTTGGACTTGCATCAATTTACAAAACAAGTCTTTTACTTTGATCATTTTCTTTCTATTACATAGCTAATTTGTTCACAGTGCATACCTTTTTTAATATTGAACTATCCACATCCAATTATTGTAATTGTAACAAGGTCCTACATACTCCATCAATTCTACAACTTTTTTATAACTGACCTTTATGCCATCCATGGAAAATAATCCCAAACCATGTAATGATGATGGAGCTATATGATATATCCCCTCATTAACACAAAAATCAGTGTTAGTTGGAGGTAATTCTTTGGGTAACCATTCTTTTTGAAGATGTGTGTACCTCAAGGGAACCTTAATGTCACCCTTTGTCTCATCATCATAAGAACATGACCCCCTTTAGAAAGGAAAAATTGCATACATTTATTGAATTTTCTTCTAATCTTTTGAACTCTAGTTTGTCTCTCTTTCATAGACCTACTACATGTCTCACTGTCCTCTTCTATTCCTGCATTTCCCTCACTCAAGGAAGACAAATATGATAGATACCTATTTGGTGGTACTTTTAGCCCATCAAATAAGAGATATAGTTGAAGGAGCATAATATTTTTCTATTAAATGAGGCTAATATTGATGAAGTTTTCCTAAAGTTAATGTTGAAGGTAAAGAGAAAGTAAGCATGTAATAAACTTATACCTGTCAATCCATGTCAGTGTGTATGATCCTCATCAAGCGAGTATAGTTTCCTACATATGTAAATCATTTCTCTTAATTTAGTTACAAATTACATGATACTTATGCTATAAATTACATAGAACATAACATGAATAATATGCATACATCATTTGTTACCTCTATAAAAAATATATTATAAGTAATTAGCACCAAGAATTGAGCATTGTAACAAATATTTACACCTAATAAACACCTAATACATTTCCATTGATCATTTCATTGATCATCTTTTTCATCCATCTCATCATCATGAACATCATCATTATCACCATCACCATCACCATCCAAATTGTCATAATGATCATTGCCATTATCATGATCATCACTATGACCATCATCGTCATTTTTGTTGTCATCATCATCATCACCATCACCACCATCATCAAAATCATTGCCACCACCACCACCACCATCACCATAATCATCATCATCACCATCATCATTGCCACCATCATCAAAATCATTGCCACCACCACCACCACCATCAATGCACTCACCACCACCACCACCACCACCATCATCATCATATACTTCTTTGGTATCTTCTTCTTCAATCACATTATACTTTACTGATCTTTCTTTTGGAGTGTGTCTAACGACAAATGACCAACCTAGTTTACATAGAATTCGAAAGTAAAACACTTGCTCACATTGGCTTGGAAGAACATAGGGTACATTTCAAACTAGCTCATATGACCTTGTATTAATGATTTTAAATTCATTATCATATTCAATTAAAATTCTATTAGGATCATTTTGGTTCAGTCATAGCCTATACCATTTGACAATGAGTATAACTAATTTGAAGGAAAAATTCCATAGTATCTATTTTCATATTTTTGAGGATGTATGTCATTTCTAGATGAAATATTGGTGACCTCAAAGACATCAGTTATCCCAGAATCACAAGTTCTTTTAGTGTCGTCCACCTTTTTTATGAAAAATTTATGACCATTGTAGTACATAGCTTTGTGGTTCTTGACTTAATATTTTTCAAACACGTCAAAATTATTCATCCATACATGAGTTGATATTAAACAAATGGGTCATGATAGATTAACTTATATGTACCTTTCCACCTCTTTTAAACCATTTGTTAGATCAATTATGATTGGTGTAACATTCGGATCTCCATTATAATGAGCTTCTTTAACCAATGAAGAAAAACTTTCCCCTTTTAATGAGCAACCATTTAGTTGATATTGTTCAACAAATACAATCATCTAATCAAGATTGTTTGCAATATACACATATAATGCATCCCACTCATGAGCAACTATATGTAACGTCTCACTTGGGAACCCAAAAGAAATAAACCTAATATGTTACAAAGTTTATTGAACTATTTTTTTTAAACATTCAAACATCAAAATAACAATAATGCAAAATCAATATATACATATACATCAAGAACACTTATAATCAGTTAGAAATACAATTTTGTTTCCTCAAGGGTTCCTTCATGTTGAATCACATTTAAGAAAAGTTTTATTAATAAGTTTAAGTCTTAACTACAATGTCCATAATCATAAAATGAATAAACACTGGCATAGTCATATAAGAAAATGCATAAGTACAACTAATAATATGAAAGCAGATCTAATGAATAACATCCACTGCACATGTCACAAGGTATGTGAAAATAGGTACAAGTACATTAATATAGAATACAATATCCTATAGGATCTCAAAACATATGATACATAGATATATCAAATGAACTGAACTCTTCAAGATAAGATGATGAATGATAATGGTACCACTGTATCAATGAGCATCCAACATTTGTCAATCTAAGAGGGACCCAAATGGTAAGAATACACTACCTCTTGACTACGTGGTCACCTAATCAGGCTCCTACTCTCACCATGCATAAGAGATAATGTATGATCCACACATAGATAATCAAATCATAAAATAATCCTAGGAAAAGAATCCTAATAGCCATAACTACCTCAAGGGTAACATAAACTACTCAAGAAGAAGAGACAATCAAAATAAAAATAATGCTCATTTCAATACTAACATTTCATATCAAGTCAACATAAAACTACCAAGACCAAAATTATACAACTACCTCAAAATAAATGTCAAGTGTCACAAGCACAATGATCAATAGATAACAACTATCATTAATAAAAGTAAACTACCAATCACTAGCTCCAACAATGAAAACACCACCAATGAATAACTAATCATTTATTTATAAAATTCAATTAATAACAATAAATGAAATCTAATCAATAAGTAACAACTCAAAATAAATGCACCATCAAAAGTAATATCTAAAAAGTACACCACTAGAGGAAATTATAAAAACCATGAAAGAGACTCACACTACATACTATGGAGTTCCATCACATGCGCCAAATCTAATGTTATCCTAGTAGTCTCTCAAGACCTCGATCCCTTAGTGACTCTATGCAAAACTAGAATACCCTCTCATAATGATGGAGAAACTAGCCATACCTCTCAAGGTATCTTCTCTATCTCATCCTTAGTCTTTACAAGCACTCAAAGCATGGATGAGGAAAATTCTCTAACTTATCTTTTTAATGTATCTCAAAGAAAAGGGTTAGGCAAGATATTTTAATTAGTATATTATCACTTGTTACACAACTTACAATGAGTTACCTTGGTAGAAACTTTAGGCCTTGGCACCCATTGCAAGCCACTCCTATAGACATTCACCTAGACTACCTTCCCAAAAATTAGAAATCATATTAGTGTTCCATACCACAAGAGTAATATTGATCAAATTTGGTTCCTTAATAGGCAACCCAAAAAATAACATTAGTTCTCAAAACCCAAGTTCTCATAAATGCTCAATAGCATAAAGCTCATAAAACATAAATCTCAATTCAAATAATAAAGTTCATCTCAATATCTAGTAAAATAATCATAAAAGAAATCTCAAAAACTGCCTTTAGTTCACATCCTAACTTAGTCAACTAAACAACCCACAATGAAAATACCATCATGAAAATAAACATCACAAGACTATAAATAGAATATTAGAAAACACATAGTTTTCAGCCACATGATTTAATTACATCAATTTCTCTTATTTAGTTTGGGTCATAAGAATGTGTTTAGAAATAAAGTAAGAATATATATGTTAATATAAATTGTTATGCTAATATACTTATTTAAAAAAATAAGTATTTAAATATCCAATCTTTTTGTGCATAGAAAATATTATGCAATATTATCATATTATTAATTTAAATAATCTTAAATCATAAATGATTTAATTAATAACATAAATGTATATTATTATATTTAAATTTTGATATTAATTTCAATTTTTAAAATATTAATATGACTTCTATTTAAGTCTAATATTAATATTTACTTTTTCTTTAATTCATAATGCAACTAGGAATAAAATTATAAATTTAATTTAATTATTTGTAATTTCTCTCATAAAGTCAAATAGTTATTAACTAAATGATTACAAAGTGAACTCTACCACAACTTCTCTAAAAATATAATAAAATATAAATATTTATTTATTAACTTCCCTCTTGCATGAATAATTATAAAATCATTTATATGAAACTAAGAGTTTAATTAGACTTAAATAATCATTAATACTAACATTCACTTTATAACTAAATGGATAATATTTATTTAATTTTAGAAATTAATAAATTATTATTATTTTTTAAGTAAATAAATCTAAAAATTAAGTTATATTTTTATAAAAAGAAAATAAACATGCAATTAGTATTTTCACATCTTTGATCTTCAAATCATGCAAGCATACTATACTTTTCTATTTTTAGCATTTTTGTTTTCACATGCATGTAACCATACTATACATAGCTTTCTATTCTTAGCATATTTGTTTTCTCATGCATGTAATCATACTATACTTAGTTTATATTTTTAGCATTTTTGTTTTCACATGCATGTAACCATACTATACTTGATTTTCTATTTTTAGTATGTTTATTTTTACGCATGTATATGTTTAGTTACAATGTGCTTTCCTCTCAATTAATCTTATGCTTTCCAATTAAATATTGTAACTAAATTATTTTAGATATAAGAATAATATTAATCTATATTTAGAAAATTTATGATAATCACATAGTTCTAATAACAAATTTAAAGTTAAAACCCTGACTATTCAATTTATTATTTTCTTCCAATTTCCATAATCAAATATTTCCTATATTATTTAAAGGGGTTTAAAAGAATACAATCATAATAATTTTCTACAATTTTTCTATAATTTTCCTTAGCCAAGTTTTTTTGATTAAAAAGTTTTCTTGTTCAAAATCTACAATATAATTCTTTATTCAACAATCACTATAGTGAATTAACAAGCAATATACAAACACCTAGGAAGACATGAAGTAGACAGATCTTTCAATAAAATTCTACAATGGATTTTCAAATCTTGCCTCAAAACCACAGCTAAAATCTGAGACAATCTATGAATGCATGCAAATCCAAACCCTCTGAAACATTCAACAATTCTTTTGATCCAATTCTGAATTTTTGCTCCCTAAAACCTGTGTAATTATAAAATGAGCTCTAGAGCTCTGATAAAGAGTTCTCCCTTAAATTAGGGCTCTGATTGTGCAATCACGAGAGGGAACTCACTGACCAATTAATGTTTATACCTTTTACCTTTTCATGCACAACTCTTTTAGATATTTAATTACAAAATATCTTAATTTAAATAATTGTCTTTTTCTCTTTAATTAATTTTTGAAGTGTTTTTAATAATATATTTATTAATTTAATTAATAACATTATTAAGAGTTTATTATTTAATTATCATTAAATTAAATAAATATAACTACGCCACAATTAGAACTATAACTTTATCTTTAAATTTCATTCTTATATATTTTATTTTCCTTTAGTTTATTAATTAGTGCAAGCACTAATTAAAGCATAGTTTATTATTTAAATTAATAATAATTATCAAATCTCATTATTTAAATGTAACTCTAATTTAATTATTATTAAATAAATAATTATGATAAAGCTTAAATAACATCTTAATAGTTTAATTCTCTTTTTGTCTAACATCTTAAATTAGACTTTTACATTAAATTTTTAAAACTAAAGTACATATTTAATTAATTATTAATTAAATATCATCATATTCTAATATCTCTTTAACCAATTTTCTAAATTTAGACTTCAAAATTTAGATTAATACTTTAAAATGAAAGCACATATTTAATTAATTTTTTAATCAATTAAATATTCTCATACTTTAATATTTTCTTTTTAATCAAATAATATTTAATAATTCTCAATATTGTATGATTAACTGAAATATTATAATTAAATCATTTACCAAATAAATCACATAGTGAAATCCACATAAAAATAACATTACCAAAATAGACCAAAGCTCAAGATCAAACAACATAGACAAAGGTAAACTCACAGGTTATAAAAAGGGTGGAAAGTTAGTTACAAGTCCTCGTTGCAAGAAAAGTATTTAGGCTAGATATGGGGTTGGACCTGAACATTATCTCCTCATTTTTACCATTGAGTTATTGTGATAGGGCACACTCATCTTAGAAATTCTGAAAAGTCGATGCCTAGTACCTACATTCTGAATAAAAGATGAGCATGTGCATATATATAAATATATCTAAACTAAACAAGAAATGACAAAGAGTGGTACATCATGTAGATCTCGACTAGTAGGTGACTACGACTCTCTCCCTTAACTACATCGAAAACATTAGATAGAAAAGTAAAACAAAAATGCACACCATACACATGCAAGTATGGGGTAAGTACCATAATAATTACAAGTCAAACATTAAATGCTCAACTAAAATAATGCATCATTACGAATATGAAGTAATCATCATTAAAGCATCACCTGACATTGCTATGAAAGAAATCACATTTATTAGTTATGAATCATTAAGCATCATTAATGCACCAATAACCATATTAATTAAACAACATATGAAATATAGTAAACTAAGTAATCATTGTTGATATATCTCTAGTCCAAGTTATAAAATAATATCCTTGAAAATAACACATTGATGAAATAGGCATAAAAGAGTTTGGTAAATATAATGTAAAAATAAACTATGAATGCAAATTACATTGTATAAAATAAATAAACTAGTTAGAAACAACTTATATTGATGATGGATATGAATTGATTAACTACAATACCATCTCATAATTACCTCTCACTTTACTCAATCTACCTTTCCCTATCAAGTACTCCTCTTCAAATCTGTTAATAGAGTTGAGATCTCAACTGTGATCTACATGGATCTTTGATGCAAACTTGGGAAAATATTCACTAATGTACACCATGGTCTGGTGTACCATATATCCCTTGACTATGGAACCCTCAAGACATGCTCTTTGTCAAACCAAGCCTTTTAAAAATTTCAAGTGCCTCTCAACCATTTATATTGACAAAGTTGGTATAGATCCACTCAATTCAATCTCCTCAACTAGATGTATGTGGTAGTGTTCTTGTACATTGAAAAGAGTTGAAGGTAGACACTTTTGTATCTCACATAAAAGCTAAGGATTTTTTCTCTTCTAGTGCTTTATGTCTTTTTTTATCAATTTCTTTATATGAAAACCACCTAGAAGATATTCATCATTCAAAAACACATTAACAAAATTCTACAAAAAATTATAGAAAAATAAGACCAAGACGAATTTTTTTTATCTATACAACAAATCTAATAAGTAACACTTCTAACCTCATGTATTTCCCAAGATCTTATATAACTTGTTTGAAACTCATGTTTTTGAAGTTGTGTGGGAGAGATAGAGGTAGAATGTACTGCAATATTAGTAAAATGATCTTTTCAATATATTATAGAATAAAGCATTGAAAAGTGCATGATGTTTTACAAATTTATTGTAAATATAGAAGAACATGACTTACCTTGACAAAGGTATGCCAATCTTGTGTTTTCAACTCTAACTTAAAATCACCTTTCTTTGATATGAGACTAATGTTTGTAGCAAATCCCATGAGAAATTTAGTTTTTTTTTTATAGCTTCAAATATGACATCAATTTTTTGTTGCATTAATAACTAAGGAATGACACTCATATTAATCCAATTTCTATTGCTATTTGATTCAAGTAAAAAATTCAATGTATGATTGGATTCATCAATCTTATTACAAATTTTGACCAATTTTTCTTTGTAATGCCTTTCATCTGATATTTTCCATAATGTCTCTATTACATTCTTTCCAATATGCATAACATCAAACAAATGCATGATTGGGAGGTGCTTATAGTATGATAACCTACTAAATTATTTAGGATAAATTTTAAGTCCTTTTGGAAGTTTTAAGTCAATGCTTTAATGACCTTCATGAACATCATTACATCATTTCTAAACAAAAGACAATATCCAAATTTTAATATCATATAAAAAATTGCATCAAATGGAATGGCATTACCTTGACGATTCATTCTATTGTTTTCCAGCTTCCATATGTGAGGTGTCATTCTTCATGGCTTTGATGTTGTCTCTTCCTTACCATTGAAAAAATGTTTTCAATAATTCGATACTTATGATTTTTGTGGAGAAATTGTCTATGTTCATCAAACACCTTATATCCTAAATTTTTTGAATGACAATATTTCATCTTCGTACCACAAATTAGACATGCAAATTTTTTCTTTCTCAAAAGACCTACAAGATCGTGTATAATTGGATGACATGTGTACTAGAAGATTTATATTTACAATTATCACATGTAATTTAAACATACAACAATTTTTTTTTAGCCCTATTACATATCAAAAATATTCATTAGCAATTTTACATACTACAAAAATATGTTAGTCCAGGGGCATCATGTATTTTCCATACAAGCATTCCATGAAATTGAAATGATCTTTCACCAATTGGTCTAGAGCTATCATACATAGTGACCCCATTCCATAACTCCAAAAAATCATTAATCAAAGGCTCAATATATATATTCATATATTGATACTATGTTTAAATAAATTAATTAAGATGACTATTAAATGGAAAAATAACTAGTGCAATCATTTCCAACATTATGTGCTCCCTCTCTATGGACATCCAAGGAGGACTATTATTGTTAATAACAAAATAAGGCTAGACTGTTTAACCAGATCTCATCTCTCCAAATGGATCAATATCATCTACTACCAATGAAAGTTTTAGATTATGAGGTTCTTCTTTAAATACTGGTTGCCTATCTTCTATGTCCTTAAATGCAAAACCATCCATAGGAATTTGCATAGTGTCATCTTGACTTCTATTGTATGCATGTTAGTCCATAAATTGTGCCAATTTGTAGACCTGAATAATTGTTACAAATGTGAAATAATAAGAATGTACCAAAGAACCTTGCGAGACACTTTTTTGGTTATTTGATCTAATTGATATCTACTAATATGAAAAATTAGGGCATTGTGTTGCAAATTCATGTTGTTTATGATATATAATATGGTCATCGAGACATGCATGTATTGTTTGGTACTCCATTCCACTATCCTTCATTTTGGCCAATAATTCTCGGTAAGAGTGAGGTAGAATGTTTTATGGTGGTAACAGACACTCACCTACAAATCTATGGAATTTTATTTTGTTAGTATAAAGAACATTGATGGTATGCTAACGTAGAAGATGAAAAAAATGATACTATACCTTAGCATACGTGGGATTGTTACATTGGAAGTACCATTCATAACGTTGAAGTTTACTAGGAACAATACAACAGAGAGAAGTATTGTTTGGGAGCCTTGGTATAGTGGCTCATATTCCTTTTCAATTGTAGGCATATCAAGGTTCTCATCATCATCATCATCATCATTAGATGTGCTACTATCATAAGCTTCATCATCTTCATCAATTATGCTAGTACCATCTTCTTCAATCCTATTCTCTAGCACATTATTAGTTGTGCTAATACCAATATCTAAAATTGTTTTCTCTATCTCAATATCATCTTCTTTCATGGGAGCATTCCTTTCTACCAATTGGAAATCCACATTCACCAAAGGACTAAAATCCTTTCCCCCTTCAATGTGATAATGTTGCCTACAATGTTTCTAAGCTATTTTTATTATAATTCTTTGATTCCTTAAGCCCTTACATTTTTTGCAATGACAATAAATATTTTCCATCACCTTTTCTTTTCAATTGAGACCAAAATCTAGCAATGGTCACCTTATTTTGTTCTAGGTTCATATTGTTAAGCATGGACTTTCTTCACAAGCAATTATTCAGGCTATAAAATCATATCAAATATAAATATACAAGCATTTGTATTATCTTGTATATAATAAAAAGTAGTCGAATAATTAAATATTACTCTCTCTCCAGTAGGGGTGACATCTAAGCAAATGAAATTAATTATACAATTTAAATATATATGGTAATAAGAAAATATTGTATATTTAAACTAAATAGGTGTGGAAAAAATTTCCCTTAAAAAAAATGTAATATTCTCATGATGCTAATTAATGGTTCAAAACTAATGTCTTGGTATAATTTGTGTCAGTGGGGCTTCCTTGGTTTCTATACGTGTATTTTGTGTCATCATGCAATGAGGATTGTGTTTCTCATTTTTTCCTTGGACAATCTTTGTTAACAAAGATTTGGCATTTCTAGTGGGGAGTTAGTTATTAGGCTTGTCAGTGTCTCATTTTTAGCTGAGCTTTGGGTCTCCTAAGATAAGCCTTTTGTTTAAACTTTGTCTTTATAGATTGTTGATGACTAGTTAAGACAAATTGAAAATGTGATTGATGTGAATATGAGTGAATTAAATAATCCTAAAATCTATAACATGTACAAAATAATTGGTGAAGAAGAAATACATGATGTATTTTATTTTATCCATTGGGTTCATAATCATATAAATAAGTTCTCTTGATATGCTCCTATAGAAACCATCATTTTGGTTTTTCAGGTGATCCTAGAGGATTGAGTTCATAAAAAATCCAACACCACAAAATTTCTCATCCTCTATCAGTGCCATAAAAAATCAAGAAGTGTTTTTGTTGGGTGCAAAAAAAGTACAACATTGTGATAATTCTTGCAATCAAAAGTCCAAGTTAAAGTAGTATTAAAAAATCAATGCTTCCACTTTTATGGTGAATATTTATATGAAGTTTTTTCAAGATGGTGAGCCATACTTGATATCTTGTGTTTTGGAAATCATGATATATCTCCTCATCAAAATTTAACTCGATAGGAAAAATCAATTAAAATCTACAACCCTTAGAAGTCCCCTCATTACAACTATATTGAATGTTTTCAATACCAAATAAGAACTTTTCTTTGTTACCCGCGTTTTGTTATTGCAATGTTTAGGGCTCTTTTTTTCAAAATGTTGGAAATGTTCATCCTATATTATTCCAAACACAAATATTTCATCAAAATAGATCAAAATAAGGGACAACAAAAGGCCTGAATATGTCATTGGTCATTCTGATGGCTTTTACATCACACACTAAGCCTTGTAAATTCATACACAAGTAGACTTGTACATGGATACAATTATTTGTTAGATATTATCCAAACTATTTTGGTTTTAGGGGTTTACACAATACTTCTAGGACCCTAAAGAAAGGTTGAGGTACTTGAAGTTTTAGGAATCCATTCTTTCATTTATGGGTCAAAATGTATCTTACAGAGAAAATTACTCAATAGTGGGCATGGAATGGTTTTTCGATCGATAAAACAATATAGCTTCCAGTCCTAGTAGGAGGATAAGAAATTCTTAACTCGATTTTAATTCTTAAAATATTTGATTCATGATAGTAGCTATTTTATTTGAATTATGTCTTTTCTAGTCTATAGTTATACATTTTATGGTAATAGGTCACATTTTTAGGGTCAATAGGTATATTGCACACATCACAGTTTACATGGATTTTCTATTCCAACCATTTGTAGGGTGGACAAACTTGTTGGATATCATCCAAAATAATTTGACATTTTGTTTTATTCAATTCCTTTAACTTTAACAATATCAAACCAATAGTAGGCAACTCTCTCACAATTCCTATTTTGGTGAATATAAAAAATGATCATAAAAATAATATGTATTGAGGGAAATAAAACTACCATTCTTGAATAGTGTGACAAGGTTTCTAGATGAAGTATTTGTGTTATATATACTTGTGCATCTATTTCCATAGTGACTTGAATAAAACAAATTTCCACTCTCTTTTGATCAGAGTACATAGTTGCATCTATAGTAAGCAAGACTTAAATATATGAGTCTTCTATTATTTTTCTTCAATGCATCAATATTTAATTTCTACAAAACATTAGACTAAATAAATATTAGTTCACAAAACATGTGCTAGTGTTAACTACATAATTATTTTTTGAAGTGAATTATAAATAACATCTTTATATATATTATATATTGTGAATGATATTTCACGTTCAATTTGTCACCTCCAAACCATCAAATGTTTTGCAAGCTTTTTTCTAGATGAGACCTAACACATTAACAATAGAGAAAATTGAAAAGATTTGAGAGATAAAATTGAGTCATTCCTCTATGGTTATGCTACTAGAGCTAGAGAAGAGTGAGGTAAAGGTGACTTGAGCATTTGTGGAAGAGATTTTAGAGTATCTTGAGAAAATCCTACTTCTATGATCCAAGAGGTTTTTTATTCATCCAAGCTTTGTTTAAAGTTATTCATAAAACTTATAACATAGTTTTTGAGTATGAACATTTTACAATTTGTGAGATCCTAAGGCAAGAACTACTTGAAAACATGAGGATAAAGCATGAAACTTCAAAAGTCTTTAGATTTGGTTCATTGATACTTCACATTTTTTTCTATATAATTTACAAGTTTCACAATATGTATCATTATGGATGGAGAGAAGACATTCATACCACTCAATTAATCACAAAACACAACAAAATGCAAGATAGGAAGATGACTGATAGTGATTTATTTAAAATATTCAAAGGTTTTTAGACAAATATGAAACAAGTAAGGATACTAAAGAACATTATTTAGAAGTATGTAGAAACCATGTACTTATGGTTGAGAGAGGTAGAACTTGTATAGAGGTAGTTGAACCAAGGGTTCAGCGGATGCCTCCAATGGGTTATGAAGTTGACCCCTTCATTGTTGTACAATATGTTGATGTAGTTCTTGCATAAAAAAAACCCTAATGTAGAGAGATGTGAGACTTGTGAGGAAGATGCAGTTCATGTTGGCTCAAAAATCAACTAAACAATTTTGAACCATAATAGTAAACATGATATTATATGAATGGAAATTATTCAAAGAACATTGAAATTTTTCATATAGTTTGTGGTTGTCTTTCATGCTAAACCAAAATTGATAGGTTGGCTTTAATGAATTGGGCATCATTCGCACAAAGTTGATTAAATCTAATTCAAATGTGTCCACATATGACCTTGGTGGTATGTGGAACTCTGTTACATATCTTAAACCTTTTATTAGATGGTATTTCCTTACAAAAGGGCCAACTACTATGACTATAATAAATCATTATCTTGGAGTCAACCTTCCAAATTTGATGGCTAGTGGTATTACATAGGGCATCGATCAACCGGTTGATTGGCCTCAAATTAATGAACCATACTAGAGCTGATACGAGCATTGGATTTAGAGGGCCAAATCAAACACATCTGATGATAAAGGTGGGGGTGTACCAACACCAAAATGATGAAAGAGTGGGGGGAAGAAGCTATTATAACATAATCAATCAAAATTTATGGACTTAAATTGTTATAAAGCAATATTTAATCTTCTACTTAATGCTAAATGAATGAATGTATGGAAAATGTTGCTAGGGAAAGAAGCTATTATAATACAATCAATCAAAATTTAATGGTTTCTCTTTCATTCTAAAAAAATGGTGTGGGTCATTGAATCTTTACCTACACTTTCACTTTCCTAGAGAAAACACACAAAAACCCTTTACCTCCTATACACACACTTCCAATCTACCTAATACAAAATAAATTTTTTACCTTTTTTGTTTTGTTTATATCTTGAATGTCATCAAAATTTTGACAATAAAATGAAGTGTTGTCAAATTTTCAAGAAAAAACTTTAGTATCATCAAAATCTTGACATAAAAACTTAACTTTAGTCAAAATTTTGACCTTATCAGGATCATATTTAAAAAAGAAATGAATTTGACAAGCCAAATAGGCCCGTCATCAAAAGATTTGTTAAAAAATGGAGGCATAATGTACGAGTGTTTCTATATTATTCATAAAATATTCATCCATTCACCTACAAGTATAGAGGAGGACAAGAAGATATTGAGGGAGTACCATTTTTACATTAGTGATGATCAATCACATTCTACAAAGTATGTACATGATTGCTTTCAACTATTTTATGGCAATTTGGCTAACAAACGTGTATCATATTGTCAACACATTATTTGGTCAGATAATTGTGCATCTCAATTTTGGAATACAAATTTTTTTTAAGTTAGATACATAGGTCAACTAGTATCTAATATATGTGGAATTTCATAGAGGCTGGTCATGGAAATGAGAGCACAATGGTGTAGGCACATGTATCAAAATATCTTTAACTCATGAAGAATTAAAGTACAAAGATGTAGAAAGATTGTCATATGAAAAAAGTATCATTGAGTCTACAATTTCAAGATTTTTTTGGTTGACAAATAATATTAACATTGCATCATATAAGAATTTTTTTTACAATACTAGGATAAAGTAAGCTACCCTCTTTTAGAATCTCTAATGCAGTTTCATGGAGTATCCACAGATGAAAAATGACATGCTTTTTTCAATCATGTTCAAAGGAATATTAGGATGGATGTGAGTAGACTAAATTGGTGGACAAATGATATTTATGAGTTTTGATTCCAGTTGACACCTATCATCCCTTGCGGGCATTGGAAATGGTAGAGATGGAATCATCGATTTAATTTAATAACTTTTCTACTCTGGTCCAACTAGGTAATATATATATTTCAATATAAATTTAATATGTAACTTTGTAATTTTATCTAACTAATAGGTAAATTAATGAGCACATTATGTTTCTCTCATTATTGGTCATTTTTTTGTTACATGTACTTGCACCTAAAGATAATTAAAAAGGGACAAATTATTATTTGTGTCATTGGGTCCAGGCAAATCATAAATTGGATGACCTAGTTAGAAATGGTAAAGGTTTAGAATACCATATCAGTGTAGTGTTGGTAATTGATACATGGCTTAGACAATATGGTATGAAGAACCCTATCTTATGGTTAGTTGAGGATTAGCAAACAAAGAGAAAGATTCTTCATTATTTTAACATATAAGACTCTTTTGAAAGTTTGTGAGTTGGACCATGAGGAAATACTTAAGACAATAAAAGGGTAGAGTAGATTTGGATGGTTCATTATATTAGATGTAATTACAAAATCACATTATTAACAAAGTTTATAAATGTCATATATATTTTTTGGACAACACTAGAGGCTTTCTCTCATTAGCTCTTTTCTATTGATGCCTTAAATAGAGATAGGTTGTAAATAGACATTCATATCATTAATATAAAGAGATAGATGTTATTGTGATTTTGCAATCAGGATTCAAGTATTTGTAGGATCATGGTCAACCAAACTATGATCTTAAGTGGCAATAAAAAATGAACAAGTCAAGGTTATGTCAACAAGACGTGAAATTTTCTACTTGTTATAAACTTTATATAAAAAATTTGAGACAAAAGGATCTCCAGGAAATTGAATTTAGTTTCTAAAATACTAGGCCTTATTGAAAAAAATAAAAATTGATCAGTCAAAATTTTGAATTTTAATGCAATAGTACACATATTTTAGAAAAATATAAGAAATAGATGTATGTTTGACCACAATCAAAATCAAATGATAATATTTTTTAATAATATTCTAGATAGGAGAAGTAGACTCATGCATGGACATGACACATATTTTTGGGTATTTTTATTCTAAATAAATAATTAATCATTAATGTTCTACTTTACTATTTTTGGAATTAAAAAACTCTTGTCTCTGACCACCTTAACTAATTCAAAACTCTTTAAAATTTAATTCAATTTTTTTCCCCTTACAGTAGAAGAAGCATAGAATGTTTTGTATCTTTTTGATTTCAAAATTGTTGTACCATTTGAAAGTTATAGTTGTTTTTCTTGAATAGTGTGTCAATCAACACTTTATACGTAACTCCATTAGAAAATAAGTAATAATTACTTACATAAATTGTAATTTGAAAAACCTTACATTTATGGGAAGCTAAGAACATTTTTAAGAAACTATTTTTATTTCATAAAATATTGTGAAAAAAAGTCAAGAGCTACATGTTTGAAGTAAAAAATACACAAGAACAGGCCATAAACACATTATTAGGATATTTCTAAATTTGACCATATAGGGTTGGTATTAAAAGATATAGTAGGCCTTATAAAGGTATTAATTGTTTTCATTTAGTATTAGGATGGGTGGGAAAAAAGTTGGAATAGATTTTGAAATGCTTTGAGGCATTTCAGAACTACATATTTTTTAGATTGCTACTTTTTGGCACATCATGATCTTGCACATACCCATTCCATTATGTAGATTTTTTTAAACACATTCATTGCATTGATATAAAGACATTAATTTCACTTTCATAAGTAAGTAACTCCATCATGTACAGTAGGATAACTTATTTCATGTGTTCAAGTCTTTTGATATCATTAAGTGTAATAAATGCCTATTATATGTAGTGAAAAGTTTCTAAATGAAGCATCGTTAAATCCATTTTTTATGGGACCATTCCATCAACTCTACTAGGTGTGGTTGTCTAGGTAAATGCTAGGGTACATCATGTTTCTCTCATTAAGCATTGGGAATGCTTTCATGCATGTCGTACCTAGGTGTCCCCAAGATGCACTAAGTTGAACCAAGCAATGATTTTTGAAGGGCGATATCTTGGACCTCCTAACAGTTATTGAAGTTCCATGAAGTACACAAATAAGGTGTTCCTAATGTAAGTATGTGTAGATACATGTTTTGATGGTCTTCATGGTTTAGTTTTGGCAAACATGTTTCAGTTGACACAATTTTTTTTCTCTATTGCATAGTGAAAAGTTACTAAATGGAGCATCTTTCAATACATTTGTTGTGAGACCATTCCATCAGCTCCAATAGGCCCATTTGGATAGGTAAATACTATGGGATATCTTATTTTCTCATCGAGCATTGTGAATACTTTCGTGCATGTCTTACCTAGGTGTCTCCAAGATGCAGTAAGTCAAACAAAATAGTGATTTTTCAAGGGTGATATGTTGGACCTCATGATGGTTACCAATGTCATGTGAAATGCATAGCTAAGATTTTTCCAAGGCATAAGTGTGTGTAGCTTTGTGTTTATATGGTTGCCATAGTTTGGTTTTGGCAAACATGTTTTAGTTAACACAAAATCTTGGATTTTTACATAGTGGAAAGATGCTAAATGGAGCATCTTTCAATACATTCATCATGAGACCATTTTGACACCTATGTTAGGTCTAGTTGGTCTGGCATATGCTTAAGGGATATCCCAGTCTTCTTACCAAGCATTGGGAATACTTGCTAGTTGTACCTAGTTGTCCCCAAGATGCACTAAGTCAAACCAAACAATGATTTTTGAAGGGAAATACCTTCGACCTCATGATGATTACTAAATTTTTTAAAAGTTCACAGATAAGGTGTTATCAAGATGTAAGTGCATATAGCTCCATTTTTTGATGTTCCTCACAATATTGTTTTGGTAAAAACATTTCTGTTGACACAAAATCTTGCTTTTTTATGTAGTGGAAAGTTCCTAAATAGGGAATCTTCCAATCCATTCGTTGTGAGACCATTCTATCAACTCCATTAGGTCTAACTAGTAGAGTAAATGCTAGGGGACATGTTGTTTCACTCGCCAAGCATCAAGAATGCTTTTGTGCATGCCAAACCTAGGTTCCCCCAAGATGCACTAAATCAAACCAAACAAATTTTTTTGAAGGGTGATATCCTAGACCTCGTGATGGTCTATGAAGTTGGGAATTCTTTCATGCATATCTAACCTAGGTGTCCTAAAGATGTAATAAGTTAAACCAAATAACAATTTTTGAAGGGTGATATCTTGGACCTCGTCACTATTATTGATGTTCTATGAAGTGCACAAGTAAGGTGTTTCCAATGTGTAAGTGCATGTGTATCTCTAATTTTTGATGGTCCTTTTTGGTTTTAGAGAATAGGTTTTAGTTGATACAAAATCTTACTTTTTACATAGTAGAAAATTGCTAAATGGAGCATCTTTTGATCCATTCATCATGAGAGTATTCCCTTAGCTCCATTAGGTTTGGTTATCTGGTTAAATGCTAGGGGTCATCCCATTTCTCTCACTGAGTATTGGGAATTCTTTCGTGCATGTTGTACCTAGGTGTCTTGAAGATGTAATAAGTTAAACCAAATAACAATTTTTGAAGGGCGATATCTTGGACCTCATCACTATTATTGAAGTTCTGTGAAGTGCACAAGTAAGGTACTCCCAAGGTGCAACTATGTGTAGCTATTTTTTTTGATGATCTTCATGGTTTGGCTTTGGAAAACACATTTTAGTTGCACAAAATCATTCTTTTTTGTGTAGTGGAAAGTTGCTAAATGGAGCATCTTTCAATTTGTTTTTTCAAAGACCATTATGTTAGGTCTATCAGGTCTTTTTGGTTAGGTAAACACTAGGGGACATCTTGTTTTGCTTACTGAGCATTGATAACACTTCTATGCATGCCGTACCTAGGTGTTCCCAAGATGCACTAAGTCAAACCAAATAACAATTTTTGAAGGGCAATATCTTGGACCTTGTGATTCTTTACAAATTTCCATGAAGTGCACAAGTAAGGTTCTCCCAAGGTATAACTATTTGTAGCTATGTGTTTTGATGATCATTATGGTTTGGTTTTTGTGAACACATTTTTGTTGACACTAAATCTTGCTTTTTTGCATAGTGGAAAGTTCTTAAATGCAACATCATTCAATCTATTCATCATGAGATCATTTTGTCAGCTCGGTTAGGTTTTTTTAGTTGGGTAAATGCTAGGGGACATCCCATTTCTCTCATTGAGCATCAAGAATGCTTTCAAGCCTGGCATACCTAGGTGCCCCAAAGATGCACTAAGCCAAAACAAATAACATTTATTGAAGGGTGACATCTTGGTCCTCATGATGCTTACCAAAGTTTTATGAAGTACACAAGTATGGTGTAAGTCCATGTAGCTCCATTTTTTAATGGTCCTCACAGTTTTGTTTTGATGAACACAATTTAGTTGACATTAAATCTTGCTTTTAGTTATAGTGGAAATTTTCTAAACAAAGAATCTTTCAATCTATTCATCATGAGACCATTCCATCATCTCCTTTTGTTCTAGTTGGCCATGTAAATTCTAGGGGACATCCTATTTTTATCATTGAGCATCAAGAATTCTTTCTTGTATGCCATACCTAGGTTTCCCCAAGATGCACTAAGCCAAACAAAAAGATATATTTTTGAGGGGAAATATCTTGGACCTAGTAATCATTACTGAAGTTTCATGAAGTGCAAAAGTAAGGTTTTCCCAAGGTGTAAGTGCATGTAGCTTCATTTTTTGATAGATCCACATGATTTGATTTTGGAAAGCACATTTCAATAGACACAAAATCTTTCTTTTTTGTACAGTGGAAAGTTACAAAATGGAGCATCTTTCAATCCATTTGTCATGGGACCATTTTGTTTCCTCTATTAGGTCTATTTGTCCAAAAAACACTAGGATAAATCTCACTAAGCATCAAGATTTCTTTTGCACATTTCGTACCAAGGTGTCCCCAAGAGATTTTGAGCATTACATTATGACTATTGGTCATGTTATAATATACAAAGTATTCCAACCACTTGACAAAATGCCTTCAAAGAATGTGAACTAGATGGAAGAAGATATGACAGTTGCAAAGTGTTTGACAAATTTCACCAAGGCAATTAAGGAGCCATGGGTGATGCATTTAAATTATTGGGTAAAGTGTGAAGAGGAATGAATCAACCTTGATAATAGAGTTAAATGTTGAAGAGTATTTATTTAATCACCATCAAATACAATTGAAAGAAATTTAATTGATCTTTGTTACTCATACGTGTGCAAAATATGGAATCATGCATAACATTGGAATTTAAAACAAGAGAAGGACATCCACCATACATTTAAATCGTTTATGTAGCATTAGACACAAATTTCAATAGAGAATTTAGCTAACATAAAGAAACATAAATTTGTAAAATATTGATCTCTAAAAATGAAAAATTTCCATAGGTCTACATAATATGCATTATGAAATTTCAAGATTTTCCAAAAAATTCCATCTTAAAATTCACAAATATCAAATCTTAGCATCCAATCAACTAATCCCATTGTAACACCCTGCCAAGGGATCCAAAGAATTAACCTAGAGTTTCACTAAGTTTGGTAACTTTTTTTTTTTTACATGAAAGTAAATACCATACATAACTTATTCACAAAAACGGAAGCAATAACAATATCCATCTAAAAGTAAACATAACATACATAACAGATTACATTCTTTAAAGATCCCTTAACGTTGAATTACATACAAGAATCCATCTAGTACAACATCCACATGAAATAATAATGATAAGTCCAATGTTTAAACATTACATTTCCAAATGCTCAATCATCCACTGTACATGTCACAAGGTATGACAAGCTCAAAGAATATACATATGTAGAATAAGGTACATCATCCTATTCCAATCCATGATACATCAAAGTAGAGATAATCACATGATACATCATCATAGAAGACATATAGATCCACCATAAAGATCAAACAAAATAAACTAAGTGCACGGTTCCTCCCAACTATCAATAACATCATTAGACCATCGTGGGCCCTAGCCATCCCTCCGTGCGTAACATCCCAAATCATCGAAGAGATCATCAGTATTAACATAGTAGGAATGTCACTCCTAATATATACAACATCATATGTAGAAAGTAATCTAACATGCAAATATAAGCATAAGATAACATCATCTAACATATGCTAATCATCAATGAAAGGATACATATCCACCATCACGAAGGATGCATCAGCCACGATGTCTCAATGAGTCTCAAATGATAAGAGTGGAAAATACACTACCACCCGACCGCGTGGTACCTAAGTGGTCCACTCCCACCGTGCTGAGGAGATAATCTCAAATCCCAAATAGGCTATCCATAAGACATAACACATATCTCTATAAGTCCAGGAATCCTAAAGGTATACTAACTCAAATGTTTCAATCACAAAGATGACATCTACTTCCCAGAGGCACACAATGACATGTAGGAACCTACTATGCAAGCAGGAAAGTGTCATCGCATTTATCACGTACAAGTTACCCTAGCAGTTAGCTAAACTCCACGGGTCCATACTGATCTCATGCGGCCACTAGTATCCTCTCATATTGACAAGGCATACTATGGAATGCAAGGTCGCAACCATGCGTCTCACTACTCCCATCCTAGCCTGTACAAGAACTCAAGGCATGGGCGAGAACAAAACACTTATCTTTTTAGGTTCATTCAGTTAGTATTAGGTGTGAATTTTATCACTTATTAATCCAACTTACAATGAGTTACCCTAGCAGCCTCTTAGGACCTCGGCCCCCATTGCAAGCCACTTCCCATCACTACATGCAGATATCCTACCCTAATGCTCATGGACTCATAAATCTCAAAATTACAAAAGATAATCCATAAAATCATCAAATATGCATAAAAGAATCAAATCTCCATGAGCAAACATCCATAGAAAATCATGAACACAACAGCTCTCTATTGGCAACTGAAGTATCACTAATAATCAAAAGTATCCAATGGTTCTCAATAACCAAAATATATCTCAATCATACTGATCGAAGACTCCAAAAATGGTTGAGTCAAACATGTCACAACATGACATCATTAAGAATAAATCCACATCTTAGTCCCATCATGGCGACTAGAAAATAACCAAGGATAACTGATCGATGACCAAAATAATGGTTAGGTCAAGAGTCTCATAGATAAAAAAAAAATCTCAACTATAACAATCAGTATTCACATCCAATACATAGAGCATTCTATCACATAACCATGGTTGGGTTTATAAAGATCAAGATTAAAACATCATCATGACATCACAATCACAAAACCCCCAAGCCTCTGGTAGACGTCCTATAACTGGTCAACACTAGTCAACCCAAAACCCAAAATAATAGCATAAAGAATACACAATGTAAACACATGTTTTGGTTTTGCTAAGTTTTCAATTTTGAATTCAAATGCAAAAGTCTCAGTTTATGTTTCCCAAACTATATCAAGTGGAGAAATTTCATGTTTTACCTAACCCATGTATTTGTTTGATAGATAAAAAGTTTCTCCATTAGACTCAATTTTCTAATTGATCTAATAATATTTTATTCATATAAACTTTGTTTGAAAAATGACATTTCCATTGAAGAAAATTTGCATATATCAAAACTTATATCATGTTCTAATAATTAATCTTAATTAACTAAATTAAGTTAATTATTATTATCTCCTCATTATAATTATTAATCATATTCTTTTAATCTTTTGTCTTTACAAAATGATCCATCTATATAAATCATTTTAAATAAAATAATTATTTATAACTATTATACATATACTTATATACATACATATTTATATATATACATACATAAATATATATTTATATATTAATATCAATTGATAATAACTTTTTAAAAAAAATTATATAAAAATCGATCACAATTTATAACCAAAGCCGAAAGCAATTGATATATTTGAATCGCCATCAATGACGTGCGATCATACCCGTCGCGGGTACCCTGCATCCGCAGGTACCCTGCGACCATTGCCGTATAGCAGTTCTTTTGTCGCGGGTACACTGCATTGCAGGTACCCTGTGACCCACCAATATAAATATCGGTGGACAGATAAAGGTGGGGGGGTACATACCCGCCCAGACATATTTATTAATTATTTTTTTTAAACAACATTTTAAAAATGTTTTTCGCAGAGATAAATGATGATGCGATTTCTTATATATATATATATATATATACAAAATTAAAAACATCACAGTATATATATATATATATATACAAAATTAAAAACATCACAATATATATATATATATATATATATATATATATATATAAAAGTATGTATAAGCAAATTTATGAATACAATCTTCAATTTTCAGAATTTCTTTATAAACCTTTGATTTCAAAAATTTCCAATAATTAATCTAATGGGTTTGACTATGAATTTCAACCCTAGCCCCGTTTTTCCTTTTTGATATATGCATATAAAATTCTCAAATAAATTTAATTGCCCAAATTGAGAACGCATACAATAAAAATATGAAAATCCTCAGAAGACATATGGAAGACACGAAGAAGACAGGGAAAGCAAGATGCGGAAATAGCATAAGTAAAATCACAAGAATCTACTCAAATTCTGATGCTAAATCGCTCTTCCTCAGAAAACTCGCAGAGCAAGCTCCCTTCTTCAGAACTCTCGAATCCTCCAATGCTCCAATTGCACTCCAAACGCTATGTCTAAGCTTCTAGGGATGCCTAAATATAAAGAGCTCTCAGAAAACCTCTAGAATGCTTCTAGAAATAGCTAGAAGGTGTCACCAATTAAGCATGGGTCTTTTCCAACCTTTTTGACGAGTCATAGGGTTGTAGACACCATGTGCTTAATTGATACACTAACCCCCGTGTTGTTGACACAAGAGAAATAGAAAAGTGTGTTAATTCCCATGCAAGCTTATAACTCCAATTTACTTTTTATATAATTTCCATTTAAATATTTATAACTTTCATTTTGATTTTTATAACTTTTATTATTATTATTTTATTTATTACTTTATTATTATTTTATAATTATTATTAATTTTAATTTACTAATTTTCTTTTATTTAATTCTTTTTCCTCAATTAATTCTCATTTAATTAATTATAATCACAATATCAAAAATCATGATATTTTATTAATTTTCTCAAATAATTAATTTATTAATTAAATCTATTTATTAAGACTTAATTAATAGAAAATTCACCATAGACCTCCAAGATAAAATATGAAAACCCATCATAGAACAAATCATACAAAATCAGTCTAAAGGGTTAAAAATCACGAATTATGTCATCTAACACATTCGATGGGTACTCAACTCTGATACTTGTCCTAACTCACTAGGACAAATGGTTTTAGGGTTTGGGATTTGGACTTGAGAATTTATCTCCCTTCTCTTATCATTGAGATAGTGTAATAGGGTACGCTCATCCTGGCAATTCAGTGAAGTTGATACCCGGTACTTGCAACCTGCAGAAAAACTATGCATGTACATCCAATATATATTTAGTGCTAAGCTAAATAGGCAATGGCAGGAAGTGGTGCATCATGTAGATCCTGACTGAGTAGGTGACTACGACTCCCTTCCTTAACCACATCAGAAATGCCATACAATAAGAAAACACACACACCATACACATGCAAGTATGGGGTAAGTATCCATAATAAAACACATGAGATAATAAACCATCTAACTAATCATCATTAATAACTGAACACAATATAATGATCATCATGTATGCATGAAATGTAAAGTCTAAATGATCACATCATATAACCACTGAATCCATAACATAATGTTTGATAGTCTCAAAACAATACCACTAATCAATCAACATAATACTAGTCCATCAAAGTCTAATAATAATAGCAACAATGAGTCTAGAAAAGATGTGAACGAGGGTAGGCACTACACCCATAATACAAGAATCAAATCCAATGTGACAACAATGACTCAAAGTTATTTTCATAAGGTCTAATAATGTCAATATCAAACAATCTCATATAATGTCATGCATCAATAATTTGAAACATCATAACCGTATGTCTAATAATGTCATATATATATATATATATATATATAATGACATACATATTCAAAAATATACAAAACTTATGTCCTGTTGGAAATAAAGATGGAGTAACTGAGAGGGGAGGGGTGAATCAGTTACCACAAATTTTTTTTACAGATCCTTAGATGTCTTAAAATACAGCTGCTGCTGATACTAGGTAACCACACAAATAAATGCTGAAACTAGATAGGTGTTCTGTTAACTTTATTAAGCATTTAAAATTATTAACATGCATGCATAAAGAAATAACATGAACACAAGAGACACCAAATTTAACGTGGAAACTCAATTTTGGAAAAAACCACCAAGTAACTAGTTACCAATTTTCACTCTTCAGAAGTGAGCCCTGTTAGGAGCCAACCTTGTTAAAGGTTACAAAACACACTGTTAGGTGTGACCCTGTTAGAGGATTTGATCACCTTGTTAGAAGTGTCCTTGTGAGAGGTCTTTAAAACAATTCAACTGAATTGTCATATTGTTAGAGGATTTACAAAATGGCTATCAAACCAACTCTGTTAAGAGATTTTGAATCACTATTACAATGATTAGAAAGCAACAATGAAGTGATCTGAGATATATGCAACTTATCTTTGCTGAATACAGATCTCTGTTCTGCTTCATTAAATCCTCACTGATCGAATGCAACTTTGCAGCTTCAAAGGGATGAAAAATTCTTCCTCAAAATTCACTCATGTATTTTCTTATTCATGCATTCACAGTTTTATGCATCCATACATTTTCTTTCTTTTGAATTCACAACTTGACCTTTCATATATACCTTACAGATTGTCAAGTCATCTCAATTACAAGTTTACAATAACACAAAAACAAAAAAAATAAATTAGTCAGCTACACAAAACAATTAAACTTAACTCTTTGGAATCATAAAATTCTTTGCTGCCCGACCCAGCTCGGTGACCACTGCTTCAAAATGTTTTCCCCGTGTTAACCAAGTGAAGCTCGATAAACACTACAAACCTTGTAGCTTCCTTCAAAGACCGAGTCAATTCGTTAAATACTAACCTTCCTTTGTTTACCAAGTGAGCTCAATAAAAGATAACATTTCTTCGCTTACTGAGTGAGCTCGGTAAAAGCTAATTTGCCTTTTCTTACCGAGTGAGCTCGGTAAAAGCTAACTTGCCTTTGATTACCAAGTGAGCTGGGTAAAAGCTAACTTTCCTATGTAATGTTCAAGAATGCTCGGTAGTCACTATAAATTGCTTTGCTAACCATCTGAGCTCGGTAGACTTTGTCTGATGGTTGATATGACATTTGTGTAACATCAAAGACAATACACAATTAACAATTGTATCCAACAATATCCCTCTTTGGCATTGATGGAAACACAACATGTCATAGCAGAAATGAAATTTGAAAACAAGTCTTTCACTTGTATGCAAACACAACATGTCAATATAACAATTCTCCCTCTAAGATAGAAAAATCTTCCTCTTACAGTAATCTCCTTTTGTGAAGAAATTGCATAGAAAACTCTTTTGAACAAATTTAAAAGACATATGATAGTAGTAAACTCTCCCTCTTTGACAACACATGCCAAAGACAACTCAAACTCAAATGAATTTCAGTGTACCTTTAGTATTGATTCATATGCAATGTTTCCTGATTATGTTGCATCAACTGATAGATCTTCAATCTAGTATGAGTTGATGCATCACTAAAACTTTATTTTAGTGAACTTCAGATAGGGGAGTGACCCCTAACTTACCTCTTAGATACAAGAATGCATCCTTAGGTAATGGTTTTGTGAATATGTCAGCAATTTGGTCCTTTGTATGAATATATTCCAATCTAATCTCCTTATCTTGCACCAATTCTTTGACAAAATGATATTTTATTACAATATGCTTTGTTGTGGAATGCATCACTTGATTCTTAGATATGTTGATTGCACTTGTATTATCACAGAACATAACAACTGGTTCTTTTATTTCCATCTTTATGCCTTCCAACAACTGTTTAAACCAAACAATGTTAGAACAGTTTACTACTGCAACAACATACTCTGCCTCTGCTATTGATTGAGATGTACAATTCTGCTTTTTGCTTGTCCAAGAAACCAACCTTTTCCAAGAAAGAATGCACCTCCACTTGTACTTTTTCTATCATCAAGGTTTTCTGCCCAATCAGCATCAGTAAATACTTTCAAATCCAAATTTCCTCCAATCTTATACCATAAACCATATTCTTCAGTTCCTTTCAAATATCTCATTATTATTTTGATTGCCATCAAGTGGTTTTCTCTTGGTTTTGCTGAAAATCTTGCTACAATACCAACTGCAAGGGCAATATCTGGTTTAGTATGAACTACATATTGCAATTTTCCAATCATAGATCTATACAATGTTTGATCTACTTCCTTTGATTCATCTTCCTTGGTAAGTTTTAATCCGGTACACATAGGAGTCCCAACTGGTTTACAATCTTCCATTCCAAAAATTTTCAATATCTCTTTGATGTACTTTGATTGAGTAACGTAGATACCATTTTTATTCTATTGAATTTGAAGACCAACAAAAAATTTGATCTCACCAAACATAGACATTTCAAATTCCTTGTTCATTTGTTCTGAGAATTCTTTGCACAGATCATCATTCCCTGTGAAAATAGTATCATCTACAAATATTTCTGCCAAGACGATCTTATTATCTGGTCCTTCTTTAATATACAAGCTACTGTTATCATTAGTTCTTTGAAAACCAATCTGAATAAGATATTTATGCAATCTTTCATACCATGCTCTAGGGGCTTGTTTCAGACTGTACAATGCCTTGTGTAATTTGCAGACCATGTTCTTCTTATCTGGACTAACAAAACCTTTAGGTTGTTTAATGTAGACTTCTTCATCTAGTATACCATTGAGGAATGCTGATTTGACATCCATCTGATAAACTTTGAATCCCTTGTGAGCAGCATATGCTAGTAAGGTTCTGACTCCTTCCAATCTTGCAACAGGAGCAAAAGTTTCTCCATAGTCTATTCCTTCTTCTTGAGCATATCCTTTGCATACTAGTCTAGCTTTGTTTCTTGATACCTTACCATCTTCATCCAACTTGTTTTTGAATACCCACTTAGTTCCAATCACATTTTTGTCTTTAGGTCTGGGTACAAGGGTCCATGTTTTTTTTTTCTCTATTTGCTCTATTTCTTCATTCATAGCCTCAATCGAACTATCATTTTTCAATGCATCTTTGACATTTCTAGGTTCAAAATCAGCAAGTAAACAAGTACCTTTCAGCTTATTTCTTGTCATGGTTCCTTCAAATTTATCTCCAATGATCTGATCTGCTGAATGATGTCTCCTGACATACTTAGCTAATACAGGTTCCTTGCCTTTTGAATCTTTAGGCTCTTTCTATTCTGGCTTGGTAGATATTTGCTTGGTAGATGTTTGCTCGGTAAATACTTGCTCGGTAGATACTGAATTTAACTCGGTTTTTTGTGGCTCGATTTGAACTTCCTGTAACTCGGTTATAGATGAATCAGGAGTAGAAGTTTCCTAATTCTCTGATGTAACTGGTACTGTATCAGGTTCATTGAAGACAAACTTTTTATAATCTTCTATTTCCCTTTTTCTTTCTTCTTCAGTCCTTTTTGCAATCTCATCAACTTTCACATGTGCACTTTTTATAACTTTGTGAGTAGACAAGTTCAAACATCTATATGCCTTACTTGTGCATGAGTATCCAAGGAATATACCTTCATCACCTTTTACATCAAATTTTCCTTTTCTAGATTCATTCAAAATGTAACATTTACTTCGAAATACTTTAAGATAACTTACATTAGGTTTATAGCCATATCATAACTCATAGGGGGTTTTGAATGAGTCTTTTATTAGCTATACTCGATTCAAGGTATAGACTGCAATGCTGATTACTTCCTTCCAGTATTTGATAGCAATGCTCTTTTCAATCATTAATGTTCTTGCACAATCCATGATGGATCTGTTTCTTCTTTCAGCTATTCCATTCTTTTGGGGTGTTCCAGGTGCTGATACCTCTCTTTTGATTCCTCTTTCAATGCAAAATTTATTGAATTCATGTGAAATGAATTCTCCACCTCTGTCTGACCTTAAGCATTTTAATCTTTTTTTTATTTCCTTTTCTACTTTGGCCAAATACCATTTGAACTTTTCAAATGCTTCTGATTTATTTCTTAGATACATGACTGCCATCATTCTTGAGTAATCATCAACAAAAAGAATGAAGAACTTTTCTCCAGTATAGCTTTCAATTCCAATGGGTCCACATAAATCAGTATGCACAATTTCTAATATGTCTTCAAACTGATAGTTTTTACTTTTAAAACTAGTCTTTTCCATCTTTCCAATTTGACAATTTTTGCATAGACCGACCTCAGGTTTCTTTATGTTGGGAATGCCTTTTACTTTTCTGAATTTTCTTATCTTTACCAGATTATCAAAGTTTACATGACACAACCTGTTATGCCATAACCAACTTTCTTCAACTTGAGCAATGAAACATGAACATTCACCTATTTCAAGATAGAACAAGTTACCTTTAGTTTGAGTGCCTGATCCAATCAGCTTTCCTTTTGCATCCAACAGTCTTGTTTTACCATGCATGAATTCTACTTTGATTCCATTATTGAGTAGCTATGCCACACTTAACAGATTATGCTTTAGTCCTTCTACCCAATAGGCATTATCACATATAAGTTCTTTGGTTAGGGGAATTCTTCCTCTTCCTTTTATACAACAAGGTTCATTGTTACCAAATCTTACACTGCCACCATCATAGTCTTCAAAGTATTCAAACTTAGTTTTTTTGCTAGTCATGTGATGAGAACAACCACTATCTATGATCCATGTATCATTTTTTCTCATATGAGAAATGAGTGCCATTTTTTCATCATTATCAGATTCATCTTTTACAGCAATATAGACGATCTCATCTTCTTCTTCATCATTAGAGTCATTAGAATCTTTAGCCATAAAACATGTTTTCTTACCTTTGTCCTTGAATGATTTGAAATCTTTCTTGCCATTCCATTTTTGATCTTTCTTTTCATCTTTATTCTGCTTGTTTGGACATCTAGCAGCAATATGACCAACTTTTTCACATGAAAAATAGATTAGGGGTACTTTACCTTTGTATTTTCTTTTGCCTCTAGAATATTTCCTTGCTAGAAGGGCTTCAATTACTTCAAGATCACTGTCTGAACTTTGGTTTGATTCATCTTCACTTTCTGACTGAGATTTCCTTTTGCCTTTCTCCTTGAGTGAAAGTTTGGATTCAAATGCTGATTTAATGTTTTTGGAAGCTGGAATATAGTTATCAAAGTTGTCCAGTTCGAATCCAGTCAATCTTCCAACTATAGCCTCTAGATTTATCTTATGATTTGCTTCACATCTTCTTTCTTGAATTGCAGAGACTCTGATTGCATAAATGGGAAGTAGAGTTCTGAGAACTTTTCTTATAATTGTCTCTTCACTGATATCTCCTCCAGAAGCTTTGATTGCACTGACACATTCTTTAACTCTTTCAACATATTTTTCAATGTTTTCATCCTCTCTCATCCTCATTTGATCAAATTGTCCTCTCAAACTTTCTGCTTTGGCTCTTCTAACATTATCATCTCCTCCATATATCTCTTTCAGCTTTTCCCACATTTCAAAGGTAGATTTGCATTCCTTGATATCATCAAATTCTTCATAACTCAGAGCAGATGCTATATCTATCATCATAATGTTGTGAGTCTTATTTTCAGCAATATCATTGACAGATAGTGTACCAGCTGGTTCTACATATTTTTCATCAAGGTACTTCAATCTTGTATCACCAATGGATGCTAGGTGAAGTCTCATCAGTCCTTGCCATGCTGAGAAGTTATTTTTGTTAAGTCTTGGGATTTCCCTTTTGTAAGAAATCCTGATGTTTGACTTAGATCCTTGAAATCTTATCCAGCAAGCACCAAAAGCTTTGATACCAATTGTTGGAAATAGAGATGGAGTAACTGAGAGGGGAGGGGTGAATCAGTTACCACAAAATTTTCTTATAGATCCTTAGATGTCTTAAAATACAACTGCTGCTAATACTAGGTAACCACACAAATAAATGTTGAAACTAGATAGATGTTCTGTTAACTTTATTAAGCATTTAAAGTGATTAACATGCATGCATAAAGAAATAACATGAACACAAGAGACACCAAATTTAACGTGGAAACCCAATTTTGGGAAAAACCACGAAGTAACTAGTTACCAATTTTCACTCTTTTGAAGTGAGCCCTATTAGGAGCCAACCCTGTTAAAGGTTACAAAACACACTGTTAGGTATGACCCTGTTAGAGGATTTGATCACCTTGTTAGAAGTAGCCTTGGGAGAGGTCTTTAAAACAATTCAACTAAATTGTCACCTTGTTAGAGGATTTACAAAATGGCTGTCAAACCAACTCTGTTAAGAGATTTTGAATCACTGTTACAATGATTAGAAAGCAACAATGAAGTGATCTGAGATATACGCAACTTATCTTTTCTGAATACAGATCTTTGGTCTGCTTCATTAAATCCTTATTGATCGAATGCAACATTGTAGCTTCATAGGGATGAAAAATTCTTCCTCAACATTCACTCATGTATTTGCTTATTCATGCATTCACACTTTTATGCATCCATACATTTTCTTTCTTTTGAATTCACAACTTGACCTTTCATATATACCTTATAGATTGTCAAGTCGACTCAATTACAAGTTTACAATAACACAAAAACAAAAAAAACAAATCAGTCGGCTGCACAAAACAATTAAACTTAATTCTTTGGAATCATAAAATTCTTTGCTGCCCGACTCAGCTCAGTGACCACTGCTTCAAAATGGTTTCCCCGTGTTAACCAAGTGAAGCTCGGTAAACACTGCAAACCTTGCAGCTTCCTTCGAAGACTGAGTCAATTCAGTAAATACTAACCTTTCTTTGTTTATCAAGTGAGCTTGGTAAAGGATAACATTTCTTCGCTTACCGAGTGAGCACGATAAAAGCTAACTTGCCTTTGCTTACCGAGTGAGCTCGGTAAAAGCTAACTTGCCTTTGATTACTGAGTGAGCTTGGTAAAAGCTAACTTTCCTGTGTAATGTTTAGGAATGCTCGACAGTCACTATAAATTGCTTTGCTAACCATCTGAGCTTGGTAGACTCTGTCTGATGGGTGATATGACATTTGTGTAACATCAAAGACAATACACAATTAACAATTGTATCCAACAATTTCCAATAATTCCATTTAGGTGTAAAATGTACATACATAGATATCTACTCTTTCTCACTAGGGAAAGAAACAAATCACTAGTTGTCTTTGATTGCCGAGGAGAGAGAGATGTTGTGGCTAATGAGGTCTTCTTAACATGCTCATTAGTACATCAGTCTAGAATCTTCCATAACTTGACCTATTATAATCAAAAGTATATGTGAATCAATAACTATTAAACATACAAAATGAAATACACATACCCATTAAATAATATATTTTCTTACCGCTAGCTAATAATCCAATTCTAAATCCACCTTAGGGGCACGTGGATGATCAAGAGTACTAAGACCCTACAATAGTTATTAAAGTTATCACTTGGTTGTAGTTATGAATATCATATATAATTTAAATACTAACTAAATTATAATGAAAAATCTTTCATGCCTTAGGAAATGGACTAGAACTAGCAATAATAGTAGCGATCCTTGACCAATACAATGATCAAGATGTGGAGTCTCTGATGTCATTAGTTAAAAATGATACAACACACAAATCAGATGCATTTACCAAGAATACATTTTTTTTTATGCCACTTTATCAATTAAAATATTTGGGTACCTTTTAGAATGTAGTACCATGTCCTTCATTGTCTAATGTCAATCCTAAAGCTGCAATATTTACCTATTGCACATGTATGTTAATCTCTTAGACATAAAAAATTAGTCACATTTATGTACAAAATAATGTACTATAGAAACACAAATTAAAATGCATTAGAATATGTTTATACCTCTGGGAAAATGAACTCATTTGAAAGCTAGATAACCCCAAATCAACATCATCATGACCACTCTGACTCTGCATATGATCATATAAAAATCCAAACAAGTAAATGGGTGAACCCACAATAGTGGGTTACACTTTTTCGGAGGAAGAAATTCCTCCAAAAAAGCACGGACCCGAAAAATTAACCGTAGAGTTTCGATAGAAACTTATTTTAAAAGTTTCGATCGAAAATAATTACTTTCAATAGAAAGTAACTATCGATCGAAACTAACTGCTCTGAAAAGTTTCGATTGAAACTTAAGCCAAGTTTCGATCGAAACTTGGAACGCGGGTTTCTCCGCAGGTTTTAAAGTTTTGATCAAAACTTTAAAAACTGCTAGCATAAATAAGGGCGCGGCCGGGTTCTCTCCTCATTATTTTGATCAAAATTTGGAGAGAGACTGGCATCCACCTTATCAACCGTCTGAAAAAGGTATGAAACATTTGTTTTTTCCATTTTTTTATTGGTTTAGTCAAAATTTATATGTTTTTTTGTATATTTTATTGTTTTTTATATATGTTTCTTTGTATATTTTATTTTACTATTCATGCTTAAGCCTCTAATGTCATTGTGAATCTCTCAATGCACAAATAAGATTTTTTTAAAAATAATTTTTCATCTATATTAGATCTAAATATATAATATTATCTTTTAATTTAAAGTTTATTTAAAAATTTATTATTTTAGATGTTTTGAAATGTATTTAATTTATGTATTTATTGCAATGTTGAATGATTAGATTAGATGTAAATTCATTGTTTAAGTTACATGTAATTTTACAAATAAATATAATTTTGACTTAGAACCATATAACCTTGACCTAGAACCATATAACCTCGACCTAAATTCATTATTTAAACTATAATCTTGACCCAACCATATAGTTATGTACAATAAAACCCTAAACATATATAACTAAGTGCTTAATCACATAACAACTCGCCAAGGGATCCAAACAAAAAACTTCTAGTACTATTTAAAATGATTTTACTTAAATTGTATTGTACTTTGTTTCATGGATCAAAAATGGATGATGTAAACTATTTTATAAATGTATATTCTTTCAGCCTTTCATAACATGTGACATGTACAGTGGATGATTATGCATTCCGAATTAATTTTCCAAGTGGCATTCAGAACAAATGTATATAAATTATTTAAATGGTTTGAACTGAAGTAGTTAATATTATTTCATGTGGATGTGTTATTTATTTTACTTTTAGTACCTATAATTATTTAAAAATAAAATGTAAATGTGCTCATTAAGGAATTTGCAATCTCTTATGTTTTTTATAATTGTAAATTATTGTATGCATGTTATTGTTTGCTTAGTAAAACTTTTGATTAGTTCTTTGGATCCCTTGGCTAGGCCTCATTTAGAATTAACTATAATGTCAGTTTGTAAATTGAATTTGAAAATAATCTAAGTATATAATTAACTATATAATTCAATCACATGTCTTAACTTGGGTCCAGATCCTAAATTAAATACATATATAATTTAGGATCTAATAATCTAATGTTCATGTAAAGATATAAATTATTTAACTTAAATTTTAACTCTTAAGTTCCTTAATGCTAAACAGTAGCCCTAAATTATACTAAACCTAGTCATAATCCTAACTGCAAAACCCTAATCTTAGATGCACACTTGAAACCATAAAACTTTCCTAAATCTCAATTTGAACCGTAGAGGTCTAAATGATAAACCCCAACATTAAATAGTAAATCATATTAATACTTGATCCTAACTTTAATTATATAAATTTATTAAAACTATGTGTTAAAACCATAATAAAAATTGGTATTGCTAATACAAATCCTAACCCTCAGAACCATGTACTTCTAGTTCAACATGATGTAAACCCATACCCTAACCCTCTAACCATACTTCTAGCAATGATCATGTACAAACCTATAACCTATAATCATAAATGTTAAACCATGACCCTAAATTATACTAAACCTTAGAATCAAGATGTATGTACACTAAGATCCTAAAATTTGTTAAATTTAAATGCTAAACTCTAATTCTAAAAGCTAGCTAGATATAAACTAATTTTAAGTACTAAACCATTATTCTAACCCTAATCATAAATTATGGTAAGTTCCCTTATACTAGATGATAAGCCCCAACCCTTATCCTAAATTATAAGCCCTAATCATAATCCTAGATCCATAAATTTAAACCCTAATGTACAAACCATAACCCTAAAAATAATACTAATACCAATGTCAACCCATATCCTAACCCTATAAATAATACTAATAGAAATGTAAACCCAATGTACCCTAACCCTAGAATCATAACTATAACCCTAAATCCTAAATGCTAAAGCCTACTTTACTAACCCTAATTGATATACTATAATTTCTACTTAGGTACTTGGTCTCCGACCACATGATCCTAACCCTTTAATCGTGGTCTCAATGCTAAATCATAGCCCTAAACATAATCCTAACTCTAACCCTAAACCTAAAACTAAAATTTAATTATCCAAACCCTAACCCTAACTTCAAGATCTTAAAATTTAATTTCTAAACCCTTATATTATAAATGATAATTTACCCTAAATCATAACATTATATATATATAATCCATGCATATCATATCAAAAGAATCATATAGAAATGTCATTTATGACATGTCCATCATATCAAAATATCAAAAAATGAGTGATATCAAATAATTATATCTTAATATTTAACACTAAAATAAACTAACCCCTGGGTCAACCCTAAAACAAATTGAATATATCAAACTAGATTGAAAGGTAACCCTGTCCCTTAACTAATTAATATTATACTTATAAACCAAATTGAATTAAACCATGATCATAAACAGGGAATTATATATCCCAAGTTAATAGTAGAAACCTTGAATTTAACCTTAAATCCTTTCCCCGACCATTAACAAAATTGAACCGTTACCCTAAGATTGAATTGAAATGTTAATTCAATTTATTAACTCTTGTCCTAACAGTGCAAACCAAATTGAACCCTAATCCTAAAACTAATTAAACATTGATATCAAGGTCTCAAAATGATACATCACATTATATATATGTACACAAAAAGATCTATATATGCATATGTGTCATGATATGTATATTTGCACATATCATATGCACGTGTATATATATGCACACGTATGCATGTATATATACACATGGGCATGATAGATCTATATGTGCAAATATACATATCATGTACATGTATATACGCATATATCTATATATACATATATATGCACATATTTAAACTTCGTGGACCTAAATTACACCTGACAAGTTTATGTGCACACATATGTCTAAAACCTTTGAACATTCAATCTAACTTAGATAGAAATATAACTTGCACACATGTAGTTCTTAAAAGGTCCTTGAGTTACAAACATTATATATATAACAATATGTGTGTTTTAAAATTTAGCTTTCTTTTAAGGTATATGTTCATTTAAATTTTAGGACTTTTATATATATGTAGACATGTACGTGCATGTTTAATTTTATTAAAACAATTTAGATACAAGTTTTTTAATTTTGTCAAATTGTACATACATATATGTTAATATAAATTTAAAGTTTATTAAATGTCATACATTTTAATTTAAATTTTCAGGTTTACACATTATACATGCACCTACATACATTGTCATGGCTGATCAATAGCCTTCTATCCCCCCCGAGCAGCTTGTCCCCCTCTAGCAGCCTATACCCTGGCCTGAGTAGCCTATCTTGGGCCCTGAGTAGCAGCCTATACCCAGGCCCGAGCAGCCTATCTCAAGCCTTGAGCAGTAGCCTATCCCCCCTGAGTAGCATTATGTCCCTCGTGATCAGCTACCTATCCCACCTCAAGAGCTCTATGATCGCACTAACAAGGAGATTCATAGACTTCAAGAATCCCTGACTAGTGGCACATGCTCCAGTGTTTATAGTGGTATATGCCAGACTATCTTATGCAGCTTGACATTTATTCAAGATGAGATTGATGGCGCTACCTCATATTCTACACATACTATACAGGCTATTCTTGACAGTAAGAGACGAGAGGTCTCCTCTAGTCTTTCACTCCAAGAGGTGTAGGGCTTGGTGCCCAAAGATGTCCTCAAGAGGGAATGTTTCCCTCATTATCTTTCACAAAAGTATGTGAAGGGGTATTCTCCCCTTAAGTGTATAGATCCACAGATGGCTGCATTGATATACCCACGCTTCCTTGCTGCCCATGGTCATTATCCAAATAACGACCAAATTCCACTCTATTTTGCTTGACAGCTTTATGCAGAGGTTCACTTACGTAGAGCGGTGAACTACATAGATTTACTAGGACATTTAGGACAAGGGCGTGGTAGATTGGCTGATAGGTAGCCAGGTCATCCCCCACTGGCACATAGATCGACTGTCGAAGAGAGGGCACCTGCTATTTCCCCTGTGTTAGGTCCCTCAGCTGATGAGGCCATGCGTAGCACTTAGTTACATGGGGTCCTTTAGGGAGTTGGAGAGATTGTAGCAAATGTCAGATCTATTTCGAGTGATGAGGTTGGTAAAGTATTTGATGTCTCTTCGGCATTCCAGATCATCATCCTATGCTTCATCTTTAGGAGACTTGTACAGTGCAGCAAGCATCCCTTCAGTGGCTAGCTTAGAGGGTCTCACTAGAGTGTTGGCACGAGATACTATGATTGGTCTGGCTAAGGATTTATTAGATACATATGGATTTGTATCAGAGCATCTTGGCATACCCATATCAGATGTTCGAGGTTGTGTCCATGGTAGTACTAGGACACATCCTCAGCCATATTCCTCTCATCGATCAGGTAGTGGTCATGGTGGTAGTGCACATGATGATCCATATACTAACCACTCTTTTGCTCTAGAGAGACATATACATACGATAGACCCTTCAGCCAGTGTTACAGTGCAAGCTCAGAGTTTAGATGTGGACCTTGATGATGTTGATTTGAGCTTGTCGATCGCAGGATGGATGGACTTGTTGACACGTGATGATTCTACTTCTATGCCATCTCATGTACATAGTCCACTTGGCTCGTCATTATTAGGACATGTGCCAGTCACCAGCCATGGGGCCTGTGTAGATGCAGAGATTGAGTGTGACGCAGCAAAATCTGGATGCATTAGTGGACATGATCAATGCTAGGTAGTCTGAGTATTATCAGATGCCACCATTTACACAGGTAAAATTTTTTTTGTTCATGTTAAAATTTCAATCATTTCAAACTAATTTAATTTAGACATATGCATGTGTGCACATGTATGTATATCATGCATGTAGATTCAAATGTAAACATGTAGAGAAATTTTAATTTGATGTTTTGCATGTGCACATGTACAATGTAGGGGGACATGCCTATTTTTACTCCAGTTTTGATGCCAGATCATGTACGTCGTCGAGACTCATTGGATGATGTCAGTAGTGGATAGGGAATGTTTATTTATGTTTTGATTAAATGCATGTACATTTATTTCAATATCACTTTCTCTTGATTAAATGTATGTATGTATTGATATCACTTTCTCTTGAATTTATATATAGGGGTCAGCACATCCTAATGAGCACCTTGATACTAGTCAGTCTTCAGAGCACGTTGTGAGGAGGCATGGCGATGATAGTCCTGCACCTGATGATCTATAGCTTTTTTTATCTAGATGATTTGTTGTAGACTTTCATCCAGAGAGACATTCATATATATTAGATAGACACTTTATACACACACATGATGCATGTTATATTTATATTTGATTTGATATAGATGTACCAAGATTTACATGTCTACATGTGTGCACGCTATTTATATTTGATATTATCTTCTGATAGATCTCTAGATAGATACATGTTTTTGTTATTTGTTCTCGAGATGATTGATACATGTTGCATTATGTTGTAGAATCTAATGTACATACTAGATCTAGATCTAGTATATTATAAATTGTTTCTATCTAAGATATGTAAGTAATTTATTTAGATATGTACGTGCATGTTTAATATATTGATTAAATTTAGATATATATATATATATATATAAATATACATACATACATATAAATAGTTCATGTAATTTAAATGTTTGGTAATATATCACATGTATTAAATGTTAAAGGATCAGGTAATTAGTTGTACATAATTCCTAATTTGAGTAAATCTATAGAACTCATCCCTTTTATTTGTACACATATCCTAGAATTTTATCCTGTTAAGCCCAATGTTCTAAAATTCAAGTCCAACTTAAAACATGTACATGTTCAAAATTTAGTTTAAACAAATTGCAATTTGAACTTGAAAGCTCACATGTCAAGTAATTAGTTAAATCGAAAGCTCACATGTCCTAAAATTGAAAGCACATGTCCTAATTAGTTAAATTGAAAGTGTACATGTGTTCTAAAATTGACAAGTTAAATGAAATAGAAAGTTCAATATAATAGAAAGTTAAATGAATTCAAGACATTGAGTTAAAAATGAAAGAGTAAAAGTTCAATTTAGAAAATTAGTTATTGGACACCAAATTTCAAATTGATCAAATAATTGTTCAACCAAATTTGAAATAGTTTGAACCAAATTTCAAATTGTTCTTGAGTTACATTTCAAATTTTAATCATAGTGAAATTTTAATTCAAGTACACACATGTATCCTAGAATTTTATCCCCTTAAGCCCAATGTTCTAATTCAAGTCCAACTTAAAACATGTACATGTTCAAAATTTAGTTAAAAAAATCACAATTTGAACTTGAAAGCTCACATGTCCTAAAATTGAAAGCTCACATGTCAGGTAATTAGTTAAATTGAAAGCTCACATGTCCTAAAATTGAAAGCACATGTCCTAATTAGTTAAATTGAAAACATACATGTGTCCTAAAATTGACAAGTTAAGTGAAATAGAAAGTTCAATATAATTAATTTTACAAACTCCTAATTTCATCCCCTTAAGACAAGTAGTGTTCGAATTTCTTTCCCTCAAGGTGCACATGTCAGGTAATTAGTGTACACACATACATATAAGTTCATAATTTCTATAATTAGTTACTTTAGAAAATTCAAAATGAAAGAGTAAAAGTTCAATTTAGAAAATTAGTTATTCCACCAAATTTCAATTTGATCAAATGATTGTTCAACCAAATTTCAAATTGTTCTTGAGTTACATTTCAAATTAGGAGTTGTTTCTATCTCATATCAAGTGGATCAGCTTGTTCTTGGATAACATTTAATATTTTCTCATGATCATCAATATGGAGCCTCCACTTACGTATTCCAGGTCCTTTGACTGGATGAAGAGTTAGACCAGTGGCAATAACATGGTTACTATATTGATATACCTTATTGTTAGGTTGATAATCAGTGAAATGAATCCCATTTTTTAGTACTTTTATTTGCTTCAAATATGTTCCTTGTACAACAACAGAACTTGTACATGTACACATTTAAAAAATACATCAATCTTGAATTTAAGTCAAAGAATTTGAATTCATTAAAGACATAGATACTTGACATACATATATACATAATTCAACTATATACTAACCTATGGGAAAAACAATTTCATCACTTATTTCAGTCTTTGTTAGCTTCTCTCTTTCCATGGTGCAACGTAATAAATAATAACTAGCACCTTCTACATTTTTTGATTCTACTATGATTGCAAAAAAATTTCCTACACAAACTTATATATGTCAAAATTCTGGATACATGTCATTTGCATAAGTACATATATATAATAAAAATTAACCAAAATTATGAAAAATGTATACATGTACATGATCCAAGTATATATATAGTTCATACATACCAACTCTAATCAATCCTGAAATATGGTTATAATCACTAGAAATCAATGGAATATCATCATGGTTTTCATCCTCAAACTCATTCATATTAATAACATCTAGTGGCACCAAAGTCCATTCACCCACATATCCACGTTCTTGATTAATGCAACCACCATAGTCTTCATCAATACAATTAGGACAAAAACATGAGTATTCTCTTGTATACAATGACCACACATTACTATTTGTACTCATAATTGAATGCAAAGATCATGTCTTCTCTACCCTCTTGCATGCATGCATTGATCTTCTATCAACACCTGAATGTGTACACAAGGTCCATAATTTAGTTAGAGATCATCTAAGGTAACATATTAAATATAAATTTAAGATTCAATTTAAAAATATGAACAAATTAATTTATATATACCTGATACCTCCCAAAACACTCTAAATGGTATGACTCGATCCGCTTGTGATGATGTGTTATCTATATTTGTTGGCACCGAAAAATGTGTTTTGCACAACTCAACCACATCATGAGCATTATTAATGTGATATCCTTTATAGTCCATTTGATACTTTCTTAAAGCACATGATATAAGCTCCTGCACCATCATGCTCACCCTTTCCATCTCCACTCTAAAAAAAAATCCAAATGTTTGGTATATTAAGGTATCGATGATATCTACATAATGCATAAAATGGTCTAGCTGATTTAAATTGTGCTGCACATCCATCTGACCATACAAAATGTTTTTCTATTTTAATATTTTTTTTTTTCAAATATTCAAAAAATGTCTTAAAAAAATGTTCCACAAAATGTGTGTCATGTTCTTTGTCATCACTAATATAAAAGTGTTAGATTGTGGTGACTGATCAGGAAAGTACTGTACATACTTCATAAATAGTGGGGTTCGGGGTATCGCCCCGAATTTTTTTTTTTGGGAAGTACCCGACATGGTAGCCGACATATGGCCGACATGTTATAACCCTAAAGCGGTTTAATAGTTGTATAAAAAGGGCTTAGGGTTGGGTATTTTTTCATGTGTGGTGATACGAAATTGGTTCTTGCGGCAGTATTGAGCTATAAGGGATTACAGATTGTAATCAGGTTGTAATCATTGGATTGTAATAAGATCGGACTTGCTGTTTGCTGGACGTAGCCCAGGGATTGGGTGAACCACGTTAAATCTTGGTGCTTTGTGTTCATTTCTGTGTGTTCTATTATTTTCTGTTATTGGTTATATTTGCATGTAGTTTTTATTTCTGTCCGTGGTTTATCCTAACAAAAAGTGATACTCTTTTTAATGACTCGTGCTTGATTTTTACTTTCCACACCATCTAGATCAATTTGTGCATGTCGATAAGACACTTGAACCATAATAGTAACCTGCTCTGTATAGTAGTATTATGCTTGAATTTTTTTTTGAGATATGAAAGAGTAATTCTCTGTAAAGTCAACAACAGATAGACTTGTTTCAAGTGGGAAAGTTTCTCTTAGTGTTTGAAATTGTTCTGCTTGCCACTTAGCAAAAAATGCATGGCGTATATATGGTTGAATCAATTTACAAAAATTTGACATAAATTCTTTAGCCTATATCTCATCCTCTACATATTCTAACCTTTTTGATTCTTTTCTAGCTTTTTTTTTTGACTTTATGTACTTATATCTCTTACATTTTACCATCCTTGTCGTATTAGTATCTTCTTCTCTCAAAGGAAATTTAGTCAAGTTACCACACGTTTCACAAGTTCCTCTTATGCAATCTATTTCATGGACACAATCAGTTGGTTTGTCACATAAGATTGATGTTATGAATTGACTTGGTCATTTAGGAAAAGTATTTTGAGAAGTTCCACCACTTTCTTCTATCATCTTTCGAAACCCTTCATAGTACAGATCAAATTCAACATGATATCGACAACAAAATGTTTCATAAGATTTATTTATCTTCACAAAATAGTGCTTCAATCTTTCAAACATTGTTTGTCCAATCTTTATGTTAGGATTTAAATTACAAAATAAGAGATACAATTCATGTTGAGTGACATCCAACCAATGTTTTGCGTGTTCAATATATTCCTTAGGCTCAATCCTCTGATTGATGATATCTCTTCTATTTGGTGAAGGATGAGTATTATCAATCCAAAATTGAATAACTAAGTTCTTAAATGTTTCCCCAATCATGTCAGATCGAGGAGCTCTACACATTAGTGCCCGATTTCCTTCTAATGTACTATCATTCAAATTGTTTCTCCTTTTCAGATAATGCAGTACTGTCTTTCGACTACCTGAAATGAGATGATAACGAAGAGATCTGTCTATTTTGGGATGTTTTCTTATTTAAAATAGATATCAGTATCACTCTTCGTGCAATGGATTTATCTACAGATCTAGTTTTTTTCCCAATGGAATGTAACCCTTCCTTAACACTTTCAACAATATCTTTTTCTAGTTCAGAAGTCCTCATCTTTTTTATACTTGTATCTATACCAAATAGTCTCAGTGTCTCAGTGGCTCTTTTAATTCATCTTTGAGAAGTGAAATTGATAATAGTTGAGTTTTCTCCACTGTTGATAGATTCTCAAATTGTGCAACTATGTCTTTAGACTTTTTATTCAATTTCCTCTTCGTAGTATGTGTAGGTTGATTAGCATATTCTCTCAATTTTTCCACATCCATTTCAATTAAATGATCTATGTTTCTATGATTAATTTTTCTCTTTAATCTTTGAGCTAAATTAACATTCTCATTTGTTGTTTGATCTCGGGCTGCACAAGAAAAAATGAAACAAAGTCTTAAGATACAATCTCTTTAGGGGACATATATGTATACATATATACATGTTTTAAAACTTGAGTGAAATATTATGTACTTGATTAAATTATCTAACCTTCAGATGGTCCTTCTTCAATATCCATTGCTTCATCTTCAATTTCCTCATGTCCAACATTTTCATCATCTACTAGAATTGCACGTGCATGATATAACAAATAAAATCAAGTAAGTTTATAAGGAGAAATATCGCTCACTAAATTTAAAAATTAAAGATATAAAGTTTGATAGAGACCTAGAATTCTAGAGAGATCTATATTATATACTTGCAAGAGATGCACATGTACCTGTTTGAACTTGGGATGAACCTTCTCCAATGTCGGTAGGTTGTCCTGGTTGACTACGTCCTAAATAAATTCACTTATTTAAATTTAATCATAATCTAATAAACATTAATGGACTATAAATTATTAACATAATTGAATAAACAAGGTAATTCCCATGCTAAATAAATTCATAATTTAAATTTATTCATAATGTAATATTTACCCTAAGGACTAATATGGACATAATTGAATAAACCCTAATGGCCTAAATATGAACATAATTTCAAATAAACTCTTAATATTAAGTTAATCTAGTAATGCTAATTTAAGATAAATATGATATTCCTAATTGGATTTAAACCCTAATCCTAACTAAATACACTAATTAAATACATTGGAAAAAATATTGTGCATGTGTACCTGATCTAAGATAGTATCTTGCTAGCATTTTTTGACGATTTTCATCTTCTTGTTCCTTAGTTCTTCTTCATGCATATTTACTTGCTCTTTTATCTTTATTGCCCATGTCGTAAATTCTTCCTCCAAAATTCAAAAATAGGTTGAACTTTGTCAAATATTTTTTTCTATCCAATTCAAAAGCCAATAACTTGATTTCACATAAATGCAAATTGTAAAAAATGAAACTCATATTTATATAAATTTTTTTTTATTTTAAAAAACCTCCTTATTTACCGACTAGGGAAAAACCCTAAGGAGCCGACTAGAAAAACACCCCTATGGTCGGATTCTAAGGGGTTATCCCACTTTCCTAGATTTTTATAATTCATTCATTTATTAAATAAAAATATTTGAATCAAACCAACACGAAAATGAATATACCTATACATGAGTGGTATCATGCCCATTCTTAGAGTCTAATGTGAACATCAATGGTCCCACACAAAACTAATGCACATGGATACAAGTTTTGAGTTAACCTTTGATATGGTTACATTAATAAAAATATATATTAATTTACATGACTACATTGATACATAATTGTGGATTCATAGACGTGGTGTAAAATGAGGTCTATGGATCAGTGCTAGTGCTAACAACACTCTAGCCTTAAGTTTTGAACAACTTCAAGTCTTAGTAATTTATTAGTCATTCACATACATATGAGATGTGATCAAAATAGTTTATAATATAATTATTTATATTTATTTGTGTATCAATGCCAAATGTTGCATTGAGATAGTCATCTTTTATCATTCCAATATCTTCATCTAGTCTCTTAAAAGTGCCAAATGTGCACAAAGATCCACCTAACATGCACATGTGACCACTAGTATGATGGGGTTCATATGCAACAAAAAAGAGAGACACAATGAATAAGGCTTTGAGTCAAAAATCTAATAGTGCCTAGAGTGTCAGCCTCTATGTATTCCTTCACAATAAAAGAAATAGCAACATTATCTACTTGGGACTTGCCAATAGGTGCCCTAACAATATTAGGATCACAAAGTTCCCTTGGCCTATTAAACTAAGGACAAACTCACAAGGAAATTTGTTCAAGAAATACTTTCCAGAACCTCATGATTGTTACAAGCAGGGGCATCAAACACCATTCACTATCTCTCTAAAAAGTTATTTTTAGTACCTTCACAAATGCATGAAATGATGGGAAACCTTTTAGTTGTAGTTCTCAATGTGTTTTGTTCTCTAGATTTTTTACAAATCAATTATGTAATTATTGGTAATCTTCTTATTTTTTACATCTTTATACAACAATTTATTAACATAATATATATATTTTCTTCTCTATTTTTATGCCATAGATTTAGTTGACAACTAACAGATGCTACCTAGCCCACAATGCTCTCAAGGGATTGTCCCAATAATGGCCTATCAGGATTATTATGAGGTGAAACCTTCAACCTCCTAATTTAATTATTTCTAACTCCATTTTCCCTCTTTCACTTTCATTCAACAAATTTTCTTGGGTTCTTAGAGGAGGTCTTTCTATCGGTGGAGGTTGTGGAAGTCATTGTTCTTTATTTTGAGCATTTTTGAGTTAATCATGTGGAGGGTTTTGTGAATTAGGTGGTTGATTCTCTACATTACCTAAAAATTAAAAAAATAGTATTTTTAAAAAACTAGACAAACCCCAATTAAAATTTAACAAAAACAAGTGTTAAAATTATACCTCTTTAAGCAGTTTGGGATATATGATGTCTTAGAGCCATATCTCATAAAAATTAGGGTTCAAAATGGGTAGCAATAGGCCATACACATTTCTAGGAAGAGAAATAAAATGCCAAAGCCATGGAGAGAAAATAGAAAGAAATAAAAAATGACTCTGGTTTTGTTTTTAATAAAACTTTTCAACAATGTGATCATGCAACCAAGTTCATGAGCCATAGACTTATGCCACCCAAACCATAGTGCAATCACACCATACCTTAGATTAGGAAAAATAAAATATGGCATCATTTTGGTTCAACACTTTGTGCATTTAACCTATCTTTTTTATTAAAACTTTGGGTATCATGTTCTTATAAAACCTATTTTTCCTCTATCCAAAAAGTGCATGTTTTAATACTCGATCATACATGTACAAATAATTGATTATTTTTTATCTTTCTTGGTTGCTTATTTGTCCAGTTTATCCAAAAGTACTATTAGTTTCATTAGCGACTATTGTGGAGGTCAACATAATAGGTATTGGGTGAATATTTTAATATGACACTTTTTGACAACTTCACACACCATGGCCTTTATAAATAGGTCCATAAATACAAAAAAATCCTAAACCTTAGATTTAAGATCTTTAGTCACCTATGGAGACCTTCATTGAAAAAAATTGGCAAATTTTGATATATGGATTAGGAGTTCTAGGCATGCAGAGTTAGCATGGGCATCTATTAGGTCACTTCACCTAATGATAGTTTATAATTTTAAGATAGGGTTTTGGATTGACCATAGTTCTTGTCTTATAAAACAAACTAGTTTCAAATTTGTAAATAATAAAATTACATATTCTCAAAAGGTGGATGGATAATGAATGAAACACAATGAAGCACAAAAATTTAACACACATAACTAATGTACCAAAAATATCTTGATTTATGTGATATCCTTACATTTGTCTCTATATATGGAGATATCTAGATATGCCTAGAGAATAAGCATGCATATTTCTATAACATTTCAAAATATAATTTCTAGAATCTTATTATATCAACTAGATTATTCTAGAACATTACAAACATAAAACACATTTTTGATAAAGTTTACCTAAATCTAGGACCTCATGAATATTCTACTCTTAATAATTTAATTTACATATTTCATTTAAATAATTACTGAAGCAGGAAAAAAGCCATATCCTTAAATATACCCCTGCCCCCTTTTCACTTTGTGTTAGTCTAAGAATGGTTTTGACACTTGAGTGCCAACACACTTAACCACTTCCTACATTAAAGCCGAGTACACTATGTATGCCGAGCCATAGCTTGTGCCGAGTCAGGAAAGCCATCAGGTGTTGAGTAGCCTTCAGGTGGCGAGTGAAGATCAAATGCAGAGTGAATACAAGTACCAAGTATGATACAAGTGCCAAGAAATATTCAGGTGTCGAGTCATAAACAATGCCGAGAAAGATAGGAATGATACAGGAGTCGAGTTACAGAAGGTGCCGAGCATCAGGAAGCAGTAAGTGCCGAGTAGCTCAGAATCAACATATGAGTTTTTAACTTCACAAAATTCAAATGTAATCCATTTTCATGGCCGACATATGACGAATCTTGAAAGATTTAAGTGATAAGATCAAATCATTTATATTTCCTATGCAATCTACATGCAGCCAATAAGAAAAATGGAGAAGGCATGCAACCAACGATAGAAGTATAAGGAATGAGCAGGAAACAAAGATTTAATATGGATCATAGATCCACATCTAACCCTAAGTCTTCAAATGTCTTTATAAGGAAGACTAAGTCTCATTGTATGAAGAGGGATGAAGGTGTGGAAGGCAAACTATTTTCAGAGTAAAGTATAAAAAGACTTAGAGGAAGATATTAGTAGTTAAATATCTAGTTAATCAAGAACAAAGCACGGGATACAAATGAGTATCAGATCTTAGAGGATCAAGGTCAGAAGAAAGCAGATCAAGTGCATGTATTCAACAATCAAGGATTGTAAGCTATTAGGTTTATTATACCTAATACTCTTTAGTCATTGTATTAGAAAGGAAATCCTATGATGATAGGTTAGCTTAATAGCTATTTTTTAGATCCTTTAAATAGGTGATTAAATCCTTTGACATGGTGACACTTCATGTAAAGTGTTTGTAAATCCTTTAACCAAGTCACTATTGATACAGTGTAAAGCCTTTAACAGGGTAGACCATCAGAAGTGGTTAAACATTATTGCTGCAGTAATTTTTGTGGGTATCATCTCCACCCCAGTTTTACCTTCTTATTCCTGGAGGGTTTCTGGGTTACCAAAATCTCAAGTGTTATGTGGTGATGCATATTTGTTTCTCATAATTGCTTAATGTTTCTATGCATGCATGTTCATTTCAAAGATACGTTATTAAGGATTTAAAATAGGTTAGAAGCTAGTACTTCTGATTCACCGCCCCCCCCCCCCCCCCCCCCCTCTTAGAAGCATTCTTTCCAATTAGATATTACAACACTTTGACCTTGAATATTGTAATATTCAATCTCCTTTGTTTCTTGACTATTTTCCAAATTTTCCTCTTTCTTGTGTCATTGACTTTGCAAATCATTTTCCTTTATTATTGTGTTTCTCCAACTACTACAAAATTTCATCAAAACTATTAGAGTGATAAGGTATATTCTTATTAAATCTATTTTACTTAAGCTTAACTTTAAGCATATAATAATTAATTTTTTTAATAGTTATTATCATGCAACCTAGGTTTTACATTTTAGGGTTTTGATCTCCATTGTAAGGATGCATCTCTCTTTATAAATAACACATTTTGATTGAATATTGATTTCTTTTTTACTCATCAAGAGTATCTCATCTCTTATGGATTAGCCAGTTCTATCCTTCATAACTTTGATCCTCTCATTTTGTGACAAATGTTAGCTTGTAGTGATTCTTATTAGCTATGGGTTAAGTATTCTTCAACTTTGCCAAAAATAAGTGCTTAGCTTTCGTATTTTTTAAAAGACACTCTATTAAAGAATTAATTCATGCAAAATGTACCCATGCAACACTTTTTTGAGATCTATGTAGGCTTGCATTAGCACAGTACAGTGAGTGACATGACATGTCACCTAGGACCCACTATGTGTTGGGTTAGTTTCTAGTCAACATCTAACTCTCGAGCTACATAGGCCACATCATTGATATAGTGAGCTTTTAGTGAGTGTTCCATGTTAGCACCATGTGATAGGGAAATTTTCTTTACTATGATGACTATATGGCTATCAGATTTAGGCAAGAATTTTGATGGTGTCATCATTGCATTTTATTCAATGCCCTTTTGGCCTTTACTAAGAATCTAGCTTTTGGAAAAAAGATGTCATTGGAAAGCTTGTTTTGAGCTCGTCCTGATGGTATAAGTATTTTTTCAATCTTAATGGATTTTTAGCTAACAACATCATGAGTTTTGGTTTGGACACTAGGAGACATATCTTGATAATCTAATTTTTTTATGGGAATTATTCATATTGTTTGAAATGTATTTTTGTACTCTTTCCAATGATGCTAGTTATTTTTCCAAGTTCTACTCCATATACATCCTATTCAATTTTTTGCATTTTTGTATTTTGGTAGATATTTGGGTTGTTTCAATTTTTGAGATCATTTTCAATTCTTTAGATGAATCATCATAGGTTGTACTATTTATCTAGTAGCCTCATGTCTCTTCTAATCTTTTTTACATCATTTTGTAGCATTTTTTCCAATGCACTTAGATATAGTTCCACTCTATTGCATTTCAATATCTTGCACATATTTGTGTTTGGCTGTACTCACACTACATTGTATAGTGGCTTGGGGGGTTTTATGTTTTCCATACTCTTAGAGATTTTGTATTTCTTCTACACTCTTAATGTTCTTGGTTCTTCTTTTTATAGGAGAAACTAAATTCAGTTTTGGTGCTCCTATCTTACCTCTGAGCATTATAGGGGGATTCTATTGGTTCTATTTATTTCTTGGTTTTATGGAGGGAACTATGTATTTAGTATTTGATCCTAATTACTAGGTGAAAGTAGTGGTTCGATACCTATGCTATTCAGTGAGCTTGATCAATTACCATATAGATACTCTTTCATTCCTATTTTTGAAGGCCACAAATATATCTTCCATCTTCAATTAATCAACTCTTTATACATATTGTTCTCTATTTGCTTATGTTATATTCAGTGGAGGTTCTTCAGATAAAAAAATTTGATAGTTTTTGTAGCTTCGTGCTTTAGTGTTGTTCTTCATGATAATCATTTTTGTTCATATCTTCTAGAACATTTTTCCCATCTCTTTTTGTAGTAGGGTTTTTCCAATGTGGTTTTATGTATTCCTCCTCTTTACAGACATTTGGTTGTGACTGGTACCTTATCAAGTGTTGTTGTCAAGATTCAAATTCCTTATAGTAGCATTTTCTAGGTTTTAAGCTACTCCCAAGTTTATCTAAAGGAGGGTGTTAGAGTAATAACGTGTTCTCTTATTAAATCTATTTTAATCAAACTAATCTTTAAGCATATAATAATTAACTTTTTATTAATTATTATCATGGAACCTATGTTTTACCTTTTGGCGTTTTAATCTACTTTATACTTGAATGAATCTCTCTTTTTAATTAACACTATTTAATTGAATAATATTTTCTATTTTGCTTGTCAAGAATGTCTCCTCTCTTATAGATTTGTTAATTCAATCCTCCATAGATTTTCCCCTCTCTTGTTGTGATACATGTATGCATGCAATGATTCTTGGGAGCTATGGGTTGAGAATCCCTTAACTTGAACATAAAGTATGCTTTTATATTCTTCAAAATAAAATAAAAAATGAACTTTATCCAACTAAATTTTCTATAGATTCCTTTCCAGCCAATGATTTTTATTTACTCAATAAATTTTTAATAATACTTGGAAATTAAATTTTTTCTTGAAAATTCAAATTTTTCTAGACTTCTATGATTTATCAAAAGTGAACATTTGCACTTCAACTAACTTTTGATCATGCTTGTAATACTCTATCAACTCTACCTATAGGCCTATTAGAAAAATAATTTAAAGAACCTCTCAAAGATCCATTCTTTATTTTTACAAAGGTTCTTCAATCCACATGTACTTCTCAAATCTAAGTCCGAATGAATGTCATTTGTTTGGCCTTCCCTATTTCCATGTCAATGCTTTGCATTTCTTGTTTGTAGATCTTCTTTAATTGTAAATGAATCAAGTTTTTTTCATCCTGTAACTTACCCAAGGCTTGTATATTTTTGCCTCAATATTTTCTCTATTTAATTCCAAACTTCACAAGGCCACAATAAAGTGACCTATTTTTTGGGAAAATTCAAGAATGAGATCAACATCCTTAAAGATAAAAAAAGAACTTCACTTTCAAAAATCTATTGTCACAAAAATATTATAAATTTGAGTATGATATAAAAATATTCCTTTTAACTTTTTGTTTCTAGTTTCTAAATATATATATTTTTAAATGAAGTTGATTTGTATCCATATTCTTTTTTTCAAAAAATTATGTGTCAAAAAACAATAATTTTAAAGGGTGAGAGTCACTTGGATGAATATTTTTTTTTCTTAAGAAAGTTGATAATGATGTAAATATTTTGCGGGTAGTTTTGCAACACCAAAATATTGAGTGTGGAATTTCTTGCATTCATTTTGGTTCAATATTTCATAGTTTATTATCTATTAGATAGTAGCCAAAAGAAAGGGGGTTGACCCCATAGTATAGAAGGCTGGAGAATAGCTAATAGTTACCCCCTACTATCTAACCAATACCTTTTTTGGATATCAAAAAAATCTTAACCATTAACAATATAAAAAGAAACTTCTTAATATCAATATCAACCAAGCTACCCTTAACATACATATGATACCAAAAATTAGCCCAACAACATAAATCACTAACACTGCTCTTAAATGTTTAATATCTACTATAACAAAAAATGCCACAAAGGGCATGAAGTTCACAATTAACCATAACATAAAAAAAGAAAAAAGAAACAAAGACACAAGGGCTAGTTCCCCTCTTTCTCCTCTAGTTCATCCTTCTCCTTCTCATTAGGATCCTCCATGTCTAGTTCCCCCACCTCTTCCTTGACAAGTTTTTCCAACAGAGTATTGAGCCAATCATCTACTAGGAAGTTTCATAGGGAGTTGTGGTGTCATTCTCTTTTCTTGCTTCCTTCTCCTCCTTGTTCACTTGCAAAAAGTATAGAATGGTGGTCACCAAATGCATGAACTTCATGGAGAACTCAACAAGGGTTCTAACTTAATGCATAGGGCTTCTTGATTGTTGGCCAGATCATGAATTGGTTTCTCTAGCCTATCAAACTAATTTTTTCTTTAATCTTTCCCATGACTGTGGTGTCCTTTCTTCCCCCCTCCCTTAGCAACATCCTTCATATGGGAGGTGATATCTTCCCTCAAACTTTTATTTAGGAGGTGTTGGCTTCTAGGGTGTGTAAAATGTGTAAAGGGCTAGGAACATCCTTACTCCCAGAGTCAAGGTGTATAACTTTCATCCTTTTGCAGGTGGATTTCATTAAATAGTCTCTGTAGACTTAGAGGTCACCTCCTATTTAGGGGGTGTCTTAAATTTTCCATTTTAAGCCTTTTATTGGACCTCCAAATTTTTTTTTGTGCCACCCTATATAAGTATGGGAGTCAATAAAACTAATATTTTTCCTAGTAACTGGGGGATTTTTGTCAAACTTCTTCAAGATTGAACTAGGGATAGAGTCCACGAAATCTTGAGGCATAATAGTGGCAAGAAGATTAACTAAAAGAGGTAGGTTGAGGGCAAGTTAGAATTTATAAAGTTTAAATATGAAAGTGTGATGCATAATTTAAAAGGGTCTTCCTTAATCCCTCTTTCTCCTAACATTAAAAACACTATCCTCCATTGAATGCAAAATAAGGTGTAGGAAGGAAATCAAGTTGTGGTTCTTAAAGTGGTTTAAAATAGGAAAGTGGTAATAGCATAGCACCTAGAACTGGTCTTTGAGCATAATGTAGTGCACAATGGCATAGAATGCTATGTCCCAAGGTTTGGGTGGGCCTTCCCTTGAGAAACCACCCTGCATGTGAACAAGATCCTCGTTAGGGCAGAAGAATTTCCTCAAGATCATTTCATTAGAAACTCTAGTTTTTTTACTCCAACTCTTGCCCTTGAGAAATAAACTACCAAACATCACGAAGAGCTCCTTCGTCATTTTGAAAACCACCCCATTAATGTTCACCTTCCTATTATTCTAGGTTTTGATAAATTATAGGGACACAAGCTCATCATAGTGTTCCATGCCTTCCATGAATGGAAAAAAACCACCTTCACACAATTAAACCCATACCACCTCACTATCCCTGATGTAGTCTTTAATCTTATCTAGTTCAATGTGATCACTGGCACCCATGTCTTCACTAAGCTCAACCACCAAGTCCTCAATTTGCATTGACATTCCCTTGTTCCAAGACAAGATTTAGAATCCAAGGCATTTTAAAGATATAATGCTAAAATTGAACATAAGGGAGCAATCAATTCCCATCATAAAATCACAAGGTGTCATGATTTCCAATCTCCCTCTGGTTTGAGCATGTATAAATGATAGCTTTCCCATCAAAGTTAACCATTTCCAACTATAACCCTTATGAGTTGAGTAAAGCATAAGGGAGGTAATTAAGTTCTAAAGTGACAATAACTCCAAGTTAGAAGTAGGCTCCATTTAATTGCTCTAACTTGATTTGTATAACTCAATAATTTTATTTTTAAATTTTTTATAATAGAAAGTTAAAATAGATACTTTTTTTCTTATATATTTAACATAATTTTTTCACCTTAACTTATTTTTTTTCCTGATGCATCAAAGAGACATGTTGTTGAATGCCGAGTCAAAGAAAGTTTGGTAAACCTTTAGAAAATTCATAATAACCTTAATATATATAAAAATTATAATCATTAAAAATATTTCTCTAAGTACTATATTTTTTAAAAGAGCATATGCTATAGATTTGTGTAAGTTTAAGGAAACCCTTTCCTATATACTACTATTTAGAGATGAAAGTAGGAAAAAAGGAATATTAATCATTTACCCATTCATAATTTGATTTATAGTTGGGAAATGGTAGTAATAAAAAATTATATACCTATCTTTTCAAATAAAGTATTTCATTACATTATAATAGGCTCTACCAGACCTTTTATGCATATTTTATCATAGGTAACTACCAACATTCATCACCTTCATATTTAGGATTTTTATATAAAAAATCAAGCCATGTCAAAATTGATCTTTACTTATTCCAATAGAAATAAGATCCTACTTCTAGACTTGCAGTTTTAATTCAAATAAACTCTAATACATCCATTTATTAGTAAAAAGAATGGAGCAAGATTTTTTTGTGAAAACATTCTAGACACCTCAATTCTATATGTGTTCCTTTTAGTATTTAGTTTTATATATTTTGAGAGGGTCACACATCGGTATTTTATTAGTAAACTAAAAATTGGTAGTGAAGGATTATAAGGCACAAAATCCATGATTGAATTATAACTCAAAAATATCTTTCATGCTTCTTCCCAAAAAAAATCTTCATGCTTCTTCAAAATATTATTTTAAAAGACCATCAAATTAAAATATGCCCTTTTTTATATTTGCAATTTAAATCATTTTGAATATTTTGATTCAAATGTATATTTTTACTTTATAGGCTAGATTGTTGAAAGGATATTTCCCATATTAATATGTTGTCATGATGTGATTTCCATTCTTGGTACAACCATTTAATCTATAATCATGATATTATTTTGATCTAATACACTTGATGATTTCTTTATGTGGTGTTGAATTTCTTTTCTTCCTAATTGCTAATATTCTCCCTTTCTATTATTCATTTTTTCATCATAATTGTCACACACACACACACACACACACACAAATTTATTATTTTTTGTCTTACTTACATTTACAATATGGTTTATCCTTTTAAATATGTTTTTCACTTTTATATATATTTTAATTAGGTACCATTTTTTGAATTTGAAATAGGTAAGGAAATATTTAACTTTATAATTAGTTATATAAGGAGTGTGCTAAAGATTGAACTTTGTGTGATTATTCCTGTCGAATCCCCATATTCCAAGTTTAAGTTAGATAATGACATAGCATCCATTATTTTTTTCTATAATGGTGCAAAAATAAATAATCTTGGGAACCACCCTTATTTTTTCATTTTTAAAGATCTCCTTTAGCTCTTGCGGCATTGGTTAAGGGTAAAGTAGAACTAGTTTGGAGATATTAGTTTTATCCCTAAAGCCAGTTTCTTAATTTCCTTTTCTAGGAGAGTTGTGAAATTCAAACTAACAAAATCTTGTTAGGATTCTTTTGAGGTCATCCATGAAAATGATCATGTTCTAAAGCCATACTCATTCCCCCTTAAAATGATTAGCTATGTTAGAATATCCCTTAATAAAAATATTAGGGTACTTCAAATTCTTTAAATGCCATTGCATCTACTCTATCATTAGATATTACTACTATGTTCTTGAATTCCTATATTTGATTATATAATTAATAGTGGAAACACTAAGGTTCCCTTTGGAATACATATAAAAATTATACATAATTGACCCTTCCTTTGATGGGTTCCATTTAGTTCATTTTCTCCTCATAGTATTCATCCAATTTAAGATAAAAGATTTGGAGATATTCCTCATAGTTGTTTTATTTTGGTGTCTTGAAGGTTAGGGAAGAAGCTAGCATTCAAATTCTCCATTAGATCTTTTATTCAATCAAACATATCAAATACCTTTTTTTGGTTTTATTTATAAAGATCCTATTATTACATTTCCTCCACATATTTCAAACCAAAAATTGAAAAATTGGAATCCAATTTTTTGTGATAATTGACTAGTTAAAGGATAGGACATCCACTGAATCTTCAAACATCTCATAGATATTAGAGTAAAAAAGGAAATATGAAGATATATAATTTTGAGCCAAAATTTTTAATAATAGGAGTAATGTAGGAATATGTTGTCAATAATTTCACAATTTGAAACACATAATATAGTTAACCATAGAAAACCATCTCATGTTGAGGCAATTACTAGTTAACACATTATTGTGACTAATATAAATGATGTAAGTTAATTAATATAGTTATGATAGAACTCTCCATTGAACCACCTGAATACTTTCTCTCCCTATCATCTTTCATCTCCATGCTCTTACCTTACTCCTTACTCTCACCTCCCAACTCCACTTCAATGTACTTGTAACATACATTTTTCTTTTTCCTATTATTCACTTCCCTCGTGACTATGCCTAGTTTAGTAACCATTCTTTTTAAATTTCCTATATGGCTCAAAATATTTTTAGGGTTCTTATCCTTATTAAAAATCTAGGGATCCAGAAAGGTTAGCTTTTACATTTCCAACCATATAATCATGGATTAAGACCATCGAACCCTACTAAAAAATGGGTTTATACAACTTCTCCCTATTATCCTTAATGTTATGACTCAAATAGAAAATAAAATAGAAAGGAAATAAAACCCATTTTAAACATAAAATTATTTAACAAGATGAAATAGTAGTTGTGGGCACTATCATACCTACCATTTAGTGTGATATACTTTGCTACATCCCTAAGAACCAATTAGCAAAGAGTATGAATAGACAAGGTAACATAAACCCTCCCTCTTTCTTTAACTAAATCCCCATCCCCTTTATTAGGAAATTTAATGGCTACCATGATGTAAATGTTTAATTTAAAAAATATTTTTACTATTTTAATAGTCCTTTTCTACTAGCCATGAATAAATTCATTCATCTTCTCCATAAATGGGATGCAATCACCAGTGACAAGTTGTTGCCAAACTTCCATTTTCTTCCACTATTTATCATAATTTCAGTTCCACATCTCTTAAAAGCCCCCCTGTGCACCCCCCTACTCCCCCCCCCCCCCCCCCCTCCCTCCCCCAATAATTTCTTGTCTGTAAAAAACCCTTCTTAGAAACTTAAATTATCAGTAGAAGCTTCACACAATTGAGAGCCAAAGGAAATTACAAATAATTTTTTTCGTCACAACTCAAAGAAAATCCCTAATTCATATGCTTCTTGTTTACAAAAGTATTGTAATAATTAAATAGCATGCCACTTTAAAACTATCTTTCATAAGTAGAAATATTTGATATATTGCAAGCTTTACTAAATGTCTTCTCATGATTAATACAAGCTTTACATTTTTTCTCCCCTCAATACCTTCTTCCAAAGAATGACCAAAGTATTTACAAATGCCATGTTAGAAAGAAAGTTAGCAGCTTGTTGGCTTCTCTATAGAACAGGCTAATGCAAACCTTCTCCATCTTATTAATTATATATCTGACTTCTTGAATAATATTTCATATAGTTCTGTTGGAAATGATTGAAAAGATCATGAATGAAGAGAAATAGAATTGGTAAAGAACATTTCAATCATTGTTTTGTCATTGATGTCAAACTTGCTACTTGCAAGAATGAAAATTGCTTAAGTGATCCAAATACTATGAATTGGTTGATTGACAAGGAGGTGGCAATCAATAAGATGTAACTAGAGTACCTAGAGAAAGGTTGAAGTTATGATGTTGTAATGAAGTATAAGGATCAGCTAAGCCATTGATGAAATAGTGCATTGTTGACATACTCTAAGACACAGAGGATGGACACATTGACACACATGATGTAAGGATTAACTAAGTTCTAGTTAGTGCCAAAAAAATTCCTAATTGAAGCCTAGCAAGTTCAACTTTAGTGTGTGTCGAGTGATCTTCAGGTGCCAAGTAGCCTTTAGGTGCCGAGTGAAGATCAAGTGCCGAGCAGCCTTTAGGTGCCGAGTGAAGATCAAGTGATGAGTAGTCTTCAAGTGTCGAACAAGATATAGGTGTCGAGAACTAGTAAATAATATTAAGAAGCTGAGTAACACAGAAGGTTTCGAGCATCAGTAAAGCAATGATGCTGATTTGCTGCATTGTTTTGAAAAGTTGAAGATTCACTAGATCTGAGCTGACATGTTATCTAGAATTTTGTAAACCAGATAGAAGATAAGAATGATGAGCTGGTGACACAGAACACTATATAGAAACAAGATATGGGATAGATACATTGTATCCTACCTAATCCATTAAAACTCTAAAGTTGGAGAGGGAGATTTGAGCGAGAAATCAAGAACAAAACTTCTTTATAAGGAGTTATAGGTCAGAGATCAAGTGCGCATGCATGAGAGGGAGTTGATCATAATTGTAATCATGTGAAGAAGCCAAGAGGAGTAAGAACAGAGCATCAAGACTCCAAATTTATCGAGTGACCAGAGAAAGCATTGGCATAATGAGTGGAAGAACTCAAGGAGATAGATCTTGAAGGGTGAACAAGCTGTCAGTACTACAAGGGATGAAAGCCAAGCTAAGAAAAGGACTGAATAGCAATCTAAAATTTGCAAGGTTGAAGTTGCAATCTAGATCAGGTCAAAACCCTTCTAATAATTTCTTACCATTGTATTAGATATTGAAACCCTACATTGCTAGGTTAGCTTAACAGCTAGGTGGATAAGCCTCAGGAAAAGGATAAAGAGATCCCCAGGAAAAGGATAAAGAGATCCTCAGGAGAAGGATAAAGAGATCCTTAAGAGGAGGATGGGAGATCCTTAGTGAGGGATGAAAGATTCTTTTGAGTAGGTGACTGTAAATCCCATGGACTTGGGTGAGCCTAATAGCTCTATGTAGATCCTTTAACAGGGTGACATTCCAAGTTGAATGTTCTTAAATCCTTTAACAAGGTCACATTTAACAATGTGTTGTAGCCTTTAACAGGGCAGACCATTAGAAGTGGTTGAAATTAATTGTGCAGTTATTTTGTGGGTATCATCCCCACTCTAGTTTTACCTTCTTATTCCTAGAGGGTTTTTGGGCTATCAAATCCTTAACTTGTTATGAAGTGATGCATGTTTAATTTTCATGATTGTTTAATGTTCAATTGCATGCATGACAATTTCAGTTATGTGCCATTAAGGATTTGAAGAAAAAGTGGTATTGGACATCATTGGACCTTGGATAACTGATTCACACCCTCCCCCCTCCTCACCCACCTCTCAGTTATTCTAAAGAATTATAACAATTGGTATCAGAGCTTCACTACTTATTTGTTTCAAGGTAGTAGCAGCAGGAAGATCAAGATGTCCAAGAGAGAAGTTCCCAAGCTAAACAAAGACAACTTTATTGCATGAAAAAGTCTAATGAAGCTACACCTCAGATCAATAGGTGACTATGCATAGACCTCAATCACAGTTGATCATGTAGACCCTATAGGACCCCTCACTGCAGATGACATGAGCAAGAGGAAGAAGCACAATCAAGCACTGTTAGATATTGCTTCAGCACTAAGCTATGCCGAGTATGATGACATCAACGCATGTGATACTTCACATCAGATGTGAAATACATTATCAAGAATCTATGGAGGAGATGACAATGTCAAGAGAGACAAAAGAGAAAACCTAAGAGGAAAATTTGATGATATGAAAATGGAAGAAGGAGAGAATGCTGCTTAATACGATGCAAGGATGAAGGAAGTAGTCAGTGCCATAAGAAGCATAGGAGGATAGTTAGCAAAAGAAATAGTATGTAGCAAATACTTGAGAAATTTGCTTCCCATCTATGTTATAAGAGTATCAGCCATCTAAGAGCTAAGGTGTGTACCAGACAACATAGTGACATTTGAAGGAATAATTGGAAGACTCACTACCTTTGAGCTATCCAACTTTGAATTTGAATTCAAAGCCAAGATGACAATAAAAGACAATGATGAGGTGCAAACAAAGAAAAAGAATGGAAAAGGAAAGTATGTATCTAGTGACAGAAGCACTGATGAAGATGATGTAGACCAATTGGAGGCATTACTAGCAAGAAGATTTCACAGAGGAAGAGGTAAATTCAAAGGTGAGCTACCAATCATTTGTTTCAATTGTAATGAAGTTGGTCACATTGCAGCCAAATGCACACAAAAGAAAAACTACAAGGATGAAGGCAACTTCAAGAACAAGAAAGACGACAACAAGGACTACAAAGGTAAAGGAAAAAGATGCTATATTGTTGAAGAAGACTTTGATGAGAATGATAATGAAGTAGTCTATGTGGCTATGAAAGATGAATCAGATGAAGATAAAGTAACTGCTCTGGTAACCTACATGAACAAGAATGATAGATGGATCATAGATAACAAATGCTCTCATCACATGACTGGAGACAAAAGTAAGTTCATTACCTTTATTCAATATGAAGGAAATAGTGTTAGTTTTGGTAACAATGCACCATGTCAAATCAAAGGGAAAGGTAGTATCAAGCTTACTGAAAAGATATCATGTGATAATGCATACTATGTTGAAGGCCTAAATTATAACTTGTTAAGTGTCTCATAGTTAGGCAACATAGGATGTAAGGTTGAATTTGAAAAAGGAGTTGCTAAGATTTATGATTCTCAAGGAAGTCTAATAGGAAAAGGTGATCAGACTAAGAGTAATTTGTTTTACCTAGACATGGAAGATCCTTCTTGTCTTATTTTTCAAACTGATGATGTATGGTTATGGCACAAGAGGCTATGTCATGTAAATTTTGACAATCTAATAAGCATCAACAAAATGAAAAAGTTAGAGGGCTACCAAAGTTGAAGAAGCCTGATAACACCATGTCTAAACAATGCCAACTAGGGAAGATGACCAAGTCAACTTTCAAAAGCAAGACTTATAATTCAAATAAAGTATTAGAGCTAGTTCATACTAACTTATGTGGTCCTATTGAAGTATAAAGCTACAAAGGTGACAGATACATAGTGCTATTTGTAGATGACTATTCAAGAATGATGACAGTCATGTTCCTGAAGCAAAAATTAGATGCATTCCAAATGTTCAAATGGTACTTGGCCAGAGTTGAGAAAGAAACTGGAAAGAGCCTAATATGTCTCAGATCTAATAGAGGAGGTGAATTCACATCAAGAGAATTTGAAGAATTCTGCAATGAAAGAGGAATTAAAAGGTAGACATCAACACCCAGAACTCCACCTCAGAATGGTATAGTAGAGAGAAGGAATAGATCAGTTTTTGACTATGCCAGGACCTTAATGATGAAGAAAAATGTTGCACTCAAGTACTGGAGAGAAGCTATAAGTACTGCAGTCTACACACTCAACAGAGTTCAAGTCAAGAAAGGTACAAATGCAACACCTTTTGCATTGTGATATGGGCATTTTCCTAATGTAAAACATTTCAAAATATTTGGATGCAAATGCTATATATATAAAGAGTCTAGGAATGGAAAGTTTGATGCAAAGAGTGAGGAAGGAACATTTCTTGGTTATTCTACTAGAAGCAAAGCTTATAAGTGCTTGAATGGTAACACTAACAAAGCAGTAGAAAGCACAAATGTGAAATTTGATGAGCTTGTAGAAGTTAAAAGTGTTGAGAACACCAAGAAAGCAGAAGAATACAATACCTTTGTATACTTTTATGAAGGTATACCTAATAATGGTGAAATTGCAACTCAAAATGACAATCAGCAATAGAATCCAGTATCTGTCGAGTCACAGATAGTGAATGCCGAACAAAAGACACATTTATAAGTTGAGTTGTAGAATATAGAAAATGTTCATTCAGATTCTAAGAATAGCCAACAAGAAGAAAATGAAAAAATACCTAATGAAAATATGCATGAGGATGTAGATTCTGAAAGAGACAACATGCAAAGAAGGAAAGAACCTGTACTAGAAAAATATGTGAAAAGACATCATCCTACAGATCAGATTATTCGAAACAAAGAGGTAGGACCAATGGCAAGGAATAGACTCAAAAATAAAACATGTCTGCTCAGCAAAATGGAGTTCCAAAAACAGTAAGTGAAGCAATAACAGATGATGACTAGTATAATGCTATGAAAGAAGAAATAGAACAAATTGAGAAAAACAAGACATGGACCTTAGTCTCAAGACCAATTGATAAGAATGTGATTGGAACAAAGTGGCTGTTCAGAAACAAGTTAGATGAGAATGGTGAAATCACAAGAAATAAGGCAAGATTAGTCTGTAAAGGATATGCACAAGAAGAAGGACTAGATTATGGAGAAACTTTTGCTCTAGTTGCCAAAATGGAAGGAGTAAGGACCTTACTGGCATATGCAACCTTCAAAGGATTTAAATTCTATTAGATGGATGTAAAGCTCGCATTTCTAAATGGTATACTTGAAGAGGAAGTCTACGTAGAGAAACCAAAAGGTTTTGTTGATGAAAAGAACAAAAATAAGGTATGTAAACTGTGTAAGGCTCTATATGGATTGAAGCAAGCCCCTAGAGCTTGTTATGAGAGACTTCACAAGTATTTGGTGCAAATAGGATTTGAAAGAACTGATGAAAACAACAACATGTACATCAAATTAGAAGAAGGTAAGGATATTCTTGTATCTAAAATATTTGTGGATGATATAGTTTTTGGAGGAAAGGAAGTACTGTGCAAAAGTTTCCCTGACAAAATGGAACATGAGTTTGAAATGTCTATGTTTGGAGAAATCAAGTTCTTTGTAGGATTGCAAGTACATCAACTAAACCATGGCATATTTGTGACACAATCAAAATACATCAAAGAGATACTCAAGAATTTTGGATTGGAAGACTCCAAAACTGTCAGCACACCAATGGCAACAGGACAAAAGCTATCTAAAAATGATGAATCAACTAAAGTCAATCAAACAATGTATAGATCCATGATTAGAAAACTACAATATGTTGTACATAGTAGACCAGACATAGCACTAGTAGTTGGAATAGTGGCTAGATTCTCTACCAATCCTAGAGAAAATCATCTCATGGCAGTAAAAAGGATAATGAGGTATCTCAAAGGAACTGATGATTTTGGCCTATATTACAAAAAGAATGAGAAGTTTAAGCTCAATGCATACACAAATGCAGATTGGGGAGGGAACATTGATGACAGGAAAATCACAAGTGGAGGAGCATTATTCTTAGGTAAAAGACTAGTTACTTGGACTAGTAAGAAACAAACATGCACATCTCAGTCCACTGTAGAAGCAGAATATGTGACAGCAGCAGTCAATTGCACAAACATTGTGTGGCTTAAACATCTATTGAAAGGAATGAAAGAAGAGGTAACCAAACTTGTGATACTATATTGTGATAATATAAGTGCTATAAACATATCCAAGAATCCAGTGATGCATGCAAAAACCAAGCATATTGCAATCAAGTATCACTATGTGAGAGAATTGGTGGAAGACAAACAAGTGAAGATGGAATACATTCACACAAAGGAAAAAATTGTAGATATCTTTACCAAACCATTGCCCAAGGATGCTTATGAATATCTTAGAGGCAAGTTGGGGGTAATGCCCCTAACTCAAGCAGTCTAAAGCAACATAGAAGCTGCCCTGCATCAACATGAGTTGTGATATCCCTAATCTTAGATTGAATTTTAATAAGAAATAAGGATTAAATACCAATATTATATTATTAAATTATTATTATTATCTAGTTTTAAAATACAAATATTATTTATAATAAATAAAATAAATAATATCAAATATCTTTAATATATATTATTTGATATATTTAGATCTAAAACAATAATATTAAGGTTGAATATAAATTATTATATATAATATTATAGACATAAACATATTAAAATAATAATACTAATATTAAAATATTATGATAATACAAATATTAATTATAAAAAATAAAATAAATAATATACATATATGTGATATACATATATTAGATATATGTCAAATATGTATAATAATATTAAATTTCTTAATATAATAATCTGATGATATTATATAATATTATTTAAATTAATAATATATATTATAATAATGTTATTAATATTAATATCAATTAATATAATTAATAAATAATATAATATATAATCATTAAAATAATATAATTAATAATTACATTATTAATGTGAAAGGATACAACTCTATCAATACATTAACCTTTACCATTACTATAAATTATAAATACTTTCAAATTCAATAAAAGATATAAAACCTAGACCTAATTAATTAACATTCACACTATGAGACACAATTGTTCAATCATGTCACCCTAAGCCTTATTTATTAGGGTTAGGTTACTCATTGAAAAGGGGACGAAAAAAAATAATTAAACAATATCAAGGAGTAAAGGATAGAGAAAAGCGATTTGCAATCGACATTATGAACCTAGTAGAGAAAGGAAGTGGTGGAATACAATATAGGCAACCAAGCAACAAAGTGAGGAAAGTAATAATATTGAACTGCATTTTCTCTTAAAGTGCACAAAATCTTTTTCCCGAGCACTATTCATGTAGTGTAAATCCCCGTTGTACGTGGACTGATAGTCGAACTAGGTATGATTTTGAATCATAATAATATAGTACAAAGTTTGTGAATAAATATCGATAATGGACTTTGGTTATGAATAATTGTGACTGTCATACGTATCACAGTTAGTGATATACGAATCTCATAAAGTTTAATCGAATCTAAAGGCTTTTCTTCAGCCATCAACTTGAATTGATGAAGATAATTCAGGATCATACATAGAATGAATTCAGATCAAAATAAATATTTAACATATAATACTATATATGTTTGTATGTATGTATGTATGTATATATATAAAAGTATAAGTACACAATAATAAATATCTCAAATAGTAATGATGTGTAATTAATCATGATAATAAAGAGATATCGTTACAAATACAACAAATCTTAAGAATTACCATTAAACATATTTTCAACTATAGTCTAGGAAGCTTTCTCTCACCTAAGCTATGACATCTTCACATAGGGAGTGGGTGGAGGGAGAGGCAGAGTAAATTCAAGCACCTGATGGTATCCTCCAAGGAGCCACTTGTAGCTTGTTTCACGTGCCCTTTGCACCGTCAATCTATCGTCTCCAGATAGTCATAACCTGAAGAGAGTAGTTTGCTTGGTGCTATAGAGTGAAACTTTATAAATCAATTAAACTAATTAAATTATATTTCTTAATCCCTCCATTTTTAATAATAATAAGGATCTAAGGCATGTTAACTAGAATGACTTCCTAAAATTATACTAAATTTTGAGTAACAGGTCAAAGAATTAAAAAGGGGTCATTACAATTGGTATCAGAGAATGATCCAGCCATCCTATAAAAGTAGTAAATGAGAAAGGGATCAAAAATGACCAAGCAATTATCTAATGAACTTAGGAATATTAGGAAACAAACATACCATATACAATAGCTGTGTTATTACGTTTGCAGTAGGTCCCAAAAATCTAATTTGGTATCAAAATAAGTTGTAAATGTTATTAATAAATTGGTATGTGTATCAAGCTATCAATAATTATATTGCCAATGAAATGGAAGTTTGGATGGTGCAATTAGTTTCATCGAAAGGGATCCTATAGGAATTTGTGTCAGCAATTAGCAGTGGGATCAAATGGTTGCATAACATCTTTGATTATGTAATAAGATAAGATTGCATGGTTTTGAGAAACTACTTCTATGTTGCTAACAAATATAACTCTTTCTTTCTTGTGTTAATCAAAGACATGGAGACGTTGCAATTGTTTCGTGGTGAGTAAAGTTCTAGGAAAATATTTTATGCAAAATTTTGGAAATTGTTCCTTTGTGGTTCACTGCAAATATTTTTAGTTTGGAGGATATAACTGCAGGTGGAAGAATTTTTGTGGCTGCAGTAATATCATATTTTGGGCTTATAAGTTTGATGGAAGGTTAGGTCAATTTTTGTGTATGTTGAAGCCTAAATACTAGCATACTTGTAATCTACGTGATTGTTAATCCCCAAGGAATGTGAGACTATTATAGTGGATGAGTTGGTTGGAGAGATTCCCATTAAATGATTCATTACCTATTGCCCTATATTTGTTAGTTAAAAATAAAGCTTCTAGACACTTGGCATCACTATCTAATAGAGAAGATAATACCAAAATTCTACAACCTTCATAATTCTAAAATTTGGGACAGATATTGGTTATATATGTAGAGATTAGTGCATGGTAGAGTTGAGCATATTGCAAGTATCTAAAAATATATATAAGTGAAATAATATTTAAAGGTAGTTACCATTAAAAGTCAAAGACTGATCTAATTCAATTTAAGGTTATCCACTGGTGGATAGATCAGATCACAGAATCATAAAGAAGCCAAACATGAAATAAAACTTAGAGAAATTCATTGTAAAGAGGAAAATACATTGAAGGGGAAGAAGAATAAATTAGAAAGATCCTGACATTTTCACAATAAGAAACAATATAAAGTGGAAGGATTGTTTATTTATTATCATACAAATTACACTACAAGTAGTCTACCATCTATACTAAACTAGATTGCATGAGTATATAGTAAAACAAGCAACAAGAAGGTCAGATTTGTATCAAACATCAGAACACATACAACCATTATCAAATTGAATAAGTATTGAGAATGAAGGCATAGATATGTTTTTGAAATTCAACTTGGATAAGAAGAACAAGGCATTGATATGCAAATGATTTTGGAGAAGTATCTCTACCATACAACTTCTAAGCTATAAATACTAAATTAACTGTAGTGTTTGGATATCAAAGTTGGGAACTGACATTAGGAAATGGTCATAGGGCAAGAAAACATACCACAATATTATAGTGTCAAATATTGACCATGCTTATATGCTCAACATATAATAATATGAATAACAATCAATATAAGATTGTAGTTATAATATGCAAAATTATATAATTACAACTATAATATTTTAATAATAATAATAAGAGATGATAATGATATATCACAATCATATTATAAAAATCATCCTGATATCGTCAGGCATAGTTCACGATAAGGACTAATAAAAATAAGATAGATAATATCGATGATAGTTTATGGTATAATTTAGATGGACAAAAATTGATATGCTCACATACGATTTGTGTCCATCATATTGATGAGCAGTTAAGGTAAGAAAAACTCAAATATCCTATTTTATTTGTGAGAACAACAAGGTTATAGATATTTAAGTGCGATACATATTAGTATATTAATAAACAACGCTGAAATGCCATGAAGATCTCTGACGGCAATAGGAAACTATGTTAATGCCATTTTCTAGTTCACTCTCCTGTGAGAATAATCCAATGATTATCAAGATAGAAATTAGTAATTACAAGTAGAAATCGATATCAGAGAATCAACTGCAATTACGATACATAGTAGAGATTGGAAGTGGTTTGTATAGAAAGCAATGTGATGATAGCGATAAGATATGAGGTCCATTTTCAGAGTCGATTGTGTTAATAATTAAATGAATAGAATAGAAATTAATAGCTAATAGCATGATAATAAGTTTTAGTCTATGATTATGAAGCCAAGAAAAGATGTGATGAAGAGAGCTAGAAGAAGAAGCAGTGGATAAAAGACAATGATAGATTTATTAAGAAAAATAATAATGAACCCTGTAAACCCTGATGGATGGGGCATGGTGTTTCAATGATAGACCATGCATATTGATCGATGAAGCTGATCAATTGTTCTACCAAATACTATCATAATGATTTGAACTGCTCCATTTAGATCCATATAAGTCAATGTGTTAATAAAACTGCCACAGTTAAGAAAGTGCATATTTGTCGTAAATAGGATTTTCTTGTCAAGGAAGGAGATAAAACAAAAAAATAGAAATAAAGATTGAAGCAATAATAAATGCATGAAAGTGTGACAATTTAAATATAATTTGTTGGAGCATTTAATGATCGTTATTGATATAGCCCGAAAAATCCCAAATAAGATGAGACAATTTACTATAGTTTTTTCTGATTCCTTGCTTTGATTAGCATTATCAATAGGTAATCTTAATTTTTATTTTTTCGCAATTTCTTTTTCTTAAATTTTTGTGTGCTTTTGAATGTATTTAGAATGGAACGGACTACAAATTTGAAACTAATACTGAAACAAAAGAACTAGAGTACAAATAATAGCAATTTCTGATTTTATTCTTCTAAATACTGATTTATATGGCGTGGCAAGCAATGAAGACAACTATTTTCTATTGTGAAGCCAATCTCTAGTATTACTGCTTACAGACCCTAGAAGCAATCAGCAATTAAAAATAAAATCAATTTTGTTTGGATCTTTCCCTTTATGAATTCTGATCTAATGATATGGCTAAAAGATATTTTAGTTTAATTAAGATATGGTTAAGTGGATTGTCCTTCATGTTTTGCAAAGCTCATGTTTTTTCAATAATATCACACAAAATAAGCATCTAAATTACTATTTTTTTGATTCTGCAAGGGTACATGGGCTATTAAAATAAGATGCGCTGTCATTATCTATGTTGAATTGCACCCCTTGATAATTTTTTATTTTTGACTATTTGGAACATAACGGGTATGTGCAGGATCATGGTGTACCAAACTATGGCCTTAAGTGGCAGTGAAAAATTAGCAAATCAGGTTTATGTCAACTTGACACATAATTTTGAAGTGGTTATGCACTTTATATCAAAAAGTTGTAAGAAAATAATTTGTAGAAAATTGAATGTAGTTTCTAAACTACTAGGCCTTATCAGGAGAAAAAAATAATTGATTGGTCAAAAGTTTGAATTTTAATGCAGTACTAAGAAATTTAAGGGCGAAAATAAAAAGTAGGTGTATGTCTGACCACCTTAATCAAAATCAAATCATAATATTTTTTTAATATAATTATAGATATGAAAACTAGACTCATGCCCGGATGTGACACATATATTTTGATATTTTTATTCCAAATAAATAATTGAATATGAATTTTCGACCAAAACTTTTTCAGATTAAAAAAGTCCCGTGTCTGACCACCCTAACTAATAGAAAATTTGACCAATTTTTTTTTTCTTATACTAGGCAAAGTATAGAATGTGATGCAACTTTTAGATTTAAAAAATGTTATACCATTTGAAAGTTATAGCTATTTTTCATTCAGTATGTCAATAAACACTTTACAATAGTCTTCATTGATAATTAACTAATAAATACTTATCGAACTCAGAATTTGACAGAAATTATATTGATAGAATTTAGAGAGCGATATTAAAAAACCCATTTCGTTTCATTCAATTTCGATCAAAATAACATTGTCAGACGGCTACCCGAAGTCTGAGTATCACTAAAACTCTCTATAAACACGTCTTTGGGGTTGACCAGGCAGGCTTGGTAAATACCAAGCCTGATCGGATATCCGATTTGAAATCGGATATCCGATATGGTTCAATAGTCAAATTCAAAAAATTTTCAAATTTTGGAAGGAAATTCGATTTAAACGTTCTAGTTTTTTATTTTTAAATTATTTCACTTATATTAATATGTAAAGGCATATTTTAATATATTTTATGTATATATTATAACGTAATGTAAACATACAAGATATAATCTAGTAATATATAATAATATCTTATGTTAATCTTATTACAACCTATAAATATAATTTATATTATTATTATTTTTACTAAATATAATAACGTAATATATATATATAACAACGTAATATTTTATTAAATATAATATATATTATAAATATTATTATATTAATATGTATGTTATTAATATATCTATATAATAACGTAATATTTTCATTAAATATAATAATGTAATATATATATATATTATTAAATTAATATGTATATTATTAATATATAAGAGTCAAAGGGGGTCATAGGTCTTTGACCCATTAAATGACGATATATGTCTCTAGGGGTCCTAGGACCCCTAGGGACATATTAGAATGGGTAATATGGATCAAAGGGGGTCATAGGTCATAGGGTGACCTATGACCCTCTTTGACCCATTAAATGATGACATATGTTCCTAAGGGTCCTAGGGGTGATAAGGAAAGTATGGTGTAGAAAGGAAGTTTGAGGAGTTACAGTTGATGGTACTGGGTTTGGAGGAGGAAATGTGGAGGCCCCGAGAGGGCATTAAATGGTTCATTTATGAAAGCCCCGAGAGGGCATGAAATTTGGTGAATTATGATAGCCCCGAGAGGGCATGAAAATTGTTTATTGCAAATATGGTTTGGTATGGCAAGTCTCCATTTTAGAACACACCTTCACCCTATGTTTATGGTTCCATCTATGAAGCCATTGTGAAATAGTCTTAGGGGGAAATTGTTCAAGTTTGAAATGTAATGTTTATGCATTGAAAGATTGTATGTGTATCCCAGTTTGAGCCTTGTTCCCTAGCACGGGGGTGGTCTCTTTGAGGCCTATGGTTGGGTGGAAAGCACCCATAGTCCTTGTTATTTTGTTGTGTTGCATATGCAGATTTGTGTCCAAGGGAGCAATGGAAATGGCTTGGAATGATCATCTTGCAAATTGATGTTGGATGAGAAAACTTGACATTGTGCCCTCATTTGTGAAGGAGGATTCACCAGCTTATTCATGTTCTCAACAATCATGTTGGACAATGTTCATGCTACTCATTTTCCATATCTTTCAATGTCCATGTTCCTTATGATTTTGAAAAGTCCCTTATGTTGCCCCATTGTGATGGAAGGAGATTGTATCATTGTTACCTAATGTACGTGTAGAAGAAATAATTGATAAGGTTGTATATGGATGTTTCATTTGGAGTTTATATTATTATGAAAGCATTGGTACGAGTCACAGATTTGCTTTGACATCACTGTTATCATTTGAAAATGTGAAAGAAAGTTTTCTCCTTGCGGTATTGTAAATGACTAGTTGATAATAACAATCCATAGGTGTTATGTGATACCATTGATTGTATAAATTTAAAACTTAGTAGATTGCTTACAATCTTGTTGTGCACTCAATAATTTGGAAGGAAATTTTTATGTTCATATCACATGCATGGATAACATTGATTTTAATTACCAAGCTTAATGCAATTCTAAGAAAGAAAATCATCAAATTAATTTTATGATATAACAAAATGAAGTTTGTTGTAAGAGAAGACATAATAAAATCTATGAGATACATTGCTATAGGCATGCATTTTCCTCTCTAGAAAATGTATGGTAAAGGAAAATAAATCCCTTCCTTAATATAGAGCAATAAAATATTAAAGAATATTCCTAGATTCTAGACTGCTATCCAATAAAAATAAAAATAAAAATAGCATATAGAGACTAATGAGTGTCCTAGACTAATATATTTTCTAAGTGATAGAATGGTACACATTAAAATCTTGTGACCTCTAAGTTACATCCAACACTCAAATAATAGATTAGTAATTAAATAAATAAAGGCATATTAGTGTGCATGTTAGAGAATATGACAAATTTAAATATTTAACTCAAAAATAAAATAAAAGCCAAGATTGATTGTATGTACATATAATAGGGTTTTAATATGAAGTAAGTTGTCAGGATGATGGGATTGGAGAATCAAGGATAAGGATGGATGGTGGATTAAAATAATAACTCAAATCTAGTTTTATCTAGTCAATAAAGCACATTGATACATTGATACATATATGTAAGAACAACAAGGTATGTTATATACAAACCTTATTTATACGCTTGCACCTAATCCTTGCATAAACAATTCATTTAACAAATTTAAATTGACACAGTCAATACGATGGTGTAGTAGGATGTGTTTAAATACAGATCGTGAATTATTATTAAGTTAAGTACTTTGAATTGGCCCTTAGACTTATTAAGAGTTCCTCATTTTATGTGCTTACTAATTCGTACTATGAAACTACTTTGAATCTTAACATGCTTTGATAATAATAATATTGATAGTGAGAAAGTGAGCTTATGGTGAATAGTTAGATGTAATTTAATGTAAAAAGTAAATGTAATAGTATAGTAATTATAGTAATTAAAATAGTAAATGTAAAAGCAAGGCAATGTAGCTAGATTAGTTAGTAGTTGATGAGCTAGATAGTTAGTAATTGTCTTTTGTTAGAGTGAGTTTAATTTATGTATTGAAATAGTAATTTTTGTGTTTAGAAAACTGTAGTGAGTGCTAGTTTGGTGAGGAAGCAATGTTGATAGATAATGAGGATATAGTAATATAGTAATTGTCACATTAATATATATTGTAATGATTAATGAATGTGTGTACATTGGTAATGAGGATAATAAGTAATTCTGATCCCCTTCCCTTACATGCTAGAATCACGACCTAGTCCATATGATACAACTGAATGACCCTAATAGAATATTAGTATCAGAGGCTTATTAGGATATGAATTACCTCACTAATTTATGAGTGTTGTATCTTGAACTTTCTCATTTGACTCGTGATGCTAACTTGAACTAGACTATCATCCAATCTATTTGAAAACCACTTGTGACTAAAATGTTAACACCTTCACACTATTCACATGAGTCTTGAACTCCTATTCAATGATAACCTTGTTTTACAATATGTAATTTCTTATGCGACTTCATAAGCTACAAAAAAAATAAAATTTTTTTGTGTTTTTACTATAAAATTTAGGGCATGACACATGATCCATGATAAATTGAACAATACTAGATACTAAATTAATATGTATATCATTGTGCACGTAAATGACAAAAATATATATCAAAATACATTTATCCATAGAAAAAATTTTACACAAATATATATCAAAGATCATGTATCCATAGACAAAGTACTCAAATATATATATCAAAATACATAGATCCATATACAAAATGTGGCTGATCCTGCCATCAGAATGTGTATAATATCAATGTTTTTGTATACAATGTGGCATATGCCATCTCAAAATGTCTCATGATGCATCCTACGAAAACTATACTATCCTAGGGTGCTGGTGGATGATCAAAATGCAACCTCTTCACTGCACTAGGTGGATCAGATGCCTCCTACATAAACAAAAAAGGAAAACCCAAAGTTAGACTACTAAATTTATATGATTCTACGTATCTAACATTGAATTACTCAAATTCATAATGATATTTTCTGTATTGGAGATTAATACTATCAAAATTTCATAATAAATACCTCTCTCGCCAACCTCCTGCGTCGGTCAGGAGTCCTCTCGTATGCCCTCGGCAATGCTGGTACCTCTGTGATTGTGGGCTATATATGTTCAAATACCTTTGTCAGATGAATCTACAATTTAAACTATAACATTATAATTCATAGCATGCTAAATTTATAACATATTTAATCATGAATTCAAACTACAACTTACTATTGTAGGCTCCTCCTCAGGAGTGAGTGGCCGAATCATCAAATCTACATAACTGTCCCGTCGAACCTCATGTGCACTAGGAGTCTCCTATGAGATACAAAATAGTAGTTGTTAATATCAAAAAAATTAGTTTTGAATTTATTTATGAAGATAAGTGATGCAAGAGCATCCCATGCTCATCAGGGGAACATTGAAGATCGAAGGCATTACAGAGGTCATGGAACATCTCTTGAAGTCAATTGGGCAATCCTTGCACCAATTATGGCTCATGGAAGCATACAAAGTTATAATGTTGGACTCATATGTGGAAGAAAGTTGTAATTGGGCATGAGATAGGATTTTAGGATTTCATATGGTAGATGAGTCATTTGATAGGTTCATGTAGGTTGTCATGATCATATCTTGTCATTAGACAAGTCAAAACATTCTAGAATTGAGTTTTGGGGTTTGAACAAGCAGGCCTTCGTTTTTAAGCCATTTTAAGGAGGGTTTTGAAGTTTGGGTGTTTAGGAGTGTGACCAAGACCTATAATCTTGAAAATCCTTAGTGTGTTGGTTCCTTTGTTGAAGCCTTGGTGTGTCTAATTCCTCCTTGTGTGTCCCAAAGTTGAAAGGTACATAAGTGGTGTCCAGAGATTTCTTGGTGAGGAAAGAAAGAGAATCAGTGAGTTGGCCCTTGGGAAGGAAGAAAACTTTTTTTGAAAATGCTTCCTAAAAATCAAATGGCTAGAGAACTTGAAGAATTGAGAGAAGAGTTGGAAAAAGATAAAAGAGAGAGGAGAGAACTTGAAGCATCTAGAGTGAGGGAAGAAAGACAGATGAGAAGAGAGAGGCTGAAGCTTATTGCAAGGATAAAATCCTTAGAAAAGGAAAGGCAAGAACCTAGAGGAGAAGAGGTTAGAGGAAGAAATCATGGAGAGAACCATGAAGAAGAAGAGGTTGGTAATGCAAGGCAAGAGCATGAGACAACAGATGATCCTGAAGAAAGGAGATTTATGAGAATCATTAAGGCAGTACAAGGTAATGGTGGGAAGAACCATATTGATTTTCCAATATACCAAGGTAAAATGGATAGTGAAGAAGTGCTAGGGTGGATAGAGGCCCTTGAGAACTACTTTGATCTTGAAGACATAGAGGTAGATAAGAAGGTAAAAGTAGAAAAAACAAGACTGAGAGGAACATCACTCACTTGGTGGACTAGTGTTTAGAATGAGAGAGAGGAAAGGTGGTGCAGGGCACCTAACCTATGTGGCAAGGGGGAACAAGTATCTCTATTGCCGGACACCTTGCCACTCCATGAAAGCGAGGATTCAAGTAGATTAGGAAGTTGGAATAAAGGTTTGGTCCATATTTTACAAGTTGGTCTATGTTTTGTAATAAAGGCACATGTAAGGCCCACAAGCATTTTGGTGTGGTTATAAACCAAGTGACTCCATGGGACCAAAAGGCATTAGAATAAGGTATTTAGAGTCTAAACAGTATTAGCAAAAAGTGGTTGTTTTTTTGTTTTATGGTTGGGAATGCCTATATGGTTGTTCCAACAGTCATGTAGACCTTTATATATGTCATATGTGATCTCAGTTGAAATGGGGAGATCAGAGTGTACGGCGGTTTGGAGAAAAAACAATAAAAGCTTCAATTTTCTGGAAATTTACTTAGTTGCATTTAATAAATCAATATGACCAATTTTGAGTCAATGGAATAGTTTAGAAAGTTAGGGAATGCATAAAAACTATAGTTTGAAATTTGAATTTCAAATTCAAATGGTCGTATTAGTTTTGGAGGGAAATTAGTAATTTGGTATTTTTTTGATTAAATAAACCTTTGTAACCAACTTGGTCGGTTGGACAGGTGCATATAAGCCTATTTAAGTTGTAATGAGCATATGCAAGACATAAATCATTATTGGTACAGAAAAAATCATAGAAATTGTATAGAAAAACAATCATACTTTTCTCTGCATCAATTAAAATAATAAAAAAGAAATGATTCTTATACATACAATGGGGCTCTCTATGCGAATGAAAATCCCTGATGATCTAGGACGCCAAATCTGTACAGTCTCATTGCCAGTAGCCAAACCTTATATACAATAAATAATGTAATTAAATGAGATTACCAAAAGCATTTTACAAGAATTCATCAATATTTAATCAATTAGAAAACATCTAATTACCTTTCCTTTTTCAATGCATGCTGGCTCACCCCACGCACTTTGTCCCCCCGGGGTAGGTGGTATTTGCAAGATAAAAGAAAGATTAGCAACCATATATGCTACAATATCAAATAGAAAAAAGAAATTCAAAAACAACATAATGTACCGTAGATGTCTCAAGGCCAAATGAAATGACCGAGAGTGTAGCATCATCTATCTGTCTGAGCTCCTCCTCGGTCATCAACTAAACGTGAATGAAGATCACATACATGTAAAAGTTAGTATGGCTTAAAAATTAAAATTACTCTATTATAAAAATTAACTTTAAATTAAATATGTCATAACAAAAGAATGTATACACGTACCGACACTGAAGGAGTCCATGCCTCTGCATTCCCCTCCTCTCTCGCATCAGGGTCTGTAGCCTCTACGCGTGCGTTTGGTGTATCCTCGTCTAATACAAAATGATACTCAGGAAGATCACCTATGGGACCCAGGAAAATATTCTTGCATGTATGCAAGTGTGAGGCACACAAATGTGTGATGAGCTAGTCGATGATGAACTGGCACCAACATCATCAACACGAGGAGGCAGAACTGACCTAGCCTGAGATATCATTAGGCTACTCAGCCTATGAATGGCTCTGATGGTCTGAGAGCTAGCCTCTGCCATAATATCTAGATGCTACACTTGAGGAGGGGGGGAGATATTGGGGGGGGGGGGGGACAAAAGTGCCAAGTTTTTTCCACTGGGAAGAGGGTCTATCCTTAGGAGCTCCTAGTCCTAAGCCCATGTTGGGCTTCATGCTCCAATAGTTCACTTTAAGTTTCAACACAAATTCTGCATATAATTTTCTAAGAAAATAAAATGGTATGTCTAAATTGCCATGTGGAGGGATATCAAAGACCATCTACCAATGGTCCCAAAAATTTGCATGTATGGTGTCATTTGTGCATCATTTAATCGATAGTTTGGTTTTTTTTGGGTCAACTGGTATACCCATTTTTGGGTTAGCAAAAGGGCTTGCCAAATCATCTTTGGTTATGTTGAGGGCTGCGACCTCATCATAATCCAAACCATCATCAAACATCTGGTGCATTTCATCACGCCAACAAAGAGCGACATTTTGTTGGTTTGTAAGGGTTTCAATGTTATCCACTATGGTGTTTAACGTGGATAATATAGGAGCCAGTGCAGGTACATTATTGTATGTTCTATGCAAACCTCTCAACTCAGTGAGATTTTCATTTATCAAATCCTCGATTTGAGGAGGGTTTTGAGGAGGTAGAGGATCATTTGGTGGACGGTTTTGTGGGGATACTGGATCGTTTGGTGGTGGGTTGCGAGGAATATTATTCCCTGCCTCAATGTCATCATTTTGATTAGCCATTCCTATTGAATTGCAAAATGTAATATATATTAAAAAAAAATTCTAAATTTTAACCATTTTTGTCAAAAAAACCCTAGATTCAATTAAAACAAACAAAATCATGCTAAAATCTATTAAGTTTAGGTTAAAAATGAGTCGGGGGAAAAAATATACCTGATATCTGATATCTAATTTGGTATTTGATATCCGATTCGTGATGGCAATACTGGCCCAAATTCGCGTAAAATAACGACTGCGGGTTTGTGATTTTGTTTAATCCAATGCACAGGTATCGGATATCCGATATCCGATATTACATTACAATATATATAATATAACATATAATATATAATATATATTACATTTTATATATTTTTATATTATATTTTATATTTATTATATTAATTTACTATATATTATAATATAAAATATTATTATTATATTATATTATTATAATTTATAATATATTATACTTTTTTATTATATATTATATTATAAGATATTACTTTTTATTATTATATTATATCATATATATATATTATATTACATTACTATATATTATAATATATGAAATATTATATTATATTATTATTATAGTATAATATTATACGATTATAATATAATAATAATATTATTATTATATTATAGTATAATAATAATTATAATAATATTATTATTATAATATAATAGTATGATATATTATTTAATATTATTATTATTATTTTATATCAATAATAATAATATTAAATAATATATCATACTATTATATGATTTTAATTATTAGTCGGATATTTGATTTAAAATCAGATATCCAATATCAAATCAGATATCCGATATGATATCGGATATCCGATAAGGCTCGGTTTAACCTTCCAGGTTTGGTTCCTGGATAGGTAAAAAAAAGTCAGAGCGAATTTTGAAGCGCTTTTAGGTGTCTTCAAACTCTTTTTTTTCACATCGCCACTTTTTGGCACACCATGATCCTGCACATACCCTATCTTCAGTCAACGCTTTGAAGTTTTTGGTTGCAACTTATTTGTATCTGATTCAATTCTTTGGATTAATTCAAAGGTGTCTACTTTGCAAGTGCCTAACACATATGCAAGAAAGAGAATGAATCCAGATTATGAATTAATAAGGATCAAATTAATCGCTTGAGAACAAGAAAATTCAAGAGGGGAGGACTGTGATATCCCCAATCTCAGATTGAATTTTAATAAGAAATAAGGATTAAATACCAATATTAGATTATTAAATTATTATTATTATCTAGTTTTAAAATAAAAATATTATTTATAATAAATAAAATAAATAATATCAAATATCTTTAATATATATTATTTGATATATTTAGATCTAAAAAAATAATATTAAGGTTGAATATAAATTATTATATATAATATTATAGACATAAACATATTGAAATAATAATAATAATATTAAAATATTATGATAATACAAATATTAATTATAACAAATAAGATAAATAATATTCAATATATGTGATATACATATATTAGATATATGTCAAATATGTATAATAATATTAAATTTCTTAATATAATAATCTGATGATATTATATAATATTATTTAAATTAATAATATATATTATAATAATGTTATTAATATTAATATCAATTAATATAATTATTAAATAATATAATATATAATCATTAGAATAATATAATTAATAATTAGATTATTAATGTGAAAGGACACAACTCTATCAATACATTAACCTTTACCATTACTATAAATTATAAATACTTTCAAATTCAATAAAAGATATAAAACCTAAACCTAATTAATTAACATTCACACTATGAGACACGACTGTTCAATCATGTCACCCTAAGCCTTATTTACTAGGGTTAGGTTACTCATTGAAAACGGGACAAAAACAAATAATTAAATAATATCAAGGAGTAAAGGATAGAGAAAAGCGATTTGCAATCAGCATTATGAACCTAGCAGAGAAAGGAAGCGGTGGAATACAATATAGGCAAACAAGCAACAAAGTGAGGAAAGTAATAATATCGAACTGCATTTTCTCTTGAAGTGCACAAAATCTCTTTCTCGAGCACTGGTCACATAGTGTAAATCCTTGTTGTACGTGGACTGATAGCCGAACCAAGTATGATTTCGAATCATAATAATATAGTACAAAGTTTGTGAATAAATATCGATAATGGACTTTGGTTATGAATAATTGTGACTGTCATATGTATTACGGTTAGTGATATACGAATCTCATAAAGTTTAATCGAATCTAAAGGCTTTTCTTCGGCCATCAACCTGAATTGATGAAGATAATTCAGGATCATACATAGAATGAATTTAGATAAAAATAAATATTTAACATATAATACTATATATGTATGTATATATGTATGTATGTATGTATGTATGTATCTATCTATCTATATATATAAGTACACAATAATAAATATCTCAAATAGTAATGATGTGTAATTAATCATGATAATAAAGAGATATCGTTACAAATACAACAAATCTTAAGAATTACCATTAAACATATTTTCAACTATAGTCCAGGAAGCTTGCTCTCACCTGAGCCATGACATCTTCAGATAGGAAGTGGGTGGAGGGAGAGGTGGAGTAAATTCGAGCACCTGACAGTATCCTCCAAGGAGCCGCTTGTAGCTTGTTTCACGCGCCCTTTGCACCGTCAATCTACCGTCTCTAGATAGTCATAACCTGAAGAGAGTAGTTTGCTTGGTGCTATAGAGTGAAACTTTATAAATCAATTAAACTAATTAAATTATATTTCTCAATCCCTCCATTTTGAATAATAATAAGGATCTAAGGCATGTTAACTAGAATGACTTCTTAAAATTATACTAAATTTTGAGTAATAGGTCAAAGAATTAAAAAGGGGTCATTACAGGAGTAGATCATTGAAATATTAGAAGAATGATGCAGAGGATGACAATAAGAGTAGAAACTCTAGATCAGTCACAAGCATGGTGATAGAGGGAGGAAAACATGAAAATGCAAAGCTTATATTTAGCATGTTAAAGATGCTACATCTTTGGCATTTATGTCAAAGAGGGAGATATAGGAGAAATTGATCAATACAAAGTAAGAGGGAGATATATATGGAAACATATATGAAGGATCAGGAATACAAAGTAAGGATGCATCAGTCTAGAGGGAGAAGTAGAGGGAGAAGCAAAATAAAGGATTTAGATTTTGGTGGTAACTAAGTTGATCAGCTTAATCATTTGATCAGTTTGGTTTTCCATCAATGCCAAAGAGGGAGATTGTTGGAAATGATTGAAAAGATCATGAATGAAGAGAAATGGATTTGGTAAATAGCTTTTCAATCATTTTTTAATCATTGATGTCAAACTTGCTACTTGTAGGAATGACAATTTCTTAAGTGATCCAAATACTATCAATTGGTTGATTGACAAGGAGGTGGCAATCAATAAGATGTAACTAGAGTACCTAGAGAAAGGTTGAAGTTATGATGTTGTAATGAATTATAAGGATCAACTAAGCCATTGATGAAATAGTGCATTGTTGACATACTCTAAGACACAGAGGATGGACACACTTAGACACATGATGTAAGGATTAACTAAGTTCTAGTTAGTGCCGAACAGATTCCTAGTTGAAGCTGAGCAAGTTCAAATTTAGTGTGTGCCGAGTAGCCTTCAGGTGCTGAGTGAAGATCAAGTGCTGAGCAGCCTTCAGGTGTCGAGTGAAGATCAAGTGCCGAGCAGTGTTCAAGTGCCAAGAAAGATATAGGTGCCGAGCACCAATAAATAATACTAAGAAGTCGAGTAACATAGAAGGTACCGAGCATCAGTAAACCAATGATGTCGAGTTGCTGCATTATTTTCAAAAGTTGAAGATTCACTAGATCTAAGTCGGCATGGTAGTTATCTAGAATTTTGTGAACTAGATAGAAGATAAGAATGATGAGCTGGTGACACAGAACACTATATAGAAACAAGATATGGGACAAATATATTGTATCCTACCTAATCCATTGAAACTCTAAAGTTGGAGAGGGAGATTTGAGTGGGAAATCAAGAATAGAACTTCTTTATAAGGAGTTATAGGTCAGAGATCAAGTGCACATGCATGAGAGGGAGTTGATCATAAGTGTAATCATGGTAAGAAGCCAAGAGGACTAAGAAAAGAGCATCAAGACTATGAATTTATCGAGTGACCAAAGAAAGCATTGACATAACGAGTGGAAGAACTCAAGGAGACAAATCTTGAAGGGTGAACAAACTATTAGCACTGCAAGGGATAAAAGCCAAGCAAAGAAAAGGACTGAATAGTGATAAAAAATTTGCAAGGTTGAAGTTGCAATCTGGATTAGGTCAAAACCCTTCTAATACTTTCTTACCATTGTATTAGATATTGAAACCCTACATTGCTAGGTTAGCTTAACAGTTAGGTGGATAAGCCTCAGGAAAAGGATAAAGAGATCCCCAGGAAAAGGATAAAGAGATACCCAAGGAAAGGATAAAGAGATCCTCAAGAGAAGGATAAAAAGATCCATAGGAGGAGGATAGGAAATCCTTAGTGAGGGATGAAAGATTCTTTTGAGTAGGTGACTATAAATCCCATGGACTTGGGTGAGCCTAACAGCTCTATGTAAATCCTTTAATAGGGTGACATTCCAAGTTGAATGTTCTTAAATCCTTTAACAAGGTCACATTTAACAATAAGTTGTAGCCTTTAACATGGAAGACCATCAGAAGTGGTTGAAATCAATTGCACAATCATTTTATGGGTATCATCCCCACTCCAGTTTTACCTTCTTATTCCTGGAGGGTTTTTGGGTTATCAAATCTTTAGTGTTATGATGTGATGCATGTTTTCTTTTCATGATTGTTTAATGTTCAATTGCATGCATGATAATTTTAGTTATGCACCATTAAGGATTTGAAGAAAAAGTGGTATTGGACATCATTGGACCTTGGATAACTGATTCACCCCCACCCCCCACCCCCCCCCCCCCCCCCCCCCCCCCCTCTCCTCAGTTATTCTAAAGAATTATAACAAGTTCATGAAGGGATAATATTGTGAAGAATACAATAAAGAATATGCTAGTAGTCTCCCTCAATCCATAAACATGTATGTCTTCATTTATCTCCCAATTTTAAACCATGAAGTAACCTCATATATTTGGTTATATAGATAGTCTACATTTCACTAGGTTATTATATTGATTTTTTCCTAACACCCAATAACTTGCAACCCTATGTTTGCCCTTAGCTAGCCCTTCAAAATGCATCTTATGTCATCAGTAGGGTGGATAGTCCCATATAGCAAAGGCACTATTAACTTTATCAAGATACCTTTTTCTCTTGTTACCAATTACGTCCCTTCAAAATAAAATTTCCCCTTTATACTACTTTGAAAATTTCCACTACATTCAATATTATTATTTCAACTAGCACCTCACATATATAGGAAGCATCCATAAACACCATATTATTGGGTTCCTTCTAAAGATTCCACATTACAATAGGATAAATTTGCAACCAAATATGTTCCTATCCAATTTAGGTTTAAAGCCTTTCTACATTTCCCAAAAAATTGTTATTATTGTTGATAATGACTAGATAAGATTCTATCTAGTAAGAACACCCATTTAAGTTTCCCAAACAAAAGAACATTGCAAGAAAATTTCATCCACTAATTGTAAGTCCCCTTCATAAAGAAACCATCTGTTAGTTAAACACATGCCTTTTTGTGCCAGGTTATCCAAGGTTAAGATTTTGGTTTGTAGAGAAATCAAATAATATATTTCAATTTTTAGGATTAAATACTTGTTCCAAAGAGTAGCCCAAACATGAGAGTTTACATCAGGACCTTGGAGAGCCACAACTATTGAAGCCACCAAAAACTTACCACTTGCATTACCATTCTATATGAGATGGCCATCTTTAGAACTTCTAATTAGGGGATATTTGAGAATGCCCATCACATAGGAGAGTATAGGATCTACCTTAGATATATTAATCTAATTCCAATTTCACCAATAGTTAGACACATAGATAGGAATTTCAAAAATTCATCTATCCTCCCAAAAATCAATGTTCATACCATTGCCGGTTTTCCACCTCATTTTTAATTTTATAGTTTCCTTTTACTGCTAGATGTCATTCCAGATACTTGATCCCTTGACAATAATGTTTGAGACAAGAAAATCCCCCCAAAATTGGGTAGTATAATATATTTACTCTTTATGATCTTGTTTGAGCCTTTTTTACCTTGAAAGATGTGCAAAATTTGTATTGCAAGAAGACCACCATTAATCAATCTAATAGATCAAACACCCGACCCTCCATTGGATTTAGTAGAATTTTTTTTATCTTGAGCCACAAAAGACATTCTTTTTATAATTTTCACTCCAAACCACAAGAAAATGCTTTGAATTTTTTCAATTTCTTCCACAAACTTACAAGGTATCCTAAACAAAATCATAACATACATTAAGAGGCTTTGAAGAATGTATTTGATAAATTTAACTTTTTATAACCTAGCTAAGCAAATTCCCTTTTTGACAAGCTAATTTAGAGTAAAATTTGTCCACCAAAGCCTCCCAAAAGGATTTTGGGGGTTTAATGCCTAAAGGTAATCGAAGATGGGAAGCTGATAGATTGTTAATTTTGGTATCCTAACTTGTTTGTGAATTGGCGTAATAATGAAGAAAAGAGAGATATTGTCCTAATTGATGAGATGGTACATAGCTTTAGCATAGAATTATAGGAAAGATTTGAAATATTTCTCTTCCTTTACATAGGTTTCTCCCATCATTATCGTATCATCAAAATATTTTCATGTCAATAGAACAAATTATCAGAAGATGGGTTTAGGCCCACAATTTTCCTACCATCTACACTACTGCTCAACTACCTACCAAGAGTCTCAGTGATAATGAAAAATAGAATATGAGACAAGGGATATCCTTATGTTGGACCCTTATAAGGTTTAATACTTTTTTAAGAAGGACCATTAACAATGAATATTGTAGAAGAAGAGCCAATCAACTAATTTACTAACTAGATGAAATGATTCCCAAAACCAAAGTTCTTCAAAACTTTATTCAAGAACTCCCTATCCACCCTATCATAATACTTTGAGAATCTAATTCAAGAAAAATCCTTGATCCTCAGAACTATTGGTAGAATGGATCACTTTATGATCTTTAATAATGGAATCTATAATTTTTCTCCCAAAAAAAAAACTATTTTTCTTGGGATAAACCATCATACATAGAATTGATAGGATTCTCAAAGTTAAAACTTGGAAAAACCTTGTAGATGGAATTGCATAGACTAATAAGCCCAATGATATCCATAGTTTTGGCATCTTCCTTTATGGAAATTAGCACAATGAACATCAAATTCATCTCTTTAAATAACTACCTAGATCCAAGGATCCTTGTCATTTCTACAAAGATATAAGAACCCATTAGACCCAAATAAATTATGAAAGAAGACCATAGGGAAGCCATTAGGACCAGGTGAAATCTCCCCATCAAACAAGAACACAACCTTTTTAACTTCTTCTTTTGATGGTATTCCAACCAACATTTTATTTAAGTTATCATCTAGAATGGATAGAATGGAATCCAAAAGAAGGTATTGGTCAACCTATCGAAGAGAGTCATCTTTAGCAAGATAAGAAGAGAATAAATTCACAAAAGCTTTGGAAATATCTCAATCCAAGATTTAAATACTGTTCTCTAATGAAATGTTAGTAATTCTAGTAGCTTCCCCATGTTTAAAGGTTGTCATATGAAAGAATCTAGAATTCTTGTCTCTAGCCTTTAGCCAAAGGGCACATGACCTCTACTACAAAAAATCTTCTTTGGTAACTATATCATGATACTTGACAAGAGATAACTTCTCTTTTTCTCTTAAGCCCTTGAAATCTACATCCTTTTGAATTTCCCTTTTCACTTCATCCAACCCAAATTTGATTTCCTTTTTTTGAGATAAAATATCACCAAAGGTCTCCTTTTCATTTGCACTCTATCCTTAATAAAATGAAGTTTCTTCACTATTTTGAACATAGCCAAGCCTTCCATTATCACCTTTGACCACTCATCAGTGAGGTTTCCAAAAGTTGAATTTTCTAGTTACATCCATCAAAATATGATAGGGAAATTTCTCTTAACTCCCATCGATTCCACCATCAAGGATATTAGAAAATGATTAGAGCCAATATTGATGATTGCAGCGAGAGTAGTTAAAACTATTACAACTCTATCCAACCTTAACTAAATTAGTTTCTTACCCCTACTAAGGGAAGACTCAATAAAATACCTCTTGGTTAAAAGAACAAAATTTTTGCACCCTTTGTGATACCTTGAGGGGTTACAACCAAAATGGTTATCGTAGAAACATTATCATCCATACGTATGTGACACTTTCCCAGGGTGACATGGTAGGCAAGGTTATGGCCAAAGCCCTTTTGATTGTAATAGTTTCGGTCAAAATGGTACAAGGTAATATAAGTATGCCAAAATCACTTTTGGGAGGTCATTTTCACTATTGGGTTTTGTTAAGTTGTTTTATAGTTATTACATGTTAGTATTAGTTAAATTTATTATATTTTAAATGTTTTAGTAGTTATCTATTTAGAATAGTTAATTTTTATATATAGTTAAATCATATGTTAGATAGAGTACAAAGTATGTACATTAGAAAATTAAATCTAAAGTCAATTCTAATTTAATTAACCATAGGTACAGATTTTACATCTAGATAACTATAGTATTGTTTAATTAAATATCTACTTAATCATAGATATAGTTTATACATCAAACTTAGAAAACTCAAGTTAAGACTTAGATAGCTAAATTAATTACATTATAGAAAATATTAACATAGTAAACCTATATAGTTATTTATATATCAAACATTTTAAAGATATCTAGAACTAACATGTAGTGAAACATTAGGTAGAACTAAACTAGAATAACTTCTAGTTATTCAAACTTGGAAACTTAAAACTTAACCAATTCAAAAGATATATATATATATATATATATATATATATATATATATATATATATATATATATATATATATATATATATATATATATATATATATATATATATATATATATATATATATATATATATATATATATATATATATATATATATATATATATATATATATATATATATATATATATATATATATATGTACATGTATATGTATATGTATATGCATATACACATATATATTTATACATGTATATGTATATATACATACATATATATAGATCTATATTTACATATGTACATATATGTATGTACCTATATGTATGTATGTGTATGTACACACACACACACATATACATATACATACATATACATATATATATGCACACACACACACACACACACACATGTAGACCTACATCTACATACAACTTAGAAAACTTGTTCAAACCTATAGAAAGAAATTAGTTACATTTTAGAAAACATTAACATAGTAAACCTATACTTTAACATGTAGTCAAAAATTAGGTAGAAAGTTAAAACTAGAATAAGTTTGTTTCAAATTAATTTCAAATTAGTTTTTTTTATCACACATGTACATATGCATTTTTTTTGTTCACATACATGAGCTATACATCAAGTTGATATATATAAAATGTGTGTTAAATAAAATGGTCTATATTTTTTTAGTTGTTCAACTTTACATATATGTATGTGTTTTAAATTTAATTTAACTTTCAATTTTATTTTTATTTACACAATTATGTTTATATGTGTATATACGTATGTGCATATCTAGATCTTGATCATATATACATGTATCTTAGCTCTTCATTTATAGACATATCATCTTTGTATATCATACATTATGGCATCTAGTACTGGTGGTGCACCTACATCCTCCAGGAAGGTGGCATTTAGGGAGGGGATCATAGTGTTGAGTTTGGTACATACTTAAATTGACATCATCTACTAAGAAGAGAGAGAATTTATTTAGAGATATGATTGTTGGGTTATCTCATGCTATTGAGTTCCTAGATTCTACTCTTTTGGCTTCTACCATCCTCCCTAATAAGGAGAATATTAATGCTATGAGAAATGAGTTGTGTCATATGATTTAGATGATTGAGTCATACAACCCATATGATGATACTAGTATTGAGACTTTTTAATTTTCTCTTTCTTGCATTGTCATTAACACTGTGGACAATAGATAGACTAATATAGAGGTCTCCACTGATATGGTGAAGAGCATGTTTCCATTTTATCCAAATAGGTTTAGGGTTAGAGGTTATTTTTCTATGAAGTGTACAAAGCAGCGTGTTGCACCATTTATATATCCTCACTGGTTAGCTGCACATCCTAGGTGGCTATAGAAGGATGAGTTTCCTCTCTATTTCTGCAAGTAATTGTTTGCAAAATTTTATTTACATCATGATGTAGATTATACAGATTTTCTAGGTCATACTAGGCATGGCCTTGGTAGACTATCACAAATATTTAAAGATAGGTGGACACCCCTATGCCTATTAATAAATGGGTAATGATGGGTCCAAAATTTTTGGTCATTCTAAAAGATCCATAGATGGATACTATGGATATGACTATTCCAGATGATATAGTTAGGACTCAGATCTATTCTAGCATTGCCAAAGTTGCTATAAATTTATAGGAGATGTCTTCAGATTAAAGTGGAAGATATATGTTATGATATTGTGGTACCATTCTGATAGCCGCATCCTCTAGCACATGAGTTGATGATGCATATGTGATAGAAGATATACCATCTCCACTAGAGGTTTATGCTATATCATATGTGGATGAATTGCATCATATGGCATCCTATTTAGCATCTAATCTTCTTGTTTCATATCATGCATTATCGACAGTCAAGGGGATTCCTCTTAGTGACATTGATGGACAGATCAACCACATTATCTCACACATAGTAGAATCATAGGGTTCATAGAGATAGCTTATTATTTTTGCACCTTCTACAACACTTGATCCTACGTCACACCCCCTCCACCTCCCCACCCCCCTAACTCAGGATCCTACAACACCTCCAACAACACCACCCCATACTTAAGCCCCCACAGTATGACAATGTTTATTTACCACTATGCTTTTAGATGAGATAGTCAACTTAGACTTGGACCAAGTTGTTTTTATCACTACATGATTTAGATATTAGTTGGATTATTAGAGCATTACATAATGCTACTATAAAAATATTTATATGTGTAAATTTATTTGTTAATACGTAATTTACACTTATGATTTTACACATACTTGAACTTAAATACATGTGCCTAGAGACATACATGTACTCTTGAATCATTCTAACTTGTGTACATACATGTGTGATATAGGGACTTAGTGATAGTATGTTGCATTTTGGAAATCGTTAGACCTTGGCAAATCCCACATTATGTAAGTCACAGGTATGTTACAAGTTATATATACTGCAAAGTTGTCATGATTAAATTAAAAACATGCTAATAATTAGCTAAATATATAGGATCATGAATGTCAATGTCAACATCTTCAAAATGAGGCTTTCTAACTATATCCTTCATATACTAATGTGGAACATATCTATTTGTAATATTTTTAAATACATTCATTGGATTTTCCTTAATGTAGTCATCACAAAAATATGATTTCTCTCTTACTTTAATCACTGGAGGTTTTTAGTGTCCTATAGTCACTAGTTGTTGTAAACTTCTAATATCAAAAATCATTTGGAAATTGTAAGGATTAGATTGATCTATATCTGTTAGAAATATGGAAAATAATTATCACATTTCAAAATAATATAATTAAAATCTTGAATTTTAAGAATATATATATATATATATATATATATATATATATATATATATATATATATATATATATATATATATATATATATATATATATATATATATATATATATATATATATATATATATATATATATATATATATATATATATATATATATATATATATATATATATATATATATATATATATATATATATATATATATATATATATATGTAACCTTTCACTTCTAAAAAAATAATGATTATTGTATTCAGTATTTTGAGTAGCAAAATGATCTTTTCACCATTCAATAATTTCATTCACACTCTTTGTCCTATTGCCTAAATGTGTAACATGCATATAATTTAAAATACACTGTGTGTGTGTGTGTGTGTGTGTGTGTGTCTACATCTAGAGAAGATATATGTTATAAGTATAAAGAACACACTAAATATATATGTACCTACAAGTTCATGTTGTTGAAGTGCACACTTTATACATGCTCCTGCTCCATTGTTGTAGTGCCTACCCCTAGATCGCATTTATGTTATCATTGTCAAATTCTTTTAGGTCAATTATATGCATTGATTAGTTTAGAGATATTGGGTTTACAATATTATGATATTATTCCATGTCTTGAATTATAAATATATTGGTTATAATTGCTTAGTTGTTTTCATTTCATGTGTTGTTAATGATGTCTTGATGATTCCTAATTAGGAAATGTGGTTTCTTTCATAACATGATGTCTTTAATGATGACTGTGTTTATATTGATAGAGATGCATATTATACTTCAGCATTTGATGTTAGACTCGTGATTTATTATGGTACTTACCCCATACTTTCATGTGTATGGTGGGCGTGTTTGTTTTATCTTTCTATCTGATGTGTTTGATGAGGTTAAGGGAGGGAGTCATAGTCACCTGCTAGTCAGGATCTACATGATGCACCACTCCCTGCCATTGCCTGTTTAGTTTAGATATAATTATATACATGTACATGCTCATCTTTTATGCAGGATGCAGGTACTAGGCATCAACTTCCCTGAATTGCCAGGATGAGAGTGCCCTATTAGAAATACTCAAATGGTGAGAATGGGAAGATAATGATCAGGTCCAGTCCCAACCATAGCCTATAATACTTGTCCTCCAAGGAGGACTCATAATAGACTATCTACCCTTTTAAAAACCCATGAGTCTTTTGTGTGTATGTTGTTTTATGAGTCTTTGATGAATTTCTATTAATTAAGTCTAATTAAAAGATTAAATTAATGATTTAATTTAATGGAAAATTATTATGACATTTTGAATATTTAATTGTATTTAATTAATTGACAAATTAATTAAATAAAAATAATTAAAATTGGAGATAAAAGTTATAAGAATAAATTTAGAACGTGATAATATTTATTTAATTTAATAATAATATATTTAGAGTTCATTTTTTTAAATAAGTGCTAAATATTATTGTTATTTAAGTTAATAAATATTTATCAAATTAAACGTTCAAAAATAAATTAAGAAGTGAAAAGATATTAATTTATGAAAAAGATCTAAGTTCACATGAATGAGTTTAAAATATAGGAAATTAATTAAAAAGATAAAATATGTGAACTTAGTAAAGATATTTTAATAAAGTGCACATGAGATTTAAAAGTTAGTAAATTAAATAAAAGAAAATAAATTGTGCATGAGAGAAATAATTAAATAGAATAATTATAATTTTGACTAGTAGAAGCATAAACCCTAAAAGGTAATTAAATTCTATATTAGTGGGTTTTCGGGTCATTATTACACACAGGTTTTGGAGAGCAACTCGGAGGTTTTGGAAAGGAAAGAAAATTTTCATAGCTTGAAGGATTTCGCTCGTGTAGGAATTTTCATCTAGCTGTCAAAGTTTAGCATCATTATGAGGTAGGGTTTGAAATCCCGTGAATGCACTTTCAATTGGAAAATATCTGTTTGCTTCGTGCTTGATTGGGTGGTTGGAATTTTGTCTATCATCTTGATTGTTTTCTTGATTGATTGAAAATTAGTCTCTCATTATTTTTACAGAAGAAAATTTAAAGAGGATATGAAATTCGTTCTCTAGATTAAAGAACTTATTGTATTTAATTCGAATGGTTCTTGAAATTAAAAAGGATATATATATATATATATATATATATATATATATATATATATATATATATATATATATATATATATATATATATATATATATATTCTTGTAAGGAGGGGAAATGTTTTTAAAACATATGTTATAATTTTGAAATGAATTGTTTTAAGAAATATTCTATAATTCTTAAATGAATTATTTTTAAAAAAATATATTGGGGAAAGCATTTTTTTTATTTTAACAAAATATATTAATATATATATATGGGTCGGGTGGGGGAAACCCCACACCCTCCCCTCATTAATTACGCTCTCGCATAGCAACCCTGCTGCTGATGCAGAAGGTACGACTGCTAATGTAGTGTACCCTGCTACGGCAACAACAGAATCGTTGCAACGACCACCCAAAAAGGGTTGGCGCCAGTGATTTAAATTGCATGGGTGAGTGATAATGATTTTTGTCAATGTTTTTAAAAATTTATTTATTTTGATTGTAATTTATTATTAGTTTAAATATAATTTTCTAATATTAATTAATATATATTTTCAATAAAATTTGTTAATATTAATTAATATATATTTTAATATAATTTGTTAATAAAATATATAAATGATAATTTATTAATAATACTTTATTAATATTTAAAAAAATAAAATAAAAATAAATATTAAATAATTTTTATTAAGAGTTTTCAATTAATTGATAATTAACGAATGTTGATGGTTATATATATATATAAGAACTATAATTTTAATAATTAATAATTATTAAATTTAAGGAATTTGGGCTATTAATGATGCTAATTTTGAAATTAATGATTAATATTAATTAACAGGTGTTTAATTATTTAGTGAACATTATGATTGGGATTGCGAGTATTTAATTTTTAATAATCAATGATTATTATTAAAAAAAATTAATTAAATAAATAAATAATTACCCTCGAACTTATTATCTTTAAGTAATTGACTTGATAGGATTTCAGGGTAAATGTACATTTTATTCGAATATTAGAATTAGTAAATTGTGAATTTTATGTACTTGGAAACATACACGGGAATAGAGATTGAAACTTTACTTTTAACTCAATTGTGTATTTTCAAACCAAACCCAAACTATGAAACTGTGTTGTTTTGCTTGTATGGTCTATGCTTTGGGATTTTTGAGTTGTTTAGATGTTGACCAGTCTAGGATGCACACCAGTGGTTTTGTGAGATTTCTTTGATACTATTTTGTGGTTGGATGTCATGATATGTCTTGTGGTTCAGATTGGAAATTATATTTATGAGGTTTACTTTATGGAGCATCTATGTGTACTTGGATGGGAGAACTATCTTATTATCAGGTTGCCTGTTAAGGAATCAAGTTTGATCATTATGGGTGTTGTGGTATGGGATACACCTGTGTATTTATGTGCTTAGGAGAGGTTTTCCAAGTATGTGACTTGGGAGTGGCTTGTAGTAGGGGTCCGGGACCCAAAGTGGTCAGTACCAAGGTAACCTAATGCAAGTTATGTAATAAGTGATAATCTAGTAATTAAAATTTTTGGGGGGAAAACACATTAAAAAGCTATGTTAGAGATATTTGACCCAACCACGCCTTGAGTGCTTGTATAGACTAAGGATGGAAATGGGATGATTGCCTCATCTTTTTGAGAGGACTTTTTGGTTTCCACATGTGTCATGTTGAGGGTCCAGAGTTTAGAGTAACCAGTCCAGGGTAACTCAACGCTTGAGGTTCGGGGCCTATTGAGAGACCAGTCCAAGGTAACTCAAGTAGCCATGTGATGTGTCATGCCCAAACTACAAGGGCAAAAACACACAATTTATTTTATTTTATTTTATATATACTCAAACACCAATTTTATTGGCAACCCTGATTCAAAGGCTTAGCCAGGAAAGAACTAGGAAGAAAACTCGGCTTCATTGCCATTTACAACAAAGTTTAAAATACAAATTACATAGGATATCAATCCCAAATTACAACAATTTAATTGAATTTTCTTCTTGACCCTCATCAAGGAATTCATAACATTTTCTACAACACATTCAAGAACCATGGAGGGAACATAATCTGATCAGGTGACCAAAAGCATGACCAAGAACAATTCAAACATGCATATTCATACAAGGTTTTCACAATATGATTCACAATGAATCAACACTAAGGAAAGGTGGATTCTTCCAACAGGAGAAGTCAAGCACAACATCAAATTAGATGCCCAATCAGGGCTATTAACCAAGAACTTCCGTTCTTCCATTTAAACATGCCATACTCATACGAGCTTTGTGCTGATGGGTAGGGGCCCATAACACCCTACCCTCTCTCCCTCTTCTCATCCTAAGAAGAGACTCTACACTGGTTGGAGTCCAACTAAACAGACCTTTCCCAAAATTGGTCACTTCTGCCCTATCCAAGGGTGAGTAATACCAAAACACCCATGCAAGAAAAATCTCAAAATTGTAAACAAAAACATGAAAGGAAATCATCCAAAATAACATGGTTTTCAAATCTTCCCAACATACCCACAATCATACAAACATTCACATAACAACAAGATAGCTTAAGCATGACGCAAATAAGAAAATTTGCACAAGGGAGATGAGAATTCCTACCTTCACAAAGAGGTAATGGCAATGAACAAGTTTGACTAGAGTTTCCCCTTCCTTCCTTCAATCTTCAAAACTCCTCTCTAAATGTAGAGATTGGGTAACAACCTCCACTAGTCCAAGAAAAAAAAAAGAAAAAAAAAGAAATTGTGTATTTTTGCCCTCGTAGTTTGGGCATGACATGATGACAGTCCCTAGTATGTAGCCTAAGTCTCCTCTGTAGATTTTGTGTACCTCTGGTGGTGTACTTATTGTTGGATGTGTTTATTGTGGTTATCTACTTTCATTGGTGATTCATGGATGATGTTATTTTGACATGTGGCTTTTGACTTAAGGTGAATATCCTTCATTGAATTTATCTTATGATCTTGGTATATGGCTTATACTTGGTTCGTGTATGATGTTTGTCTATGTGGTTTCGGTATTTGATTGAGTGTTCTTTCTTTCTGGATTATTCTATCTTCTTGAGTAGCATGTATTACCTTTGAGATAGTTGTGGCTATTAGGAATTCCTTGCCTAGGAATGTTTTATGTTTGATTAGCCATATGAGGATCTTTCATTATCTTCCCTACATGGTGGGAGTGGAAGCTTGACTAGTTAACCACGCGGTCAGGAGGTAGTGTCTTCTTACCATTTGGGTTTTCCCCTCACATTGCCAGCTATTGGATGTTCGTTGCAAAAGATGTACCTTTATCATTCTTATTTCTTATCTTAGAGACTTCTTTTCAGTTGATGTATATATGTTATCATGTATTTTGATGTATTGTATCTATTCACACATACCCTACGACATGTGTAGTGGATGTTATTAATTGGATGAAATTTCATTGTATTAGTTATACTTACGCTTTGCTTATGCGATTATGTATCTATTATTTCTTTATGATCATGTGGCATTGTACTTGAAACTTAAACTAATTAATTTAAATTTCTTAAATGTGACTCAACGTAAAGAAACCCTTGAGGAATTGAAACTATATCTATAATTGCTAATGTGTATTTGATGTGTATGTTCATATTGCTTCCACATTAATGTTATCTTGATGTTGTTTAAACTTTAAAAAAAAAATAGTTCAGTAAACATTGAAACATGTTAGGTTCATTTCTCTTGGGTTCCCGAGTAGGGCGTTACAATTGTGCTCCCTTTTTCCATGTCCACTTTCAAAGAAGTTCCAAAAAAACCTAACATTTCTTCTAGTATGTTGCATGGCTAACCAATTAAATAATTTTTTTCATGCCCAAAATATAGGGCAAACACACCAACAAATTTTTATTTATTTTTCCCTTAAAAGTGATAATATGATTAAATGTAATACATACATATTCGAATAGAATTACTTAACTTCCTCATACATATATATAATTATGAAATTTAAGTACAAATAAAATGAAGATTTTTTTTCTTAACATAATTTAAACTTAAATTAAAAAACTTAATATCATCATCATTCTATCTACTCATCAACGCACATATGCAAAAATTGAAATAACATAAGATACAATGCAAGAAAGTTTCTCAATCTTTTCTCTTCTATTAATCAACCTAATTCAAGGCTCCATCAGGAAAGAACCAGTAAGAAAACCTAATGTCTTTGCCAAAGACATCAAAATTTAAAATACATTTTTACAAATATTACAATTCAATTGAATTCTCTTCAAGGGCTTTCACAAGAGATCTTTTCCAATGTCTTCATCGCATCAAGGGAACCATGAGAAAGACAAGAACCAACATGGAGGTAAAAAAACATATAAGATGAACAATTCAAGCATGCATTTCCAACCCAGTTTTGCACAATAGGTTCAACAATGAACCAAAATAGGGGGGAGGTGGATTTTTTCAATAGGAGATGTCAATCAACATACCATAACATAGCCCTTTCGGGGCTAAATTTTTAAGAACTTCCATTCTTCTACACTCTAGGTGGTCATAGTTGTTATCTCATTCCACCTTTAGTGTACTTATCACATTATCATCCTCATCATCACACATACTTCATTGTATAATGGAGAATGATCCACCTTTGGTGGACATTTGATTCCACCTTTTGTGGGTGATAGCTTATCTTCTCCTTATCATTGTCTCTTATCACCTCTCCTATATAAAGAGGCCTATTATGTACATTTCAAATCAATCCATTGGATTTCAATGAAGTTCATCATCAATAATAGCATTCTTGCATCTTCATGCAATTGCCTTGCCAATCTCTTGTGGAAGTTATCTTGGTCTTTCATTGGATCTTGGGGGTGTTGTAGAGTCACCTAAAACTCTAACATGGTATTAGATCTCTCATGGTGTGAAAACTTCTTCTCAAGAAGTGCAATCTTGGCTTGACTCATTGTTGGTGCAACATTTGGTAATTTGGACATCACAAATTGGAGGAGATTTTGGGAGTCCTGTTTTGTGACCTTCTATTATAGGTGAAAATTGGAGCTTGCTGGTGCAAATTAGAGGTTGGCATCATATAGAGGATGTCCAAAAACCCCTAAATAAAATTTTATTTCATTGAAATCAGACATCTAAGGCCAAATCTAGAGCCATTTGATTTGTGAAGCTATGACAATAGTGATTCAAAAAAAAAAAATTTAGAGGCAATTTTCAAACAACAATATCTCCCTCATATGGACTCCTTTTGCCAAGGATTTTTTTTTGTTTTTGGGGTAGAATTTCAAAATCTACACAATGGACAAGTGATTTTGGATCTCTATCTCTGAATTTTTTTGAAAATTGAAAATCCTAATTTTTGCAACTTTCAAGGCTTTGTTTGGGCACATTCGATAACATTTTCAGGTGCAATTTTTTTTGAAAGTGCATGATTTTTCCTTACTTTCCAAAATTTTAAGCAGATTTTCATGATTTGGAGTAGACATATAACTTTTAGAAGTAGGTCTTTTTGGCTATATTTTCACTTGGTGAACACTTGGATTTCAATCTCCTTAATTGAATCAGTAATTTGAAGTAGTTAAATTAGTTGATTTCAATCATCATTTGATTTCATTATGGATTTTCAAAGTTCTATTACTCACTCCATATAACTATCATGAATGGAAACAAGTAGTTTCTAATCAGTTGATGAGTATTGGATTTCTTAGAATGATTCTTGGACAAGATCTAGAACCAACTACATGTGTTGCAGAAAGAAGGAACTGGTTTGATAGAAGGGATAAAGCACTTGGATATCTTAATCTACCATCTCTCATGATTTTCCATAGCATATTGCATCTTGCACATAGCCTCATGATGCATGCCTAGACTACATTGGAAGGAATCTTTGGTAAGCCAAATAGAATAAGAAAATTCAAATTGGAGAATGAGCTTATAGGTCTAATTCCAAGTGATTTTGACAATATTCAAGACTTTTTCTTTAAGTTCAATTCTATTAGATTGGAGATTTCTAATTGTGGAATTACTAAAGATGATGAGCAATTGATATTATCTATTCTTTGCAAGCTAGGTCATGAATATTCAATATTTGTTTCCACATTCTATGCTAGTATGGACGATCTTGATAGTGCATACAAAATGGCTTCTCTTGATGAATTTGCATCTCAGCTCATAAGGGAACAAGAAAAGTTAACACACATGGGTCAATTGAAGCCTTCCAAGTATCAAGCATTGGTTGCAAATGATTCCTCTCCAAATGCTTCCAAAGGAAAGGGAAAAAAACAACACAAGGATCCTATGCAACATGAAAAAGGTGATGACTCTCCTTTACAACATAATATTGAATCCAAGTCCTCTTCAAGAGAGGAAACATCTAGAAGAAAGAGAGGTAAATGTGCTTATTGCAAAAAAATAGGACATGATGAGCATAAATGTTTCAATAAAAAAATTGATGAGATCACTCATATTCTTTAGAAGAACAATATCTAATTGCACTTATCAGTGTCTTCTCCTTCTTCTTAATATCAAGCATCTACTATATCTACATCATCATCCAAAGGCAAAGAACATGCACTCATTACTTCCTCTCATCCCGAGCAAGGTAAATGGCTTCTTGATTCAGGTGCATCACATCATATGGCATCTTCTATGGATATATTTTCTTCTATTGAGCCTTGTAATTTTCCACCTATATTGATGGGTAATAATACATACATGAATATTTTTAGGAAAGGTTCTATACCTATAGGAGAGGGTACATTTAATGGTGTTCTTTGTGTACCATCCTTGATGACTAATATCCTTTCTATTTACCAAATTACTCATGGGGCACAAGGTAGAATTGTTGAGTTCACTCCTAATTATGTCTATATTAGGGACATGGAGACTAGAGATGTCATAGCTATGGGAGTTGTTGATCATACATCATTCTTGTATTTTTTTGCATATTTTGTTGATAATGATGATGATATTCATGATGTACCTAACCCTTTATCAAGGGTGAATAATTCATGTGAGGAGAATATTGGACACTTTAATCATTTTGTTCTTGAGACAAGTATTGAAATTCCTACTCCTCCACCTCCTACTTCTTTAGACATGAGTTATACTATTCAACATGATGAGCTTTATGCTTTAGATCTTGTAGTATAAGATGATTTCTTAGATGCTCTTTCAGATGAGTGTCATAATGTAGATTCGGTTAATACATTTGAGGAGGTTTCTCTTTGAGATAGTTCTTCACCTTCTTTGGAGATTGGATTTCCCAAATCTTCATGTTCTCTTAGTTTTTCATATCTCATAGGTCAGCTTGATGGTGTGACATAATCTTTGAGCTTGGAGACACCTATTCAATCTTCGGAGATGCATACATGGAAATCTTCTTCTTCCTTCCTCATTTTTTACATGGAGTGTCTTCTCCATCATTTGATGTATTTACCTCTTCCCAAGGGAAGACATGTTTCTTGTAGGCATTGGATTATATTTTGCTTGTAGGTACTCTTCATTGGAGCTTCTTCACTATGGGGGGGATATCATGTCTCCTTATTTCCTTCCTATGGGGGGATCATTCTTTGTATATACATGATGTTTGCAATTTTTGGGGGGTCTTGAGTAATCCATCCATCCATCCATCTTGTTTTCATCTCTTTTTGGAGGAGGGTTTTTCCCATGAGATTTTCTATCTTTCTCCACTTTATGAGAGATTACATTTCATGAATTGCATTGCATATTGTACATGGGTACCTAAAATGACCTAGTAGCTAGGACCCATCTTGCATTGTGAGTTTAAGTACATTACCATAAGTTGTACTTAAGGGGGGGTATTGGTGTAATTAAATATTCACTAATTACACTTACTTAAGCTTACTTAGGATAATGCATTACATAGTAGTTTGTGATTGAGACACTTGGGAGTTTTCACCTCAAGTAAACACATGGTGTAGGAGAATTCCACTCTAGGTGGTCATAGTTGTTATCTCATTCCACTTTTAGTATACTTATCACATTATCATCCTCATCATCGCACATACTTCATTGCATAATGGAGGATGATCCACCTTTAGTGGACATGCGATTCCACTTTGTATGGGTGATAGCTTATATTCTCCTTATCATTGTCTCTTATCGCCTCTCCTATATAAGGAGACCTGTTATGTAAATTTCAAATAAATCCATTGAATGTCAATCAAGTCCATCATCAATAATAGCAATCTTGTATCTTCATACAATTGTCTTTCCAATATCTTGTGGAAGGCATCTTGGTCTTTCATTTGATCCCAAGGGTGTTGTAGAGTCACCTAAAACTCTAACAAAAATCATCACAAAATCAATATATAAGATGTGATCAATTCCACATTAAAACATATCATCATTTAAAAAATAACCACATGTCTAATTGATATGATAATTAGGATGAAGGATAAAATGATTATCTCATCAAATATAGTTTGCCTCAGGTGCATATCAAACCATTGGAAATCAATGGGCACAAACAAGTGAAAATCAAAGAATATAAATAAACTCCATAAAAATATATTTATTTACTCATCCACTATATGCTCATAAACATACCATTAATTACATGTCTCAAAACATGAACACTTATTAAATAAATTATGTATTGGTACTATTCCTACTATGTCATTACATATGGTATTTGTAATATGCATTAAAATGTAGTTCAATTGTTAAACAAACATAGTAAGAATGAAATGATGATATCATGTTGGATACAATTGTATAATTGTGTGTTGTCTTTGATGTTACACAAATTTTATATCATTTTCCAGTCTATGCTAACCGAGCTTAGTTGGTCAACAAGGAAATTTTCCTTGTCTATCGAGTATTCTTGGAGATTACTCTATGATGTCAGTGTCTACCAAGCTCACTCATGCATAGAAGGAAATTATGGTAGATAATAGTGTTAACCGAGCTCTCATGTTTAATGAAGGAAAGTTGGTCAGAGTTGGTGTTCACCGAGTTCACTCGATTGCCAAAGGATTTTGAAAGTTCACAGTGTTAACCAAGCTTCTGTTGGTTAACACAGGAAATCATTTTAGGATCAATGTTTACCAAGAAGGGTTAGCCAATGAAGAATTTTGTTAATTTGAGAAATAAAGTTTAATTATCTCAAGTATTGATTCTAGCCGACTGTGGTAATGATTATTGGTCATTGTAATTTATAATTAAGCTGACTATTTATTAAACTTTATTGGTCATTGATAATTTGTATGATACACATATAAGGTCAAGTTGAGATTCTAATGTATGAGAGAGTATGAAAGTATTTTGATTGATTAAGAAGGCAAGTGTGAGAAAACTTGAAGGATGGTCAGATATCCTTGAGGAGAAGCAAAGTTATATTCGATCAAGAAGGATCTAGCATGAAGCATAATAGAGATCTATAATCAGAAATTCAGTTGCATCTCATTCAGGTCATTTCATTGTTACTTTCTTACCATTGTAGCAGTGATTCCAAAATCTCTTAACAGATTTGGTTTAATAGGTAGTTGTAAATCCTCTAACAAGGTGACAGTTCTATTGAATTGTTTTAAGACCTCTTGAAAGGCCACTCCTAACAGGGTGATTAAATCCTTTAACAAGTCACACCTAATAGTGTGTTTTGTAACCTTTAAACAAGTTGGCTCCTAAGAAGGCTCACTTTAGAAGAGTGAAAATTAGTAGCTAGTTACATTGGTGGTTTTTTCCCTATTGAGTTTCCATGTTAAATCCTGGTGTCTCATGTGTTCATGTTATTTCTTTTATGCTTGCAAGTTAATCACTATGAATGTTTAAGATCAATAATAAGTAGATTACACTAATTTTACCAAGTTAGAACAATTTCTATGTGTTTATCGAACAACAATAGTAATCAATTTTATTGTTAACATCCAAGAGATTTGAAATATTTTTGTGGTAACTGTATCACACCCCCCCCCCCCCCCCCCCCCCCCCTCTTAGTTACCACATCTATATTTCCAACAATTGGTATCACAAATTTTGGTGCTTGTAGGGAAGGTTTCAAGGACCTAAGCTAAAGATCTGGATGTCTTACAAGAGAGAAATTCCAAGGCTTAACAGATATAATTTTTTAGCATGGAAGGGATGCATAAGACTTCATCTGGCTTCCATTGGTGATTTAGGATTGAAATACCTTGATGAAGAATACACAACTCCTACTAGTACACCATCTATTGGAGCCATTGCTGAGAAAAAGAATCATAACAATATGATGATAGATGTTTCATATACTCTAAGCTATGAGGAATTTGATGATATCAAGGACTAAAAAATTGCCTTTGAAATGTGTAACAAGCTAAAAGACATCTATGGTGGCGATGAAAATGTTAGGAGAGCGAAGGTAGAAAGCCTTAGAGGACAATTTGATCAGATGAGAATGAGAGAAGATGAAAACATTGCTAAATATGTTGAAAGGATCAAAGTAAGTGTTAGTGCAATCAAAGCCTCTGGAGGAGACATCAAAGAAGAAACAATTGTAATTCAAGTTCTTAGGACATTACTTCCTATCTATGCAATTAGAGTATCTACTATTCAAGAAAGAAGGTGTGAGACAAATCATAAGATAACTTTGGATACCTTAGTAGGAAGATTGACAACCTTTGAGCTAGATAACTATGACAATTATGTTCTAGCTTCCAAGAATATTGAATTTGCATTTGAGGTTAAGCTTTAACTTAAGGAAAAAGGCAAGAAAATAAAGGACACTCAGTCAAAAAGTGAAGAAGAATCAGAGGAAAAATTTGATAGTGATCTTAAAGTTGTAAAAGCTCTACTTTCAAGGAAATATTCTAGAGGCAAAGGAAAATACAAAGGTAAAGTTCCCCTAATCTATTTTTCATGTGAAGAAATTGGTCATATTGCAGCTAGGTGCCCAAACAAAGAAAGCAAGGATGAGAAGAAAGGTCACAAGTGCAATGCCAAGAAGGATATCAAAAATCACAAATCATTCAAGGTAAAAGGTAAGAAGACATGTTTTATGGCTAAAGATTCTGATAATAGTGAAGATGAAATAGTTTACATTATTGTGAAAGATGAATCTGATGATGATAAAGAAGATAAGATGACACTTATCTCTCTGTTAGAAAAAATTATACATAGATCATAGATAGCAGATGTTCACATCATATGACTGTTGAAAAAATTTTTTTGAACACTTTGAAGACTATGATGGTGGTAGTGTAAGGTTTGGAAATAATGAACCTTGTTGCATAAAAGGGAAAGGTTGGATCTCATTAACCAAAGAACTTGTATGTGATAATGCCTATTGGGTTGAAGGACTAAAACATAATTTTTTGAGTGTGGCATAGCTAATCAACATTGGATTCAAGGTGGAATTCATGCATGGCAAGGAAAGACTATTGGATGATAAAGGAAAATTGATCAGATCAGGAAAACAAACAAAAGGTAATTTGTTTTATCTTGATCTTGGTGAGTGCTCATGTTTTATTGCTCAAGTTGAAGAAAGTTGGCTATGGAATAGAAGGTTATATCATGTAAATTTTGATAATATGGTGAAAATAAGAAAATTCAGGAAAGTAAGAGGCATTCCTAGTTTGAAGAAACTTGATGTTGGTCTATGCAAGAATTGTTAGATTGGCAAAATGGGAAAGATAAGTTTTAAAAAAAAAATATCAGTCTGAAGATATCTTGGAAATTGTGCATATTGATTTGTGTGGACCTATTGGAATAGAAAGCTATAGTGGAGAAAAATTCTTTATTCTTTTTTTTGATGACTACTCTAGAATGATGACTGTTATGTATCTAAGAGAGAAGTCAGAAGCATTTGAGAAATTCAAATGGTATTTGGAAAGAGTAGAGAAGGAAACAAGAAAAATACTGAAATGCTAAGAGTAGAAAGAGGTGGTGAATTCATCTCCAATGAATTCAATAGCTTTTGTATTGAAAGAGGAATCAAAAGATAGGCATCAGCCCCTAGAACTCCCACGTAGAATGGAATAGCTGAAAGGAGAAATAGATCTATCATGGATTATGCAAGGACTCTAATGATTAAAAAGAACATTTCTATCAAATATTGGAAGGAAGCTATCAACACTGCTATTCATACCTTAAACTAAGTATAGTTGAAGAAGGACTCATACAAATGTTGGCATTATGATACATTTTTGTCATTAGTTACAACACTTATTGGATTCTGAATGCTTACCGAGCTCTCACCGGACATTCCTTTGTAAGCCAAGCTTTACCTAGTTCTCAGTGTTTACCGAGTGATCGAGGTGAACAAAGAAGTTAGTGTTTACCGAGTGATCGAGGTAAACAAAGCAGCTAGTGTTTACCAAGTGTTCAAGGTAAAGAAAGGAATCAGTTTTGACCGAGTGAAGATGTACTTAGTATTGACCGAGAACTTCGTGATAACCGAGCTCCTGAGGTTATCAAGGAAATTAATTTTACCGAGCTCAGATGGTTATCAAGGAAACTAACTATCACCGAGTCACAAGGTTCTATCAAGTGTTTCCTTTGATCACCGAGCTACAGTTCAGATAGAAGTGTTCACCGAGTGACATCTCTTCTACCGAGTCTCCAGTGGTTACCGAGTTCAGAACTACTTGAAGTGTTTAGTATGGACCGTGCCTTCACTTCTACCGAGTGCATGACGATGCCGAGTAGTGCAGTGGACGCCGAGTATCAGAAGGACACCAAGTCAGTTCAGTGAACCCGAGTTTTTACCTTGGGCCGACTTTGTATAGAGATTTGCACTTGTTGTTTTGGCCAACCTTGCATGTATTGTTTATTTGGATGGTATATATATGCAATGTATTGTATCATTCAAATGTAATGGTAATGAATGAAAATGTGAAAGTGTGAAAGAAATACATGTGAGCGAAAGTATGTGTGCTGAGTTGTGAAGGTATTCAGCAAGGTCAAGTTTTGGAGCAAAAAAGTTTTATCTATCACATCAAGGTGAATCAAAGCATAGCAGATCTTATCAGCAATCAGTTGTAATCAGATCCATTATTTCATTCTAACAGGTGAATCAGTTTTTGTAAATCCTTTAACAAGGTAGACTTAACAGTCTTTTGTAAATCTCCTAACAGAGTGCATACTTTATTGTATGTTTGTAAATCCTCTAACAAGGTGGATCTAGCAATCCTTTGTGCTCCTAACAGAGCAGATCACCAGAAGTGGTCATTGTAAGCCTTAACCGGCCAAATTCATACTGCAGTAACGAAGCTTTGTGGGTTTCATCCCCACCCCAGTTTTACTTTCTATTTGGAAGGTTTCTGGGTCACCAAATCTGTGTGTTCAAGTGTTGCAAATGATTTTGTTTCATGCTTATAGTAGGTTACTTGGATGAATGGTGAATATATCAGTATGCAGTTTTATTGTTTGAAATTTTAAAAGTTACTGATTCACCCCTCCCCTCTCAGTAACTTGTCATATCTTGAATATTTCCAACAATTGGTATCAGAGAAATAAGGTTCTCAAGATAAAAGTTTCACAGCTTGAGCAAAGATCAAGGACAATGGAGATATTTAGACTTGACAAATCTATTGAGAATGAAAAGCTAGATCTGAAAATGGCCATGGCTCAACTCAATGAAGCAAAAGAGCATCTTTTACAATCCTTGAAAAGAAGAAAGGAACTTGCAAGGAAAATGAATGACCATTAGTATGTTGAAGAAAAGATTGAAGATCTCTCACCATCAAGTAGTTCAGATGAAGATGACAAAGCAATCAAAGAACTTTTAGAAAAGAATGGATCTCTGTAAGAAGAAGTAAGAAAGCTCAAAAGGGAACAAGAAATCTAGTCCATCAGGCTATATGAAATCTTGGAGCAAAGGAACAAGGTAGCTGAAGACTTAGAGGTAAGGAATAATCAATCCTCTCAGCTTGAAAATCTTGTAACTCAATTATCTAATGCAAATGAAGAAATTATGAATCTAAGATCTGAGAATGAGAATTTGAGAAATGACTTAATTACTGAAAGGCAAATCAATGCAAGCTTACAAAGTGATCTAATCTCTGAAAAACAAGTCAATGAGAGAATGGTAAAATCTCAAAAGGACATGGATCAATTGAATCTGCAAAATGAAGAAAACTTTCATAAACAAAATGGTAAAGCAGGCCTTGGATACAAGGAAGAAGGTGAATCCTCCAAACAGGGTACTCAAAAGAATCAAAGACCTACTTGCAACCACTGTGGTAAGTTAGGTCATACATCTAACAGATGTTGGAGCAATGGAAAAGGAAAATTTAATAGAAAGTGCTACAATTGCAATCAGCATGGACACAAAGCCAATGAATGCAAAGAGAAACTGAAATTTGATGGTAAATGTCACAAATGCCAAAAGCAAGGTCATAAGGCATCACAATGCAAATCCAAATCATTTAATCCAGCTGAACAACTTGTCAAAGCAATATTTGGTTGGGACTACAACACTTGGTGCAAATGTCATTATTGTGGGGAATATGGTCATACTGGCATAAACTGTGCAAGGCATCACCTAAGAAAAAGGGATACCACTGTAAGATGTTATACATGTACAGAACTTGGTCATATATCTAAAAACTGCATGAACATAAAGAAAGTTGAGGATGAGAAGAAAATCAAAGTAGACAATATTCGAAAGCAAATGAAGCAGCAATGGATTCCTAAGTTTACTGAGCCAGATAATTCAAGTGATGGAATGGTCACTCAAGAAGTGAGTGACTCTACCATTTCCAATTTAGACTCATCAGGATAAGACCAGGACTGTATCTACAAAGCAATATCCTAAGCAGTCCTAGAATGAAAATATGATCAAATCAGTATTTCAGATACATCAGGATCATGGCTGGTACATGACCTTATCGAGCTCAGTCGGGTGCAATAAGGCTTCTTTCACCAAGTTGCACTTACCGAGCATGGTTGGTTCTTCTCTTACCGAGTTAAGGTCGGTTTAACCTATTTTCTTTTGGTCACCGAGTTGTGAAGTTTAAGCCTAACTAGTGGATGACAGTCTGTCGATTGTAGCTACCTCCGTACTGAACATTAATGGCAAATTTTTCATCAAAAGGGCAGATTTCAACCTCATTTTTCACTGCGAATTCGAGATTTACACAGAAAAAAAAGGCTTTCAAGCGAGTTCAAGCGATTTGAAGAGATTTTCCAGCAAAGTATTCTTATCAAACCTTTTCACTCACCGAGCAGCAATGGCATCCGCAAGCACCAGCAGCAGCAAGGCGAAGAAGGGTTCCGAAATGCTTGTGAAGGGAACGGAATGGAAGGCACCTACGTTCAAGCTCGTTCCTGCCATCGCTGAATCGCTCGATCCCAATGGAGCTCAATCACAGATTCCACCCAAGGTACTCCTCGTGAATGACATTCGCACTCATTTTAAGTGTGCTATTCAAGAAATAGGGACATTAGACATGGATAATGCCCTAGCGGAGTTATGTGTAAATGGTTCTCTCAAAATCGAGCACAAGCATTTGGAAACTAAAGGTTTGAGTCACATCGCGCATATGCCTAAAAACTTCCAAACCAAATGGATTAGGTATATCTTGAGTCGAGTGCATAATGGTCAGTTGTGGTTGGAACAACCCGTTTTGATAACCAAGAAGATGATTCACAAAATCACGGGTCTCCCGATAATCAGCAAAGCGAAAACCACCAAAAGCCTAGGACGGGATGAGTTACAGAGGCAAACCCTAGCCGAGTGGGACGGTAGAGGTTTGAAGGTTAACACTGTAACAGATCCGAAACTAAGATTTGGCATACATATTATTGCATATAAGTTATATAGTTCCAGCAGGTTAAATAGTGTACTGTGTGAAGCTATGGATTTGGCCCTGAAAATTGTAAAGAAGAATCTTGAGTTTGATCTGTCAGAAGTAATGTTGAAGCAGTTAAACAAGAACATGGACAGTATAAGGACATCGAAGAATAACCCCCATAAATTTGGATCTCTATTAATATATTTACTATTTTATGTACAAAAATTCTTTCCATCAAAGGGAACCGTAGAATGGAGAAAAGATGTCCCAATTTTGTATCAGATTAAAGAGTTTATAGCAGAGATGGAAGAAAATTTTGATAGTATCATGGATAACTATTTTGAAGACTTTAAGGAGAGGATGAATAACCGATTCAGAATTCCTCCTAGGCTTGTTGAAGAATATAAAGATGACGTATGTTTTATGGTTGACTGTGACAAGGTGTACATACAGGCAGTTAGACCCCGAGTTGCATGGGTGAAACCTCTTCCATATGAGGTAAATATTGATGAAATAAGGGATATCATTGAAGCACTGGTAAATGAGCCAGTAGACCCAAGGCAACGGATTTTTGGTACTTATGATGAAGCAAAGGCCATAATTGAACTGGAAATCAAAATTCCACAGGCCATCAGCAAAGGTAAGAGGAAAGTGGCCAAACTGAAAACTACAATGGGTCCTCTTATGCTCACCGAGGGAAAAGGTGAAGATAAAGAAAGTGAAGAAGAAGAAGAAGGAGAAGAAGAATCAGAAGAAGAGCAACCGACAAAGAAGAAAGGCAAGGTAATCATTACCAAGCCCAAGAAGTAGCCTACTGCAGTATTTACTTGGAGGACAAGAAAAGGTATTCAGGAACCTGTATTGGTCAAGCCTGCACCTACATTCAAGCAAAGGCTCAAATCATTGGAAGAAGGAGCTGGCATCACAAATTTCAAGGCATTGAAATTTGAGACAAGGACTGATGCAGAGAAAATGCAGATTGAGGAACTGGTACTTAACAAAATGGGAAAATGGAAATACTCCTCGGACTAGATTGCTCCTCATATCTCTAAAAGAACTACTGGAGAGAGTACATTCAAGATGGGAGTTAGCCACCAAGACGGTAAAAGATATATATGAGCAATCCTTAAAGAATCTTTGGCCTAGTCTCACTGGAGCAGAGGTAAAATTTGAATTGAAAACCTATGAAGGTAAAATGATGATCAGATTCCACACTTGTTTGATTTTGATCAAAGATATAGAGCATGTTGTAAATGATGCTACAAACATGTGGAAAAACATCTATCATCTACATAAGCCCAGTGTAGACCCAGTAGAAATAAAGGATGATGACAGTAGCAACAGCAGTGATGAATCAGATAGCACTCCATCCATCACAGTTACACCAGGAGAGTTGCATGCAATGATGGAAGAGAAAGAGGAAGAAGACAAAGAGGAAGAAGCTGAAGAGGAAGATAAGGAGGATGATCCGGTAAAAATTGCAACAGCAGTTATTGCATCCCTTCCTCACTCCCCAGCTAAACTTGTGACATCATCAAGGTTGGAGTCAGCTTCAATAGGTTCATCTACACCAGATTTACCATCTACACCTGTCATATCTCAGCTCCAGGTATCATCAGTGGAAGTGACTACCACTTCATCTACCGAGCTACATCCCTCTTCGTCTACCGAGCTGCACCCCTCTTCATCTACCGAGTTGGCCTCCTCGACTCCATCATCATCAGTTGGTATTGCTGTGAGTTCTCCAATTTTGACTACTCCAATTTGTTCTACAATTTTGTCGCCATCTACTTCAGGCACAGTGAGCTTAGATACTATATTACCGAGTGTATCACCATTTTTGGCCAGTACTCAAATTTTTGACCCTGTACATACTCCTATTGGCACTCAACCCTCAAGCATCCCAGTTTTTACTGCTAGTCCTTTTGTCTCTACTATTGTGTCTATTCCAAAGGTCAAACCAGTCATCTCAGAAGTCAAACAAAAGCAACCATTAAGACTTATGATCACTGGAAAGGAAATTCCTAAAGACATTGACTTGGACACAGAGATAGTAATTCCAAAGATTGACTTTGATAATGCTACCATTGAAGAAATGAGGTATGCTAGTCAACTTATTGAGAAAAAGGCTACTCAGATGCAGTTAAGATTAGAAAGGGATAAGGAATACATGATAATTGAGGATGCCCGGAACATAATTACTGAGGCTATAGGTGTTGATGTTGATACTTCTCAACAGATTTTGATTCAATTGGAAGAGGCAGTTAATAAATTCAATGAAGATGCCTCTGGACAAGAAAAGCTGATTGAGCATGCAGCAAAGAAATTTGATAATAAGGTGTTGGGGCACATTGCCCAGAACATTGCAATAAATCAGGTTGCATTAACCTTAGTTTTGGAAGATATGAAAAATTCTTTTAATAATGTAACATCTCTTTTTGCTAAGCTTTGTGATGTTACCGAGTACACTAAGGGAATAAGAGAGAAACTAAATAAAATTGATGAGAATCTGAAGGTGAGCGCATAGAACTTGAAGCTTGACCCCAGTCCAAGCTCATCTCATCACCTTAGGATCAAATTTTTGTCAGAGAAGCAGGCAGAGCTGTTGAGAGAAGAGACAAGGATCTGATCTACATTGATAGATATCCAAAACATGATCCTTCCCATCATGGATTCAATGCAGAAGCACATTGCACATTCAAAGACATTAATCCATGATAATAACTTCTCCATTGCAGACCATGTGATTGAACTTTCGGCTGAAGTTCAAGTAGCTCTTTCCACCTGCAAAATTTTGCAAGAGAATTGGGATAAGACTCTCCAGCTTATTCTTTAGGTACATTCAGAGTTCATCTCTCATTTTGGTGTTTCTATATAAGTATATATATTTTTTTATTCTTTGGCATTATTGTCAAAAAGGGGGAGATTATTGTTGGATATGTATACTATGGGTGAATAAGTGTTTTCGGAGAAATTGTACAAAGGAAGAGATATACAGCTCATGTAAATACTGTATGTACATTCTATGGGGGAGTTGTATATAATGAAGCTATGTATATTCAGAATCAGTCATCAGCATGTCAGATAAATTTTGTCTCATAAGTGTTTTTTTCACTAATGCCAAAGGGGGAGATTGTTGGCATTATGATACATTTTTGTCATTAGTTACAACACTTATTGGATTCTGAATGCTTATCGAGCTCTCACTGGACATTCCTTTGTAAGCCAAGCTTTAACTAGTTCTCAGTGTTTACCGAGTGATCGAGGTGAACAAAGAAGTCAGTGTTTACCGAGTGATCGAGGTAAACAAAGCAGCCAATGTTTACCGAGTGTTTGAGGTAAAGAAAGGAATCAGTTTTGACCGAGTCAAGATGTACTTAGTATTGACCGAGAACTTCGTGATAACCGAGCTCCTGAGGTTATCAAGGAAATTAATTTTACCGAGCTCAGACGGTTATCAAGGAAACTAACTATCACCAATTCACAAGGCTCTATCGAGTGTTTCCTTTGATCACCAAGCTACAGTTCAGATAGAAGTGTTCACCGAGTGACATCTCTTCTACCGAGTCTCCAGTGGTTACCGAGTTCAGAACTACTCGAAGTGTTTAGTATGGACCGTGCCTTCACTTCTACTGAGTGCATGACGATGCCGAGTAACGCAGTGGACGTCGAGTATCAGAAGGACACCGAGTCAGTTCAGTGAACCCGAGTTTTTACCTTTGGCGGACTTTGTATAGAGATTTGCACTTGTTGTTTTGGCCGACCTTGCATGTATTGTTTATTTGGATGGTATATATATGCAATGTATTGTATCATTCAAATGTAATGGTAATGAATGAAAATGTGAAAGTGTGAAAGAAATACATGTGAGCGAAAGTATGTGTGCTGAGTTGTGAAGGTATTCAGAAAGGTCAAGTTTTGGAGCAGAAAAGTTTTATCTATCACATCAAGGTGAATCAGAGTATAGCGGATCTTATCAGCAATCAGTTGTAATCAGATCCACTGTTTCATTCTAACAGGTGAATCAGTTTTTGTAAATCCTTTAACAAGGTAGACTTAACAGTCTTTTGTAAATCTCCTAACAGAGTGCATACTTTATTGTATGTTTGTAAATCCTCTAACAAGGTGGATCTAGCAATCCTTTGTGCTCCTAACAGGGCAGATCACTAGAAGTGGTCATTGTAAGCCTTAATCGGCCAACTTCATACTACAGTAACGAAGCTTTGTGGGTTTCATCCCCACCCCAATTTTACTTTCTATTTGGAAGGTTTCTGGGTCACCAAATCTGTGTGTTCAAGTGTTGCAAATGATTTTGTTTCATGCTTACAGTAGGTTACTTGGATGAATGGTGAATATATCAGTATGCAGTTTTATTGTTTGAAATTTTAAAAGTTACTGATTCACCCCTCCCCTCTCAGTAACTTGTCATATCTTGAATATTTCCAACAACAAAACTCCCTATGAGTTATGGTATGGCTATAAACCCAATGTAAGTTACCTGAAAGTATTTGGAAATAAATATTATATCTTGAAAGAATCTAAAATAGAAAAAATTGATGTGAAAGGTGATGAAGGTATATTTTTTGGATATTCTTGCAAGAGTAAGGCATATAGATGTTTGAATTTGTCTACTCATAAAATCATAGAAAGTGTACATGTGAGAATTGATGAGTTTGCAAAAAGGACTAAAGAAGAAAGAAAAAAGGAACCAAAAGATTATAGGAGATTTGTTTACATCGAACTTGATACATTGCCAGACACATCTATCAATAAGGAGACTTCTACTCCCAAGTCTTCCTCAGTCATCGAGTTGCAAGAAGTTCAAACCAAGTCACAAGGACTTGAGTCACATTTTGAAGCTACCGAAACAATGTCTACCGAGTCTGAGCTACCAAAACTAGAAGTTGAAGTTTAAGAGGATGACAATGCAATTCATTCAAAAGGAAAAGAACCTATATTGGCCAAGTACATTAGAAGGCATCATGCACTAGATCAAATTATTAGAGATAAATTAGAAGGTACTGTGACAAGAAGCAAGCTAAAAGATACATGTTTACTTGCTAATTTTGAACCTAGAAATGTCAAAGATGCATTAGAAAATGTAAGTTGGATTGGGACTATGAATGAAAAGATAGAGAAAATAGAGAAGAACAAAACTTGGACTCTTGTACCTAGGCCTAAAGATAAAGATGTGATTGGAACAAAATGGGTATTCATGAATAAGTTGAATGAAGATGGTAGGGTATCAAGAAAAAAAGCTAGATTGGTGTGTAAAGGATATTCTCAAGAAGAAGGCATTGATTATGGTAAAAATTTTGCTCTTGTTGCAAGATTAGAAGGTATCAAGACCTTACTTGCATATGCAACACATAAAAGATTTAAAGTATATCAGATGGATGTTAAATCTACATTGAATAACTAGAAGGTTTTTTTGATCCAGACAAAAGGGACATGGTTTGCAAATTACACAAAGCATTGTATGGTTTGAAACAAGCTCCTAGAGCATGGTATGAGAGGTTGCACAGCTACCTTATACAGATTGGTTTCTAGAGAACTAATGATAACAATAGTTTGTACATTAAGGAACGACCAGACAACAAGATTGTTATGGCACAAATATATTTGTGGATGATACTTTATTTAAAAGGAATGATGATCTATGCAAAGAATTTTTAGAGAAAATGAAAAAAGAATTTGAAATGTGTATGTTTGGTGAGATTAAGTTCTTTGTTGGATTATAGATACAACAGAGCAAGAATGGTATCTAAATCACTTACTCTAAATATATCAAGGAGATAGTAAAAAAGTTTGGTATGGAAGATTCAAAACTAGTTGGAACCCCCATGTGTATTGGATTAACACTTACCATAGATGATGACTCAAAGGAGGTAGATCAAACCTTATATAGATCAATAATTGGAAAATTACAATATGTAGTTCATACAAGGCCTAATATTGCTCTTGTAGTTGGTATAGTGGCAAGATTCTCAAAAAAACCCTAAGAAAATCATATGATGGCAATCAAAAGAATCTTGAGATACTTGAAAGGTACTAAAGATTATGGATTATGGTATAAACTTGGAGGAAATCTAGACTTAAAATTATTTATTGATGCTAATTGGGTAAGAAATATTGATGATAGAAAGAGTACAAGTGGTGGAGCATTCTTTTTTGGAAAAAAGTTGGTATCTTGGACAAGTAAAAAGAAAAATTTTACATCCCAATCTACAGTAGAAGAAAAATATGTTGTAGTAGCAGTAAATTATTTGGTTTAAATAGTTGTTGGAAGGCATGAAGTTGAGATCAAATAACTAGTTTTCATGTCTTGTAATAATACAAGTGCAACTAACATATCAAAGAATCTAGTAATGCATTCCAAAACCAAGTACATTGCTATAAAATACCAATTTGTCATAGAATTGGTGCAGGATAAAGAAATTAGATTGGAATATGTCTATACAAAAGAACAAATTGCTGACATATTTACCAATCTATTACCTAAGGATGCATTCTTGTATCTAAGAGGTAAGTCAAGGGTCATTCCCATATCTAAAGCTCACTAAAATAAAGTTTTAGTGATGCATCAATAGGAACCAAGTTGAAGATCTATCAGTTGATGTAGCATAGTCAAGAGAACATTACATATGAATGAGTACTCAAGGTACATTGATATTCATTTGGTATGTGTTATCTTTGGCATGTGTTGTCAAATAGGGAGAGTTTACTATCATATCTTTTTGAAATTTTTTTTGAGGAAGAAGCTATGTAATTCCTGCATAGAGAGAGATTACTGCATTAGAGAAGTTTGTGGTATAAAATTTAAGAATGAGAAAACCTTCTATCAGAGAAAGTCTTGTTTTCAAATTTCATTGTGCTATGACATGTTGTGTTTCCATCAACATCAAAGAGGGAGATTGTTGGATACAATTGTCTAATTGTGTGTTATCTTTGATGTTACACAAATGTCATATCAGTTGTTAGTCTATGCTTATTGAGCTCAGTTGGTCAGCAAGACAATTTTCTTTGTCTACCAAGCATTCCTAAAAATTACTCTACGAAGTTAGTGTCTACCAAGCTCACTCAGGTGTCGAAGGAAATTATGGAAGAAAGAAATGTTAATTGATCTCTCATGGTTAACAAAGGAAAGCTGGTCAAAGTTAATATTCACCAAGTTCACTTGGTTGCCAAAGGATTTTGTAAGTTCACAATGTCAACCAAGCTTCTGTTGGTTAACACAAGAAATCATCTCAAGATCAGTGTTTACCAAGTAGGGTCGGCCAATGAAGGATTTTGTTAATTTGAGAAATACAATTTAATTATCTCAAGTATTGATTCTAGCCAACTATGGTAATGATTATTGGTCATTGTAATTTGTAATTGAGCTGACTTGATAATTTGTATGATACAAATATAAAATCAAGTTGAGATTCTAATGTATGAGAGAGTATGCAAGTGTTTTGATTGATTAAGAAGGCAAGTGTGAGAAAACTTGAAGGATGGTCAGATATCCTTGAGGAGTAGCAAAGTTATATTTGATCAAGAAGGATCTAGCATGAAGAAAAATAGAGATTTGTAATAAGCAATTTAGTTGCATCTCATTCAGGTTATTTCATTGTTACTTTCTTACCATTGTAGCAGTGATCCCGAAATCTCTTAACAAAGTTGGTTTAATAGGTAGTTGTAAATTCCCTAACAAGGTGACAGTTCTATTGAATTATTTTAAGACCTCTTGCAAGACCACTCCTAATAGGATGATTAAATCCTCTAACAAGGTCACACCTAACAGTGTGTTTTGTAACCTTTAACCAAGTTGGCTCCTAACAGGGCTCACTTTAGAAAAGTGACAATTAGTAGCTAGCTACATTGGTGGTTTTTCCCATATTGGATTTCTATGTTAAATCCTAGTGTCTCATGTGTTCATGTTATTTTTTTTATGCTTGCAAGTTAATTACTGTGAATGTTTAATATCAGTAATAAGTAGATCACACTACTTTTACCGAGTTACAACAATTTCTGTGCATTTACTAAATAACAATAGTAATCAGTTTTATTGTTAACATCCAAGGGATCTGAAATATTTTTGTGGTAATTGATTCACCCCCCTCTCAGTTACTCCATCTATATTTCCAACATATCCAACAATCAATTTGTCTCTCTATGCCTTAAATATAGGATGCAATCATTTATTGATCCTTTTACAACTATTTAAACTATCTTACTTCATACTAGTAGGAATATTAAATGAAATTCAAATACACAATGCATTTTCTATTTCATGTGTTTCTAAATTGTAGAAGTATCATTAAGCACATTAATTGTTAATATATAAGGAAAACAATCTCATTATTTGACATTGATTTTTAGGTGTTTTGTCATTCTTCATAAAATAGTAAGATATGCATATTTTTTCTATTACTATCTATAGTCATTCATATTTCAGCGCAATGGATTCAAAACACATTTAGATCTAGAGTATATGTAGTTATTGAGAGCATCTAGAACCAAAGTGGACCTCACCATTGTGTTTGGAGCATCGATTTAGTGAATTTTGACTATAAATTTTCCTACCCTAGGCCATAGTCAAATCTAAGGCAACTTTTTTTTTTTGCAAACTAAACTTAAAGGCTCAATTTTCAGAATTGGTATGATCTCTTGAGATCTGTGCAATTGATTTTTAGATCTACATTTTTCTTTTGCGTCTATGCAATTTTTTACAATTCTTTAATTATTTTTTTCTAAAAAAATTTGGCCATCAAGCCTGTAGGAGAGCATTTTTGTAGGCAAACCAAGTGATCAAATCCTGATAGCCCATAGTTGGTATATTCCTTTGTGGATCTGGCACAACACACAAATCAATTGACACTTTACAACACCTAGAAAATTCCATGATGGACTTCACATAATACTAGCATTCCACATATAACTAGTGGCAAAAACCACAAACTGGTGATGAATTATATATTGGCAGCTTCCATGCCAATCTCAATACTCTGCACTTTGGCTTTTTAATAGAGCAACATCCTCTAGTTTGGTGCACGTGGGATTAATATCCCACATCAACAATCACAAAACTAGCACCTCCTGCCAGCTTGTCCATGCCAGCCACCAACTCCCACTGATGACCTTCCACCTTTGCCAATCCTGTCGATGCCCATTCTATGTCATTGCCTCAATTCCAACCAACACGTAACCTAATGGCAAGACTATTCTGACTGATGATAGGCTCACCTCCACCACATCAGTGACTATTAGGCCCAGTTAGTTAGACATGTCATCTACCACATCTACCACCAACTTAGCCACTAATGGTGACTCAACTATCATATCATCATTCCATGCAAACCCAAGTTAGCTACCTCATCATTTGCTACAATTGCTAGATCAACATCCACATAAGTTGTCTATATTGCCATGTTTACTTGCCTAGTCAAATTTTTTACTAACATCATCATTTTACTATCTTAAAATTAACAACCATTTGACCATCACAAGCAAGTCAAATTGCACTACCACAATGGCCATTTGGATGTCAATTTTAACATAGTGTTTTCTTGAGCAAACCCCTCACCATACATAGTTTTAATTTGATAGTCCAACTCTAAAAGATCATATCGCAGTCATCTAGACTCCAAATCAGGTGTACTATTTTTTATTTAGGCTAGAATTTCTTGAATTTTTTAGTGGTGCTATTATTTTCTGGTTTTGGTGCATAGATTTGTCAGAAAATTCAATTTTTGGCAACTGTACCTATCTAATCCTACATTTTACAGCTTCAAATCCTCTGTATAGGCTCATCTAGAGACATATTTACATTCTATTTTTCTTGAAAGTACATAATTTTTCATCTAACTTCTAGATATGCAATTAGATTATAGGCTTGTGTGGATAGAAATACCACTTTTAGAAATAGGTCATTTTTTTCATTGTATTGCTTTGATCAAACTTCAAAATATTTGTACATCTGAGCTATATTGCTAAGTACTAGATTTGAACTCCAAGAGGAGGTTGTGAACAACAAAATCAGAAGTACACTTTTGTCCATTTTTACTAGTGGCCTATTGTAAATGCACTACATATAAAGTGTCTAAAGCATTCATTTCGGGCGGGGGTGTCTTCTATTCTTGTGTCTCCTTGATATTGTGCTCCTTCTTTTACATTAAGGGTTCTTTTTCAAAGTTAACACCACATAATTATGCTACATGGAAAGAAAAGATAAAGGAACCATTTATTGAAAAAGGTTTACTACGTTATGTAACTAGTGTAGTAAAGAAACCTGGTGATGATGTTGATGAGTCTCATAAAGAAGACTGGGCATCAAAACAAGAAATGGCCCTAACAAACTTGTTAAAGCATATCTAAAATCTTGTTAAATATCACATTAGGAACATTAACAATCCAATAGAATTCTAGGATAAAATAGAAACACTGTATGGGATAGTAGATGAAGATATGGCCTACACCATTGAGGACAATCTTCTCAAATTGCATCCTAGGAATTTTGACACCATCAAAGATTATCTTACCCAAGTAGACATGTATAGGGCAATACTTAAGGATTGTGGTGAACCCATCAAGGATGGAAAGTTGATCAAACATGTGATGACTCATCTTCCTCCTAAATATTCTACTATTGTTTCTAGTTATAGTACTCACAAGTTAACAATGGGTAGCGGCTTCACTAAGCCTTCATTTGAGTCATTTTCAAGAATGTTGGTTTAGAACATGAAAAGTTAGTGAGTATGGGAATTCTCTAGTCTTCCAAGACCAAAGCCTTGATAGCTAATCAAGGGAATCAAGGTGGTAAAAATTCCAACAAGAAGCAAAAGTAGTGCAAGGCTAAGCCACAAGATGACACACATTATTCTTCCTCCACACAACAATCTTCCTTACAACAAGGCAAGTCTTTTTCCAAAATTAATAAGAAGGGGAACAAATTCTACAAAAGAGAGAAGAAAACTTGTGCCTATTGTAAGAAGAATGGTCATGATGAACATGAGTTTAAGGATGAGAAAATTGACGAGTTGCTAAAATTAATGAGGAAACATAAAATTGATGTGCCAAATGCCTATAAGGATAAGGGATCTTCATCCACTTCAAAAGGTAAGGGACAAGCTTTAGTAGCAAGCACAAACAATTCTAAGGAATGGGTTCTTGATTCAGGAGCTACACATCATATGGGCACTTCAAGGGAGCATTTTTCCTCTTTAAAACCATCACATGCATCTTACATCTATGCGAGAAATGACACAAAAGTGGAAGTTGAAGGAAAAGGGGATGTTGAGTCTTCAAGGATGTTCTTCATGTTCCCAACCTTAGCACCAACCTTCTTTCAATCTATCAAATAAATCACTATGGATGTGGCAACAAAGTGGAGTTCCTTCCTGATTTAATTATGGTAAAAAATCTAAAGGATGATTCTATGGTGGCAATTGGAAAGGCTAATCATGATACAAGACTTTATTATTTTTCACATTTTGTTTCTAAATCCACTTCCCTTTCCTTGTTGACCCACTCAAATTCACAAAGTAAACTATGGCATTAGAGTTTTGGACATCTCAATTACCACTAATTTCAAAAACTTAGCAGCAAGGTAATGGTCATGGGTCTACCTCAAGTCAAGTATTTAGAAAGTGTATGTAGAGGTTGTGAAGTAGGAAAGCATCTTGAAGAGAAGTTTGACAAGGGGAAGTCTTGGAGAGCTACTATTGTTCTTGTATTGGTTCATAGTGATGTAGCTGGCCCATTTCTAGTACCATCATTTGGAAAGGCTTGCTATGTTCTCACCTTCATTGATGACTTTTCATGCTACACTTGGGTCTTCTTTCTTTCTCATAAGAGTGAAGTGTTTGATAAATTTATCACCTTCAAAGCTCAAGTTGAGAAGCAATTAAGGAAAGACATCAACATTCTTCAAACGGATGATGGAAGGGAATATGTGAACTCAAGGCTTATAGACTTTTGTACTCACGAGGGTAATGATATTCAACATTTAGTTTCATACACTCCACAAAAAAATGGTGTTATTGAATGGAAGAATATAACTCTTAAGGAGATGAGCAATTGTATGCTTTAACATAAGTCTCTAGATCAAGTTTTTTGGGCAGAAGCCATGTGTTGTGCCAATTACATCCAAAATAGAAGTCTCCATAAGGCCTTAGATGGAATTACACCTTTGGAAGCATGGTGTGGAAGAAAACCAAGTGTAAAACACTTTAAATTTTTTGGTTGTCCAGCATGGGCAATGATACCTCCACAAAAATGAATGACATTAGAACCTCAAAGTGAACTTTGTATATTTGTTGGATATCCTAACCATGTTAAGGCATACAAAATCATGGATCTAGAGACACATGAAATTTTATTTGAGAGGAGTGTTCACTTTGAAGAGACTTGTCCAACTTTGGCTCCTTCAACTCCTTCTTCCTCCTTCATGGAGAGTGATGATAGTGATGATAGTGACCTGGAAGATGATATTCCTTCAAATTTTATTCATAGGATACCACCTTCACAAGGTCCAAAAATAGTTGAAGATATTCCTTCTTCTTCTTCCACTAGACCTCATTGGGTGCAACACACACTTGATTCAATAGGTTCATTGGTGGGGAATCCTTTAGATACTAGGAGGAAAAGGTCACAACAAAAATCATTTCCACATGCATATATTTCCATTTCTTCTGATCCACGGTCATTTAAGGAAGCATCAAGGATTCCTAAATGGGATAAGGCCATGGAGGAAGAATATAACTCTTTAATAAAAAACAACACGTGGGGCATAGTTCCTGTTCCTAAGGGAAGAAAGTTGGTTCAGTGTAAGTGGATCTATTAGACCAAGTTTGCAGTGGATAGAAGTGTGGATAATTATAAGCCTAGACTTGTTGCCAAAGGGTTCTCATAGGTTCTTTGCATTGACTATATTGAGACCTTTGCATCAGTAACTAAGATGAGCTCACATTTGTTTGATAGTAGCTATTGCTACAGCTCATGGTTGGGTTGTATATTAGATGGATGTGAAGAGTGCACTCTTGAATGGTGATCTTCATGAGGATATTTATATGGATCAGCCACAAGGTTTCATACAAGATTCTACTATGGTCTGTAGGTTGAAAAAGTCTATCTATGGCCTTAAGCAGGCTCCTTGAGCATGGTATGCCAAAATGGATTCCTTCCTACTCTTAGTAGGATTCACCAGGTGTCATTTAGATTTTAATGTCTACATTCTTTAGAGGGATAAATCACACTTGATACTCATGCTTTATGTAGATGACTTGATCATTATAGGATGTTCTTCATCCATTATTACTAGTGTCAAGACTTCTTTGCAGGACACATTTGCTATGACTAACTTGGGTTTGCTTCATTATTTCCTTGGTATTAAGATCACAAAGTCTTTAGCTAGGATCACACTTTAACAAACCAAGTATGTTCTTGATTTACTTGCTCAATTTCACATGAGTGACTACAAGCTTGCCACTACTCCCTTTCTTTCAAGTGTTAAATTAGAGGCAAAATGTTCCACTCCACTTGTTGATGCTACATTGTACAGATAGTTAGTTGGAAGTCTCATTTTCTTGACACATACATGTCGTGACATAGATTTTGTGGTTGGCATGGTTTCTCACTTCATGCATGAGCCACATGAGCTTCATTGGAAGGCTACCAAATGCATCTTGCACTACATATAGGGTACACATACATATGGGATACACTATGAAGTAGGTATTGAACTTTAGTTGGTTGGATATATAGACTCAAACTATGTACGAGATCTTTATTTTCATAAATCTACTTCAGATTACATGTTTCATCTTGATTCCAACCCTATTTGTTGGCAGAGTAAGAAGCAAAATACTATTTCTCTTTCTTCAACTAAGGCTATGTATCAAGGAGCTATCACTATAGCTACAAAAGGACATATTCTAAAGGATTTTGAATTTAACATACCTAAACCCATAATCATACATTGTGATATTCAAAGTGCTATTAAGATCTCAAAACATCTAGTTTAGCATCAATGGACCAAACACATTGAGGTTCATATGCACTACATCAGAAAGTTGATACATTAGCAGGTCATTGCATTGTAGTATTATCCTACAATAGAGCAAGTTGTAGATATCTTCACCAAACCCTTCACCGAGGTCAAGTCTCTTCATTTGCGAGATCTCTTGGAGTGTGAGACATTTCACCAGGGTGGGTCACATGACTCTTCTTTATTTTACTTATCTTTCTTTTTGGGGGATGGTTTTTTCCATGAGGTTTTTCCTCTTTCTCCATTTTCAAAGAGATTGCATTGCATTGCATTTGTACATGGGCACCTAACATGGCCTAGTAGCTGGGACCCATCATACATTTTCATCATATCTTTTGTGAGCTTAAGTGCATTCCCCTAGGTTGCACTTAAGGGGGGGTGGGGGGTTAGTGTAAATAATTAATTATTATTACACTTTACTTAAGTTTACTTAGGTTAAATGCATTATTTTATTAGTTATCATATAGATACCTAGGAGTATGCATAGTCATATGAGTTGTTTTGTTGACAACATAGGAGTTTGCATATTCATCTAGGTTGTCATGTAGCCAACATAGTTGTTTACACTCCAATTGAGAACATGGTGTCTACAAAAACTCTTTATGAGATACACCTATGTAAGCTTATCCTCTCATCATCGCACAAATCCTATGCTCAATGGATTATACTCCACTCTTGGTGGACATGTGCTTAGTTGTGAGGCTTATCACTTTGCTGACTACTAGTCATTCTAGATGCCTTTATATATAGGCACTTCTAGTGTGTATGTAAAAATGATATTCATTCTCATTATTGTTATTATGATCATACATTATTGGTCCATACTGTGCTAGTGCTTGAGCTTCTAGATCTTGGTGTTATTTTGCTCTAAGGAAAATTCTTAATTTTTTTTTCACTAATTAAATGACTTATATTCTAAACATACTAGATTAGTGTGAGTGTGCAACTATTTCTACAAAACTCACCTTCAGAGAACATTACTAGAGCCTAGGGTCCACTATTCTTGCCTTCCTTTATAATATGCTTTTGAGTTTTATAACCTTGACAACACTTAATCTAAGCAGTCATTAAAAGGTGACAATTATTTACTTTGGTTTATCCCATCTAATAACAATTGAATCTTAGAAATTTTTTTCTTTTAACATGAAAGAAATGCTCAAATTTCAGTAGTCTATGTAATGCTATCAATTAGAGATTTTAACATTAAACCTAATGTTTTAAGTAGTAAGATCACCAGGATGAATAATCTTGAATATCATTTAAATCAAACTGTGAACACTTAATAGAATACCCTTTCTCTTTGAATATGAGCTTTGCCACTCTTCTAAAAGCTCATCTAGGTTTTGTTTAGATTAGGAGAAGACTCTTTAAATTTATTGTTCTATTTTCATTTCTACTCCTTAGGAGTTTGTGCACTACCATCAACAATATCAATTGATCACCCAGTTGATATCAAGAGGTAAAGTGCAGTTCTCTATTTGTTGTTTTGTTATTAATTCATTAATCAAACAAGGAGGATTTTCAAATATCTAATGAAATAACAAAACAATTTTGACTTCCCACAATGCCTTTATTAACTAGAAGAATAACTCAAGACAAAATATTTAACTATGAAGTTGATTATCTACCATTTTTAAAGATCCACACAAGTGATATGAATAATCATGTATTGACAAATGGACATTTCAAGAAGAGTGGAAATAGTGGAGAACCTGGAATTTTAGATGAATAACAACCTGGATAATCTTCCTCATAGTTGTACCTATGTTTTCCACGCCAATGTTGAAAATTTAGCAATGAAAAATGTGAATCATTCTTTTCCTTGAGACAAATCCAACATTAGTTTTACCTATCCATGCCCATACTTTTTTTCTTGGATCCAAGACAAACAAAGTATTGGTGGTAAGGTTGGAGAATGAGCTCCATTCTTGCAACTTATGCGCCCCGCCCCTGCCCCCCCCCCCCCCCCCCCCCCTCTCTCTCTCTCTCTCACACACACACACACACACACACACACATTTCCAAGATCTAGGTCCATTTCTTTAGGTTCAAACCTCTCCATAATAGTTTGTCCTTTCTCCTCTTATCCAATAGTTCTATTATGATTTTCTTTCCTCTTTTTTGTAATCATCTTGAATACTCCTTAGGGTATGTGTGAGGTATGATGATAAGATCCATTTACCATTTCATGTCCTATCAATTAACTTCCATGTGATAGATTTGTTAAACTATATTAATAATAAAATAATTATTATCAATAATTGAAGTCACTAGTCTACATGACAATTGGAATGTCAATTATTCAAGAAAGTGAAAAGTTGGTAATGATATCCTTTCCCCCTAGCAAATTGTATTTTATCAATGCAATGGCATATAAAATCATATCTAAGAGTCTCACAATTTAATGATTTTTAATTAAACTTCTATTACTTACAATAATTAACGATATTGAATTCCATCTACTTAATAAGGTAAAAATTAATTTCTTTTAATAAATTCTAGATTTCATTAGAATGCATTTTAGTATAATCAACACATTAACTCTCATGGAATTATCATTTCAAAGAAAATATTAACACATAGTTTAACTAAGAAGTTTAGAGAAAATAACACACATTTGGTATAAGCATATGTATAATTATTCACTTCAAAAGAATTCTACATGTGAGTGTGTGAATTCCATTATGTCTCTATAGTTTTACAAGGTTAGACTAATTCTCTTTGACAATATTGACCCTTTCTTAAGATGTGTTGTTCCCTCTATTGCATTACACGAACAATGCCAAAATGTTAGTCCATCATATATCATGAATCAATCAAATACCCAAGGAATATCAAATCACTTACTTCCTTATCTCAAGAACTCTCAAAATTAAGTAACAGATTACCTTAAAATCACACGATACCAAACACATACCTATTCTAACTTCTCATACCTTGGCATCACTTGGATTTGACCCCGCTATTAGGTACTTCATATCCACTTCTTGCCATACTTATACATATACACTCACAATACCTTTAACTCATTTCAATTCCAATAGCTCAAGAAGAGAAGTATTCAATTATAAACATCAAGAGTCAGTGTGTTCCCATAACTCATCTTTAATCACACCTTAATAAAGGGTAACAAAAATAGTCAACCATACATACCATACATACCATCTATCATGTGGTTCTTGCTAAGTAAGTGTCCACATCAATAGGTCAGTGTCCATGAAACATAATCAGGAAATACAACCACATTACATCTAATTCATCATCATTTCATTAGTCATGAAATATAATTTCATCAATGTACTCATTAACATTTAATTATCATTATGCATCTAAATGCTTGCAAAAGTTTACATCCAAATGTATTTATATCATAATTCATCATTTAGCTAAAAATTAATGACATATATCTAGCCAATATGATAAGTAAATGAATTATACAAATTCCACATAGTAAAATTTATCAACCAATATTTACCCAAGTCTATGTCAACTAACATATCGACTAGGAATCCAAAATAGAAAACTCAAGACAATGAAATCATCAATCGTCATTTATCAACCAAGCTTACTATATAAAATGAGTGAAATTTTTTTCTATAAAGTAGAAGTTACATACATGGTTGATCATAAAATATACATAAACCAGTGCAATATTTTCTCAAAATAGATAATAGAAGGATCTATACATACCCTTTTGCATTATCATAGGAAGACTACATTTCCATACACCTGCCACATAGGCCAAAAAGTCAAGTCAGGTTAGTCAAAAGTCAACTACACATAGTTAAATCAATACGTAGATAAAATGTCTTCCAATTAATTATGCAACTTCATTCTAATTTCCAACTTATATGTCAAAATAATAGGTACAATAATAATTATATTTCATAAACCAATTATCAACGACATTGTTGAACACAACATCTCATCACATGAATACTCTAAAGAAGTTGACCTACATGTAAAACTTTATTTCATCATATGTAAGAACCATGTCCTACTAAACAATTTCCACAACATTGATTGCAAGAAATATAGAAATAAACAAGTAAATCCCTAGTTTGAATAGTCAACAATCATTTCTTTAACCGTAATAAAGGATTAACAAATGATTATCCATTTAAGAATGTAACATGTGACATTATCCAAGGATGCTAACCTACACATCATCCATCCATCAAAATTCATGATTTAGCAAGTACATCAAGCATGATCTAAAGTGTCATAATTCTATGGGCATCATATCGACCTACATGTCAGACATGGAACAATAAGCACATCATAAAAGTGTAATATCATCTACCATATGATCTACACCATTAAGTAAATCATCTAGGTATTCTCACCAATCATCTACAAGGATTAGTAAACCCAAATTTTATCATTTCTATGACCTAGGCTCTCAAGCCCATCTCATCACCAGAGTGCACTTAACCAACATATAAGCACAAGTTGTAATGTATGGCCTCCACACCATTTAATTATCACATTAAATATGGTTGAGGTGCTTTCTTGCCCATTCAAAAAGCCTTACACATCCTTGGGATTGTACCTAGAACATTGAATGCCCAACCCTACAATGCCCAAATAATACAAAATGTACTTCCTTGGGATCCTACCTAACATATAAAATTTTCAATCTGGCAATGCCCACACAATACAATAGGTGCTTTCTTTGGGATCCTACCTAACACATAGAATTCCCAACTTGGCAGTGCCCAATAGTGCAAAAAAAAGGAGGTATTTGATGCAACCATGAAACATACTACTTCCCACAAATGTCCAGGTGGCCCTAACCATGGATGTGGCAAGGAGATGAAAAATGGGAAAGTATATCAAATAAACATATGCACGTAGTTTTGGCCAAAGCATTTTTTAGTACTAGTGTTACACTAGTAGGTAGAGTGAAAAAGGAAAGCATCACTTCTACCCCTCCCTATCTATCCACATTCAACAACTACACTGGAAGGTATGATTTTCAAAATAAAACAAAAATAAAAAAATGCAAAAAGAAGAATGGCATGTTCTTCACAATCTACTCCCTTATACATCATATTGTTGCTCCATATTGAACATGATATATGACATATCTTCAAAACACAAGACTAGCATCATAAAAGTACACACCATAGCCACCTCAAGATCAAATAAGTCTTGAAATAAAGATTCAAAATTATCAAGTCAAAGCCCAAGAAGGAGGCACAAACCAATAAAATAAAAGTGAATAAAAGTCAGAGAAGATAGGTCACAAGAAACCAGTGGCAAGGTGGTCACAAGAATTTTTTTTCAAGCTAGCCCCTCACCACATCAAAATTCATGAAAAATGAACATAATCAAATGAAAATCCCAATTCACATAAAGCACAATGACTCTCGCTAGTCCCTAAGAGGGAGTAGATGTTTAATGACACCTTGCGTCCAAGGACTACTAAGAACATAACCAAACTTCACATGCATCACATGCAATTTATATTGATAATCACACATTTCTAAATGTGTAATCGAATATGTAATATTTTTGCAAACAAAATGCATGTTCTTCCTACTAATCACACTATATTATTCAATGAACCACATGAATCTAACATAAAAAATAATAATAGTTCTTGTACCACATGTGCCTCACATGTCTTTTACACAATAAAAAGACATTTTCATTTCTATCATGAGCCAAATCTTGAATTCATGGGACACATAATGATGTAGGGAGGGGTGAAAAACTAGGGCCAAAAGCACACCTAGATATCCAAACCACCATTCAAGTGATAATACAGTAGAAACACAATATAAAGAAAAACAACCAAGGGAGGAAGGAGAGAAAAAACTTTTATTGATTCACCAAATAAGTAGCATACATGCCAAACTGTAAGGCCTTTTGGGTTACAGCTAGATACAAAATACAATCAAATCCATGATCCAACTTCAAATTTGGATTTCTAGACACATATTCTTCCTACTTTCACATCCTATAAGTTCTACCCTAAAACTCAATCCTAGATCTCCTTAAATACTTGTGCAACCATAGGTTGACCAATCAAAAAATTAAATCTTACATTAAATGCATACACAACCGCAAGTCAACTCACATCAACTATTAACTACCAATATCAAAATTAAATACGTGCAAGGTCAGCTCAAGGTGGAACTAGACATAGAAAAATCGATCAAAGGACCAATAAAAATATTGGCACTTAGCACGAATAGGATCACTTGGCATCAAAAGTAATACTCAACACCAATAGATTCACTCGGCACATGAAGGAACACTCAATCAATACTAGATTGCTACAAAACTTGACATCCATTAGAGGTACAGTAACTTAGCATCCACTAGTGCTATAGTAACTCGACATCCATTAGAGCTATAGTAACTTGGCATCCACTAGAGCTAAAAAAACTTGACATCCACTAGAGCTATAGTAACTTTGCATCCATTAGAGCTACGATAACTCAAAATCCATTAGAGATATAGCAACTCAACATCCATTGTAGCTACACTAACTCAGCATCTACTAGAGTTATAGTAACTTGGCACCAATATGTAGAATGAACAAAGATGAGAACGATTAGAAGACAACCCAGGATGCTCTTACATTAGACAACCAGGGTTGAAAGAAATGATTCCCCTGAATCATTGAGATGTCACAACCTAAGCTGAATCCAAATTAGATCAAGAAATCCATGAAGCATATTCAATAGTTATGTTCTTCCACTTGACCAAATATTCATAGTAATATTTTCCTCTTGTGCTCTTTCCAACTCTCTAATCCAATATTTGTTCAACTTCTTCAATCTGCTTCTTAGGATAATCTTCTAATACAAAAAATTCATCATATGACTCATGATACTTATACAAATCAATAATATTGAATATAGGAGATATATCCATGTCATTAGATGACTCGACTTCATAAGCATTACCACTCTCAAAATTCTTCAAATCTTACAAGGTCCAAACTTCTTCATCATCATCTTAATATATGTTCCAACAAGATATCTTCCATTCTTAAAATGAACCATCAACTCATCACCAACTTCAAAATCATGATGTCTTCTAGACTGATCAACATTCTCCTCATACTTCTAATTTTTTTTACATCCTCAACTTCACTTTCTTATGCAAAGATTTCATAAAATCAACAAATTCTTCCCCTTGAGCACTTCTCTTTTCTTCACTAGCAATATCTCTCAAATCTAATATACCTCTAGGTTACATTCCAGTAACAATCTCAAAATGTGTTTTACTTGTACTCCTATTCACAAAATTATTATATGTAAACTCAGCTTATGCCAACACTACTTTCCAATTACTTGGCTTATCTCCCACTAAACATTTTAGCAAATTACCCAAGCTTCTATTCAAAACCTCTGTCTATCCATCTATCTATGGATGGAATATAGAACTAAACTTCAACTTAGTACCCATCTTCTTCCACAAAGTATTCCAAAAATAACCAACAAACTTGTTGTCTCTATCAGAAATAATACTTCTTGGTAATCCATGCAATATCACAATCTCTTTAAAGAAAAGTTTAGCAACATGCTCAACATCTGATGTCTTCTTAAATGGTATGAAATGAACCATCTTAGAAAATCTATCTGTAATCACCTAAAATGGTCATCTAGACTATTAGCCCCCTTCTCAACATTTTGGCTAATTTAATTTAATCATTTATCTAGACCAAATTGCTAATAATCAATTTATTTAATTATAACCTATAGTTTGATTATGCTATCCTAAGTTCATTATTTGATTAAAAGAACATGTCCCCTATTAATTAAATAAAAGACCCCATTCTTCTAACCCACTTAAAGTGCACACATAAAGTCTTTTTTCTATTTTACAATTAAAAGAAAAGGCTTGTGAGACTTTTGTCTTATATGACAAGTCAACTTATATTCTATTGGTTGACTTGTGTGTGCACATGGATCACTCCTCTTTTCAAATTCCACCGTTGATCATCCACCATCTTCATCTTGATCTCTACCATCCGTATGACTTTAAAAGGGAGAGAGCTTTCCCCCTCAAAGAATCCATCCCTCATTTGAATATTGTCATGCTGTAGGTTTTCTAACAGGTTTCTTGGGAGCTTTGTGGAGAACTTCTCATTTCTTGTCTCATTCTCTCATTCCATCATATTAGCATAAGATCATATGGCATTCTTAGCATAGTTGCATTTTAGTTTAACTTTTATTTCTTGCAATAGTCTCGCATAGTTTAAATATTTGGTTTTGTAACAATCTCATACATGCTTAGCATAGCTTCATTTTGCATTATCATCTTAGCTTAGTTTCCATACTTGCATTGCATTCTTGAGGGAATCCTTGAAGATATTTGCACTCTTGCTCTTGTCTCAAAGAACCTCCCGTTGCATGGTTTACTAGCAAGAAGTACATTTCTAAGGCTTGGCTGAGAGCCTTCATGCTGAAATACTAACTCCTTGCACTCTGTGGATAGGGAGCTCTAATCCAGCATCTAAGCATTCCAACTCATGGAATCATTTGGATAGAATGGTTTAGAGTGGGACAATTTCGAGTGTACATTTTTGGCACCCACTGTGAGGCTTGAATCAAGTTTCCAGCTCCATTTGGCTTTTATTTTCCATCTTTGGTTTTTTTACAGTAGCATATTGGATCTAATTAAGTGCTTTTGTAGGATTATCACTTTGATTTTAAGGCCAACCCATAAGTAGATTGGTTTGAAGGCCAAAAATTTAGTTGGTTTAAAGATTTGATCGCATCTTTTAAACCACTTGGATTTTGATTTTGAATTTTTTTTTTGTAGGTTGGGTATGTATCCAAAATATTTTAATCTAATTTTCAGAGCATTTTGACATAATTTGTGGAAGTTATGATATTTTCTTTTTTTTAAAAATAAAAAGTCATTTTTGGTCCCACATCAGCATCTTTTTCAGAAACACTTACATTTCCAAAAAGGGTTTTCAATTCTAATGGGGGTTCTTTCTTTGTATTTTGAATTTTGAGGTCGTATTAAGGATCAAAAACTCAATTTGATAAATTTGACCTATTTTGACAAAATCGATCTCTAGAGTGCAAATGAAGAGATTTTTTTAAATTTCTTACATTTTTAGTAAGCTCTCTACTTTTTAATAGGGGTCTCTTCTTTTCATTTTTATTTTTGGATACAAAATCATAGCAAACAAGTCAAATCTTGTTGACTAGGTCAAAATCAAAGAGTAAAAATGAGAGCATTTGTGATTAACTTGCACTTTCTTTGCATGCACTTGGTTGGAAGATAAATTGGATTTTTGAGGCAAATCACCACTTTTTATTGCATATTTTTATGTTATTTCACACAAAATTTTGGTGCTAACAATTTTTTATTATAGGTTGCCATCCTTATGAAAAAAAATTGAAACATTGCATAAAAAGAACACATGTCAAAGCTTCAAATGCACAAGGGCTACTAACATTGTTTGCAGGGCTGCCCAAAGCATAAAAACCCAAAATTTCTTGCTATTTTGTTTTCATGTGTGGCATTGACTAATTGTTCATTTTCCATAGGAACATAAAACTTGTGATTGGAGTCTTTTGGTAATAGGAGATTATGCTCTTCACCCTTGTGGTGGATCAGAAATCTTGACTTGCCATTTGGTTTCAAAAGTAAGGGGTAACTGAATCTTCTTGGCATGTTTGAGAGAAACATTTGGAATAGGAGAGTATGCTCTTCACCCTTGTGGTGAACCAAAAATCTTGACTTCCAAAAGTTGATCCTCTTTGTGTATTTAGAATCCTTTAGAGGGCCTGCCCTCAGACAACCTGAGAGGAATGACCCAAGTGGGGAAAAGCAAATTACCCGGCTCTTCCAACCCACTATAAACTCAAGGCTACCAAGGACATAAAACTTTGGTAGACGTAGTGTTTATCTTCGCCTAGTGTGATTGCTTATCGGATTTTGACCATAGGGAGATCACTAGGCAAGAATGCTTAAGGTACTCTTGTGATCGCGAGATTAGTTACTCATCGCAAGGTGAGGTGTCCCGTAATTGGGAGCAAGAGGAACACTATGAACGGAAGCCATATCTAAACATCCTAAGTTAGTAACTACCCTTTTTAGCTGCTCAACTTCTTGGTGCAAGGATTAATCCTAGTGGACTACCGAATCACCCCAAGATTTACACTCACCATATGTGTTCCCTTGGTTATGCTTATGGCATTTCCATGACAAAGCCAATATCTCTTGTGGGCAACCACTTGGTGTGAGGTGAAGGAGCATCAAGCATGGGCCAAGATGTTGAGTAATGAACCATGTCCTTTAGGTAGATATTGCTTGATGTGTTCTCGAATGTGCTAGACCTGTGGAAATCTTTGGAACATACACATGATGATAGTTATACGGCTTTCTTTTAAGACCTCACATATTCTTGTATCATGCAAGGTTACTTTGTCCCTTGCTTGATCATTTGAAGACTACTCCATGTGTCACTATCTTGCTTGGAAAGAAATTTCTTTTGAACATCAAACTTGCTATGCTATCAACTATTTTCAAACTTTGTCAACCAAGTCAAAGCATCAAGTGCAAACATTTTCTTATGTTGCTTGCTAAGAGGAGTCTCATCATTTTACTTTTCTTTTATATGTCTCTAGTGCTTGAACATGCTTAAAGTGACTCTTTGGTCTTAGTGCTCATGGTCTTCCTATCTTCATGGTCTATGTTTGCTTGCTAGTTATCTTTTTGCTGAAATGGTTACCTTGATTTCTTGACAACACTCTTGGGTTGGGAAAGTTGTTCACTTGTCACCCTGCTTGCTCTATCTATTTGGCTATTTGGGCATCTTGCCTAGCTATTGACTTGAGTCATTCAAGTCGTAAGTTTCTTGGACATATTGTTTGACAAGTCACTTTCATCTCTCTCTACTATCTTGGCAAGGGAACACTCTACCTCCTATAGTTTCAACATCAATTTATCTTCTAGGCTCTTTTATGCTTGGCTTTGCATCTACCACTATGGAATTCAAATCTTGTGCTACCAAACCTCAACCAAATCTAGATGATCATGATATCCTCCATATCACTAAAGAGTTTCAAGATCTATATGTGCAATACAAAGAACTAGAAGAGACAAATGATCTTTCTTACCTTCATCTCTCTAAGCGCATGATGGAAATGAAGTCTAAACTTGAGAAAAGGTTAGAGGAGAAGATTGCATCATTACATGAATCTTCCTTAAAGTCTTTACATGCATGTGAGTCACCTTCTTTGAGGTCATCCTCTTCTTCTAGGTCTACATGCTCTACTTCAAGACATCAAATGTCTTCATCTTCTAGATCTAAAGACCTCTTTAGAGAACAAGCAAGTGATACCTTCTTTGAGCCTATCCCAAAATTTCATGATGGACCTATCTTTGACCAAGATAATGATGAAGACATGAATGCATTCTATTCACTCAAACAACAAGAAGATCCTAGACATACTTCTAATAGAACTTTTGCTCCCTTGGAAGATTCTTACGATGACACTTTACAAAAACTTCTTAGCAATAAGATCATCATGTTACCAAAGTCTAGCTCATATGGAAACCCATTCTTGGATATCTATTGTGCTTATCATCAACATAATGAGCATAGTACTTCAGATTGCATTGAGCTAAAACATAAAATCCAAGATCTTATTGATAATGGAATTATTGATACCTCTAATGATTCATGCGACGAGGATACTTTTCTTGAGCAAGATTACATTAATGAACCTATGTCTAGTATCGGCTCTATTACATCTTCCACTTCTTCCAACACTCGTGCATCTCCCAACACTTCAAATTTTTCAAACATGCCTCCATCAAATAAAGAACCTAATGCTTTCCACATTGACTACGTGTATCCTCAAGGGCTACCTCTAAAAGAAACTCAAGCTAACCTTCACTTGGCTACAAACCTTTTCCATGCTACTAATCCTAAAAATCCTCAACCTTCATGCACTACTATGCCTAATCCAAGTACTACTCCAGTCATTCTTAGTTCTCCCTTTTTCTTAGAAGTGGCTCCATGTCAAGAGGACTCTCAAAAAGAAAAAGCTATAAATGTCAAGAAAGCTCAAGATCAAGCACCCTTTCATCTCTTTCAAGATTTTGCCCCTCCATATCCTATATCTTGTCCACCCTCCAAGTATGATGAAGATACCACTTCCATTATCTCCCTTGAGCTTACTAAAAATTATGAGAAAAGTTCTCTTCATATGCTATCCAAAGCTACTTGTCAAGATCAAAGCATCGCCTCATGTTCTACTTCTCCACAACCACTTCAAAATTGTGCTCAAGCTTCAAGTGCTTCTATTAAAAATGTTGTTCCTATCAAAGGTACTTATGAGTATATTGATGGCTTTGAACATGTTGCTCATTCTAAAGATGTTGATATCCCTTCCCACTATCCCTTTGCATCTTCTAAATCTATCCTTGGTCCTTATCCATCTAAGCTAAAGCATTTAAACCTTCCATCCATATTGGGGCCTTATGTTCCTCCATCTCCTACATTCACTCATAACTCATTCTGTAGCTCTCCTATATTACCTCAAGATCAACAAAGACACTCATCCTTGATGACTTTTCACCCATCTATACATCTAAACCAGTCATATCATCCTTATTCATCAAAAAATCCCAAGTCCTTTGGAAGTGAGAATAAACATAAGAATCTAGTGAAAAATAAAGATCACTATGTCCCATCTAATCGACATGTGAATGCTAAGAAGGAGAATGCACAAAAGAGACTGCAAAGGTCCACTACTCAAAGAGCTAAACCAAAGAAAATATGGGTTCCTAAATCCATCATTATACAAAGGCACTCTCAAGCACACAAATAACGAGGAAAATCTAAAGCTATGTGGATTCCCAAGTCTCTTTTAAAAGACTTGAATGTTGAAAATATTTCAAAGTTGACATTCAAGCTTCCAAAGGCTTCCATTCCATCTTCTTCCAAAAATCTTCCTAGAATTATTCCAAAGCCTTCCACTCCACTTTTTTCCAAATCTCTTCGACCACCTCATACATCTAAACCTCAAGCTACTTCATCCATGATTCCTCCATCATTCCAATACCCTTCAAGGTGTGTGTCAATGTTGATCTTGTACAATATTTCAACAACCCTCATGAAATCCTCTAAAGCTTACACTAACTTTCTATACATGAACTATTATCCTCCATATACTCTTCCTACTACCATTTCTCTTTCATCACCCTATCAACATATTTGAGCATACCTTTCTATGGTCTTGGCTTATCATGACTTATCTTTTCTATAGGAGCATTATCTACATTCAAAAAGCTTGAGCTCTTTCTAAAAATGAAAATGTGCCTTGGTGAAAACTACTTCTTGTGGCACCTTGGTAGCAAAAGTAAAGAGAAATAAATGCATCCTATGGTGAAAACTACATCTTATCGTACCTTGGATAAGTACCATGATGAAAACTTGGCAAACAGGAATCATGCATAATTCTTCCATCATCCACCTATCCCCTCTTCTCTCTTTGATCTTGACAATGTTGAGCTATCTTTGCATATTGGCTATCTAATCCACAAGATTTTCTATTGTGCTCTCCCATTCACTCATAGCCTCTATCTTGAGTTTTATTCTTATTGCTCTATCCCATTACTATCCTATCTAGTTGACCCTTGAGTCTTGATCAAAATAAATCAAACATGGTTCTCATAGGCCTCTTGACATGTCTACTCTCTTGGATTGCATGCTTTCATGCTATCTCTCTCATTGGCTTCCACTTCTTATCCTACATGCTATCTTATTCATTGGCTTCCATCGCTTATCTTATATGCTATCACACTTGTTGGCTTCACCACTTATCCTACATGCTATCTTTCTCATTTCTTCCATTGCTTATCCAAAATATGCTTCATATGACTATTTCACCTCTTTCCCTAGCTTGGGTACTCTTGAGGAGTCAATCCTTGAGGATCACTTTCACTTGCTTCATACTCCTTTTTCATCCATCTTTTCTTATCCACCGGCTCGTTGCTCCATCATATCCTATACCTTGCTAGACATTGGGAGAAAATGATGTGATCTATCTTGAGAACTAGTGATCTCTAAATTATTCTAAAACATCCAAAAAAACATAAATGATGGTGAAAAAAATCCTAAAAATCAAAAAATGCCATGAAAAAATGATCATCTTAGTGAAAATCTAGCAATAGGCACTTTGATGTATCACCAAAAAAATTCAAAAAAATAAAAAAATACAAAAAAATTGAAAAAAGGTCTTGAAAAAATCTATCAAGTGGTGAAAACCTAGAAACAGGCGCTACTTGAAACCCTCGCACCTATGTCTATCAATCTCAATCATCCACTTCGCTACACATTTCCTGGCTTGGAATTGTTTCTTGTCCTTGTCTCGGGGGCATAGCTACTTAACCTATTGAGGTATTCTTGTGCATTAGGGTTTCTTTGACAACTCACAAAATAGTGTTTCTCAACACTACCCCCACCCACTTTGACATCAAGTGTTTCTCAACACTTTTCAGATAGTTTACCTATAGTCTTCGATGTCACAATATTTCTCACTATCAGAATCAAGTCTTGAAGAAATGGCCAAGTGACTTACAGACACATACTTTAACACTTAAACGATTGAGATATATTGATCTTTATCTACTCTCTGTGCTGTCTATGATGATTTCTTTGCCATGTGTTCCCTCCCTAATAGTCTTTCAAGGATGTCATTGACTAGAAGACTGGGGGCATGGGACATATTTTCTTGATTTATGCTTGTGGGTATACTTTTTTTTTTCTATAGTGTTGTAAGAATTTATGCTGGTCCTATTCAAACACATTGACTTACAAATGTATCATCCTTGACTATTTTGCAAGACCACACTTGGGGTTTATCCTAGCACTTATGCCTTGATATAGGTGTAATCTTGCTAAATTAAACTTAGGGAATCTAATCGTGTAGTTATCTTGACTTACATGTCTCTGATGCTTAGATTGGATTTCCACATACCTATCTAATATATCATATTCATATCCTCATAGTTATACTAGTGATGGTTGTATGATCTCATGATGTCCCTAATAAATGCTCAATGATGAAATTAAGAGTCTAAATGTTATGCACTTCTTGCTGGTAAACCACTTTGCATATTAGCTTGCATTTTAGGTTCATTTTCTAGATTAGTCTTGCATTCTTGCATATGGGGAGAGCTCTCTCTTCATCTTTTTTGTGGACATATTAGCTAACTCCTTTCATATATTTCTTTACTTTCTTCTTGTTCATGTCTTTTCACCTTCTTAATCTTTCACTTCATCTCTTTTCTATCTTATCATCACATTATATAAAGTTTTGACCTCTTAAATAATTTCAACATACTAGATTCATTTTTGGGATTGAAATCCAAATTCGAGTTCATCTTGATGGTCAAAATTTTAAAATTGTCTTTTAAAATCTGAGAAGTTAGCTAACCTTTTTAGGTCTAATCTCTAAATCATCACTAGGGCATCTTCATTTCTTCATGTTTTCATCATTTCCATACTTCATATCTACTTCAATTTATTGTTTCATGTCTAAAATCACCTTTCTACTCATTTCTACCTAATTTTTATGCTATATCCTTCAAGGTCAACTCTAGTCAAACTGGGGCATTTTATCAGTTTCTTATAGTCATTCTTGGGTTCTAATCATCTATCTATCATCTTGGACATTGCTATATTATAATTTTCTCATGTCTAGCTAGTTTCTGCTTCCTCTTACTTCATTTCAATTTCGATCCCGAGGGGGTAGAAATACTCTATTGCTGATTGTTACAGCTATCTATTTCTTAGGAGCATTTGTTTGACCTTATCACTTGCTCTCGATCTATTCGCTTTGCTAGGTGTAAGAATTATTTTTGAATCCTAACATCATCTTCCTAGTGTTCAGTACTACCGCTATCAGGCTGTGCATTCAGGACTTGCTATCTATTTTTGCATTTCATTCTTTGGAATTAGATATCTACATCCATCACTTCCTACTTGGCTTTCTATTTTCTTTGACATAATGTGTTCTTAGATCGATCATGCATTAGTCAAAAGGGGGCAAATGTAATCACCTAAAAATGGTCATCTAGACTATTAGCCCCCTTCTCAACATTTTGGCTAATTTAATTTAATCATTTATCTAGACCAAATTGCTAATAATCAATTTATTTGATTATAACCTATAGTTTGACTATGCTATCCTAAGTTCATTATTTGATTAAAAGAACATGTCCCCTTTTAATTAAATAAAAGACCCCATTCTTCTAACCCACTTAAAGTGCACATATAAAGTCCTTTTTCTATTTTACAATTAAAAGAAAAGGCTTGTGAGACTTTTGTCTTATATGACAAGTCAACTTATATTCTATTGGTTGACTTGTGTGTGCACATGGATCACTCCTCTTTTCAAATTCCACCGTTGATCATCCAGCATCTTCATCTTGATCTCTATCGTCCATACGATTTTAAAAGGGAGAGATCTTTCCCCCTCAAAGAATCCATCCCTCATTTGAATATTGTCATGCTGCAGGTTTTCTAACAGGTTTCTTGGGAGCTTTGTGGAGAACTTCTCATTTCTTGTCTCATTCTCTCATTCCATCATATTAGCATAAGATCATATGGCATTTTTAGCATAGTTGCATTTTAGTTTAACTTTGATTTCTTGCAATAATCTCACATAGTTTAAATATTTGGTTTTGTAACAATCTCATACATGCTTAGCATAGCTGCATTTTGCATTATCATCTTAGCTTAGTTTCCATACTTGCATTGCATTCTTGAGGGAATCCTTGAAGATATTTTCACTCTTTCTCTTGTCTTAAAGTACCTCCCGTTGCATGGTTTACTAGCAAGAATTACATTTCTAAGGCTTGGCTGAGAGCCTTCATGCTGAAATACTAACTCCTTGCACTCTGTGGATAGGGAGCTCTAAGCCGGCATCTAAGCATTCCAACTCATGGAATCGTTTAGATAGAATGGTTTAGAGTGGGACACTTTTGAGTGTACACTATCCACCACAACAAATAAAGAATCATACCCCTTCATTGTCTTAGGTAATCCAAGAACAAAATCCATATTGATGTCACTCCAAGGTTTCTTAGGAACAATAATAGGTGTAGATAAACCAATATTTTGACTAATTCCTTTTGCAACTTGACAAACCCCACAACTCTTTACAAATTTCTGAATATCCTTATACATTTGTGGCCAATAATACTTATCCTTTAGCAAACTCAATGTCTTGTTCATTCCAAAATGTGCAGCCAATCCACCACTATTCTTTTTCTTAATTAAAGTCAACTTCATAGAACTTCTAGGAATACACAACTAAATACCTTAAGAACAACATAATTTCTTGAAAAAAATACTCAGCATACTTACTTATGTGATTTGTTAGATTTGGTGCTCTGCACACTCTCCACACCTTAGAAAAGTCAGGGTTAGTATCATACAACTTTGTCATGTCTTCAAAACCAAGAACTTCAACCTTAATCTTAGTCAATAAAGAATGTCTTCTACTCAATGCATCAACAACTCTACTCCACTCTTATGCTTAATGACAAATGTGAAACTCTAAAACTATTCAACCCACTTCATATGTCTCTAGTTCAATTTATGTTGGTTTCCCAAGTACTATAAAGCTTTATGACCAGTATACATCACAAAATCCTTAGGAATCAAATAATGTCTCCACTTCTTTAATGCTTGAACAATATCATAAGACTCTTGATCATACATAGAATACTTCCTTTTAGCATCATTTGACTTTTTACTAAGGAAAACAACATGTTTACCTTCTTGACTTAATACAACTCCTACTGCACTACCACTTGCATCACATTAAACTTGAAACACCTTATTGAAATTAGTCAAAGCCAATACAATTAACTCAACAAAATTTTGTTTCAAGGTCTCAAAACTCGTATTAGCTCCATAAATCCACTTTAATTCCTTTTTACCTCCTCTCATTGTCTTAGTTATAACATTACAAATAGAGCTAAAATCTCTTATGAACTTTCTTTAGAAACTATCCAAACCATGAAATGATCTTACTTCACCCATATTTTCAAGTATAGGCCATTCCAAAATTTCTTCTACTATTTCAAAATCCATCTTCAAACCATCAATTGAATTACAAATCCCAAATACACAATCTCCTCTTGTATAAAAGAACACTTCTTCAAATTAATCATCAACTTCTCCGCTTTTAATCTCTGCAATACTTGTCTAACATGCTCAAGATGTTCTTCCTTAGTCTTAATAAATATTAGAATGTCACCCAAATAAAAAATTGCAAACTTACCCAAAAATCTTTTCAAACCAAAAGGCATAACCAACCATTTATACAAACCATCTTTTGTCTTGGAAGTAGTCTTCCATTCATCACCTTCTCTAATTTTGATTTGATGATAACCAATCTTCAAATCAATCTTTGTAAAATACTTTGCTCCACTCAAAAAATCCATTATGTCATCCATCCTTAGCATAGGAAGCTTATATTTCACTCAAATCTTGTTAATAGCTCTAGAATCAGTACACATTCTTTATTCTTCATTCTTTATAGGTGCTTATATAGTGGCTACAACACATGGACTCAAGCTTTCTCTGATCAAACCTTTCTTCAATAACTCATGCACTTGTCTATTAAATTTTTCATTCTCTACAAGTTTAAAACTATATGATGCTTTGTTTAGCAAATTAGCTCTAGGAAATAGATCCATACAATGACTTATACTTCTCATTGGAGGTAAACTGTCATGTATATCCTCTACAATAATCTCTTCATACTCATTTAGTAATTTTACAATTTCTTCTACTACTTAGTCAATATTACCAGTTATCACTTGGTCACCACTGACTGACACTTGGTTAAAATTGTTTTCTAGCACTCGATTACCATTGACACATTTCCTTTTCAAATTGTTTCCCATTAATCATGCAATTTTTTATAGTAGTACAATTAACCTCATCTAGACTTCCAATCAAAGGTTGCAATATTTGTTTCTTCCCATTCACCTAAAGAGTGTATTGTTTCAATCTTCCATCATGTTTAGCATATCTATCATATAGCCAAGGTCTACAGAACAGAATATGACAACAATCCATAGGCAAAATATCCAACAAGACTTCATCAATGTAATGTCTTTTCTTGAACTTCACAAGGCATTCCTCACTTACCAATATCTTTTTCTCATCTTTGATCCATGAAACATGATAGGGTTTAGGATGCTTTGGCCTCTATAATTGCAACTTTGTAACTAACTCTTTTGATACCAAATTTGTAAAAAATCCACTATCAATGATCACCTTGCGGCATTTTCCATCCATCTTAGAAAATACTTCTCCTTAAAATAGGTTTCTCATCACTTCCTTTATTACATAAGGTTCTTCTCACCATCATATTTTCTCTAGTCTTAGCTCCAGTTGGTGAACCCTCATCATCTCCTTGAATCACAACATTTTTGATACCTTACCCTCTTTTAGAGGATCTACATTCAAAAGATGTATGTCCCTCCTTACCACATCTGAAACAATTACCATAAAAACTACTTCTAGAATAAGAATTACCCTTTCCTTAGTAAGAATTAGTACCTCATTGACAAGAATTACCACCTTTCCATTCAGTCTTGCCTTTTTCATCATTATTTCATTTAGATTTTCCCTTATCAAGTGTATAGAATTATCAAATCTAGCACCTTCACCATAAGATCTACCTCTGCCTCTCTAGAATGTACCACCTCTATGTCTTTGTGTTTGTTCATGCTTTTTTTTCAAGAGCTCCTTAACCTTCAAGGGGTATTGGTATGATTCTTTCACACTTTCCAACTTCACAAAACTTATTTCATCTTGAATTCTAGATCTAAATCTATTTATGTACCTTGTAATTTTCTCAAAATCATCATCCACATGTCCAAATTTGATGTCAAACCTATATAATTCCTCAGTATACTCCTTCACACTTATGTCTCTTTGCCTTAAATTTTGCATCTTTCTCAACAAGCTAACTTGGTAATCAACAAGAAGGAATTTTTTCTTTACTTTTTTTACCATCTTTGGCCAAGTCTTGATCTTTTCTTTTCCTCTCCTTTGTCTATTAGTTTTCAAATGCCCCCACCATAGTGAGGCATGAACCTTTAACCTTGTAACAAAAATTTTCACCATCTTGTTATCTAGAGTATTTTCATACTCAAAGAGCTTCTCCATATCAGAGATCCAATTCAATATAGCATTTGTGTCTAATTTTCCATCATAAGGAAAAAATTCTATAATAGGCTTCAAATTTTCCCGAGTCAACACTCTCAACAACCTTGCTTCATCTTGGTCTTCTTTAGGTTCTAGATTCAGGTTTGGTGCTACTGCTTCATCATTACTTACATTATCAAGATGTTCTCCTCTCCTCTAGGCAATCTCTAAAACATCTAATCTGGTCAAAATTTATCTCAATGTATCCAATATTGCATTATCAACATTTCCTCTACCTCAAACCATCTTTACAAATTAGGTTCCTATAAGATTGTAACCCTCTACAAGCTATAGGTCAAATCCACAGATTTGCAACCCTAGAACCCAATTCACTCAGGGTTATACATAATCCAATCACCACAAGGATGAAACTTAGGGTTTCATACCACCTAACACAATAAAGGGTGAAAAATTATGGCAAAAGGTAGACCCAGCTATCCAAACCACCATGCAAGAGTTAACAAAGTAGAAACACAATAGAAAGAATAAAAACCAAAGGAGGAAGGAGAGAAAACACTTTTATTGATTCACCAAATAATCAACATACATGCCTAGCTATAAGGCCTTTTGGGTTATGACCAGATACAAAATACATTCAAATCCATGATCCAACTTCAAACTTAGATCTCTAGACACATATGCTTCCAAATTTCACATCCTCTAAGTTCTGCCTTAAAACTCAATCCTAGACCTCCTTAAATACTTGTGTGGCCACATGTCAATTTATTAAAAAATTAAATCTTACATTAAATGCATACATAGCCACAAGTCGGCACACATAAACTATAACTACCAATATCAAAATTAAATATGTGCAAGGTCAACCCAAACTAGAAGAACTAGACACAAACAACTTGGTCAAAGAAGGACCAAGACACATATTATCACTTGGCACTATCAAGAACACTCAACACCAAAAAATTCACTCAACACATGAAGGAACACTCGGTCAACACTAGATTTCTATAGAGCTCAACATCCACTAGAGCTATAGTAACTTAGCATCCACTAGAGCTCTAGTAACTTGACATCCACTAGAGCTATAGTAACTTGGCATCCATTAGAGCTATAGTAACTTGTCATCCACTAGAGCCATGGTAACTTGGCACCAACATGCAAAATGAACAAAGATGAGTAGGATAAGAAGACAACCTAGGATGCTCTTGCATCACATAACCTATTGCAAAAGTCAACCATCATTTGGCTATCTCAACAGTTAATAGAAATTCATACCCTTCTTGCATCACACATGCAAAGGTTTAAATATTTAAAGTATTATAAAAAAATAGGCATATTACACCTCCACATAATTTAAATCAAAATATAATCATAACCATTTGAGGTACATAGATTACCAATCATTCTAGAATTTTTTTATTTTGACAATCTTTAAAGGAATGCAATTTCAACTCAAAATCATGACATGCATAAGGACCATCATGTCCTTCTATGTCAAAATTAATCATAACTAAGAGACATAACATGCAATTGATGTCATCAAATTGTAAAACATAAAGTAAACTAGTTGACTTACAATTGTGTGTTTAGCATAGTGAACTCAAGGCCTGAATGTGGAACCAATAGCTCTGATATCATATGTAAGGAATGCCTTGCAAAACCAATGCCACATTAGAAATCTCCATAAAATTCCAAAAATTCAATGAGAGTCAAAGTCATTTGAATATTGACCAGTCAACATTAATTGATTAAGTATCATTAACTTTAACAAAAATGATACATATACATATATGCTCAAATCTAAAAGAAACCATAATTTTGTTACCAGAATATTGAGATGTACTAATTATGTCGACCATTTTGGTAGAAGCTCAAGAAAGAATATTTTAGGAGTGCTTTACCACCCTACCATGAATCTATTAAGCTTCCCCAAAATCTTTCCTGACATGAAAGATACCCAACCTAACAATGAGTAGTCTAAATAAGAAAAAGGAAGAGGAGTGTAATGGGATTGTGATTATATAGCATATCATTGATAAACTAAGGCATGGGATCATTTCAAATTATTGAACAAATCTCAATGAATAAATATGCCAAAAAAAAGCATTGGACGAAGATAACTCATAAGATATTAGTTGTAATGTGTACATGATAAAGACACAAAAACTCATAATTAAGTTAGTATCTAGCTTATGATAGTCAAAAGAGATTAATCATCCTTGTTTCCAATTCACATCATAACCATCATTTATGCCTATGAAACATGTAAGATAAGCATCATTAGTATTTCATAAAATACCATCAACATGTAATGTGAAACCATCAAAAAATCAATATATAAGACGTGATCAATTCCACATTAAAACATATCATCTATAAAAATAAAATCACATATCCAACCTATAAACATGCTTTTAGCACACACTTTTTAAACTTTGAAAATTGGCTCCATGGGAAGAATCTCTAAATCATCCTAATGTTTTAGTTGATTTTTACTACTAATGATGATTTTGTAGACTATCACTTGTGAAGAAAATAATGTTTTAAGGATACGTTGAATGAGAACTTTGAACCTCAAAGTTTAGAGGTTCAAGTTAAAAGTTCAAAATTGAGTTCATCGATTCAAAGTTCAAGTCCAAATTTATAGAATCAGAGTTCTAACTTCAAGTTTAAAAGTCTAGCTCATCAGGTTTGAAGTATGAATTTGGGAGAATGTAGATTCAAAATCACAAGTATGTAAGCACCAATTCAAATATAGTCAATTGAAGTTCAAGGTTTGAAATGTATAAGCAAAGTTCTAGATTTAGAATTAAATATGTAAATCATCTTTCCAAATGCAAGCTCTCAAGTTAAAATCCAATTCAAAATTGTGATGTTAAGAAGTTTAAGTTTGAAGTTTTGGAAGGTTTTAGAATAGGGATGATCAGTTTAGATATGCAGTTCAAAGTGTGAGTTCATTGGTTTAGAAAGACAAATTCATGGCCTAAGATGTTGGACTGCTTTAGAATAACTAGGGGGAGGGGGGTGAATCAGTTATCCAAGGTCTACATATATAACTAAAACTTTTCACATTTTAGTGAACCCATAAAACATTTTTCATCTTGCATACATCCATAAGATTATACAATCACTTAAAACTTGTAAGTTACTATCAAATCAACTTTCAAAAATGTAAACATGAAACATAATAGATTCATCAACACACTTAACACAATGATTTACATGGAAACCTAGTTTGAAAAAAAACCACCAATAACATGCTACTCCTTTTTCACTCTTTTGAAGTGATGCCTTATGAAAGACCAACCTTGTTAAAGGTTACAATACACACTATTAAATGTGACCCTATTAAAGTATTTCAATCACCCTATTAGGAGTAAGCCTTGTTAGAAGACTTTGGACCATTCACTTAGAATGTCATCCAGTTAAAGGATTTATAAATGATTGTTAGATCAACCTTAGCCCAAAGGATTTACCCTAGACTAATACAATTGTTAGAGAGTAACAATAAGGCTTGATCTGATACAACTTACAACTTCATTTCTAGATTATAGATCATTGTTTAGTCCTCAATTTTGCTTGACTTTTATAAATTTTAGCTCTAATAGGTTGTTACCCTTCAAGAATTCATCTCCATAAGCCTCATTGCTTAGTATGCCAATGTAGACTCTTCCCTTAGGTCACTTCATGAAGCAAAGTCCTTGACTCCTTGTCTTTCTTAGGTTCTCACACCTGACTCTCTTTTATACATGACCAACCATTCCTATAAATAGGAAATTAAGATATTTTGCAACTCATTTTCCATTATCCAATTTAGGGTTAGAATAGATTAGGTAGGATACAATGAATCTATCCCACATTCCATCTGTCTTCTAGAAACTTCTATTTGAATCTTCTTTGAATTTTTCCTAAAATGATTTATCTTGAAGTCTATGCAACTAGCTCATCATTCTTATCTTCCATCTGGTTCACATAATCCAAGAAAATAAACTTGTTGGCTCAAATTCATCGAATTTACGATATTTTAAATAATACAATAGCTTATCGTTATCTTACTTCTAATGCTCAACACATATTGCATTGCTTGGCATCCATTGTGAAATTACTCAGCATGAACTAAATTTTAGTAGTACTTGACATCAGCTAAAATTTACTCGACATCCACTATTCTACTAAGCTTGCACTAAATTTTCTCAAAGCACCTTCTATCCACTTGATCAAGCTTGGTAGACAAACTTTGTTCTTCTAAAATTTCTTAGTGTAACCAACCTTTGTAACCTTAAGTAGATTATTAATACATCATGTCATCACTATCTTAGTTGATTCTTGTACTTCTTTACATGATCATAACTCAAGCTTTCCTCTAGGTGCTATTATTACATCTTTTGATCAAATCCTCTTTATCAATCAACTAAGTGATAGTACTTAAATCATATAAGTAGTTATCTTACCAGAAAATACTAGGTTTGACATTAGTGACAAAACAATGATTAAAGCATACTTGTATGTTCTTAACAATCTCCTTTTACAATCTTCCTCTTTTATTAGCATCTTCAATTCATTTTTAACAATATGCCTCTTTGGCATTGATGGCAAACCAAACCAATCAACTAAATCAGCCAAATGGTAAACACCTTGTTCAACCAAATGGAGTAGGTTCAAATAGTAAGTTAATACCAAAAACTAAATAATTCCTTGTATTGAGATCTCTCTATTTATCAATGACTTCCAACTTTTGAATTGGTTACAAAACTCTTTATAACTCCTAAGTTTCATCTTGTATCTCCCTCTTACTAGGTATATGTTTGGGATTTCTCCCTCTTTTTTGCACATTACTATCTCCCTCATCATATCTACGTTCTCTTCTAATTAGTAAATTTCTCTATACTAGCTTGGTTTTAACTTGATTAGTAATTATATCTCCCTCTTTAAAAACAATGTCGAAGACTTATCATCTTATCATGCAGATATAAGCTTTTCAATTTTTCCAATTTCTCCCTCTGTCACCATGCTTGTGACTAATTTGAAATTTCTACCTTTTGATTACTTTAGGCAGCTCCTAAAGTAAGATCCTTTGCATCAATTTGTAACATATGAACATCAGCTTATTTGATGTAGGAAATTCCTCTTCTTACTTAGATAGCCTTTCATAGGGGTATTACACCTAATTTACCTCTTAGATACTCATGAGTATCCTTAGGTAATTCTTTTGTGAAGATATCAGCAATTTTCTCTTTTGTATTAACATATTCCATCTTCACCTCTTTATCTTGAACTAGTTCTCTCAAGTAATGATACTGGATTGCAATGTCCTTAGTCTTGGCGTGCATCATAGAATTCTTTGATATATTGATAGAACTTGTATTATCACAATAAGTATCATTGGTCCAATGATCTCTTCCTTCATTCTTTTGAGCAGCTATTTGATCCATACAATGATTGTGCAATTTACAGTAGCAACAACAACATATTCAGCTTTAGCAGTAGATTGTGATGTAAAATTTTGTTTCTTACTCATCTATGTAACTAGTCTTTTGCCTAAGAAAAATGCTATTCCACTAATGCTTTTTCTATCATCAATGTTTCCAACCCAATCAACATTAGTATAAGCTCTTAATTAAAATTTCTCATTCTTCTTATAGTATAGACCAAACTCTTCTATTCCTTTCAGATGTCTCATTAGTCTCTTCACATCCATTAAATGATTCTCCTTGGGATTTGTAGAGAATCTTGTAACTATCCCTATAGATAATGCAATGTTAGGTCTGCTATGTACTAAATATTGTAATTTTCCAATCATAGACCTATATAGTGTTGGATTTAATTCAGCTCAATCATCTTTCTTTGACAACTTAAGTCATGTCACCATGGGTCTACTTACTAGGTTGGAATCCTCCAATCTAAAAGTTTTTAGTATTTCCTTGACATACTTTGATTGATTGATGTATAGACCATATTTCATCTGATATACTTGCAAACCCACAAAGAATTTGATTTCTCCAAACATAGATATTTCAAATTCTAGCTTCATATGATTTGCAAAATCTTTACATAAAGCATCTTGACCTCCAAATATGATATCATCAACAAAAATTTCATATAACAAAATACCTTCACCTTTCTCTATCTTCATGTATAGATTTTTGTTATCATCAATCCTTTCAAATCCAATCTTCACAAGATACTTATGAAGTCTCACATACCATGCTCTTGGTGCTTGTTTCAAACCAGATAGAGCTTTGTGCAATTTGCATACCATGTTCTTATTGTTAACATCAACAAAACCTTCTGGATGTTCTATGTAAACTTCTTCCTCTAATATGCCATTCAAAAATTCAGATTTAACATCCATTTGATAAACTTTGAAACCTTTATATGTAGAATAAGCAAGTAGAGTTCTTATTCCTTCCAATATAGCAATAGGGGCAAATGTCTCTCCATAGTCAATTCCTTCTTCTTGTGCATATCTCTTGCAAACTAGTCTTGCTTTGTTCCTTGTGACTTCACCATTGTTATCTAGCTTATTTCTGAATACCCACTTGGTGCCAATCACATTTTGTCTTCTAGTCAAGGAACTAGACTCCATGTTTTGTTTTTCTCAATTTGTTCAATCTCTTCTTCCATGGCTTTACTCCAATCATCATCTTCTAGTGCATCTTTCATTGATTTGGGTTCCTTCAAGCTCAACAAACATATATCATTTCTCAATCTATTTCTTCTCATTTGTCTAGCATCTTTAACTCCAATAATTTGTGTAGTAGAATGATGCCTCCTTACATATTTGGACAATCTTGGTTTAGCTCTTATTTCTTCACTTTGTCTTTTAGCTTCAGAATTATTGTGTGCATCTCTATCGAGTAACTCAATTTTTTCACCAATCTCAAAATAAAAATGTGCTTCAATTTCATTCTATAACTCAACATGTGAATGTAGCTTGATTCCTAAATGTAACTCTTCATTCATATTATGTAACTCGATAGTCACTAAAACTTGTTGTTGATTTGTAGCTTGATTTGTATCATCTTCTTCAATAGGCATAACTTCATATGAGTATACCAATAATTTTTATTCTTCTAATACTTTCATAGGTTCAACCTCATATACTTTTGTGTATTCATCAAAGTTTATAGTTGCACTTTCTATAACTTTGTTAGTGTTAGTATTCAAACACTTATAAGCTTTACTTTTTGAGGAATAACCTAGGAATATACCTTCTTTGATTTTTGCATCAAGATTACCATTCTTAAAATCCTTAAGAATGTAACATTTGCTTCCAAATACCTTAAAATATTTTACATTTGGTGAGTATCCATACCATAATTCAAAAGTTGTTGAATGATTACCTTTCTTGACTTGCACATGATTCAAGGTATAGACAACTATACTTACAACTTCTCTCTAGTATTTCAAAGCAACATTCTTCTCCATCATGAGTGTTCTAGCATAGTTGATTATAGACCTATTTCTTCTTTCATAAATTCCATTTTGTGTGGGGGTTCTAGGTGCAGATGTTTGTCTTTTGATTCCTCTGTCATTGCAGAACATCTCAAATTCATTTGATGTGGAGTCTCCTCCTCTATCAGATCTTGAACACTTTAGATTTTTACTTATATCCTTTTCAACTCTTGCTAGGTACCACTTAAACATTTGTAAGGCATCAGATTTCTTTTTCAAAAACATAACTATCATCATTCTATAGTAATCATCAATAAACAATATATTGTACTTGTCTCCTTTGTAACTTTGCACATTAATTGTTCCACAAAAGTAAGTATGAATAATCTCTAGTATTTCCTTAGAGGTGTCAATTTTCCTCTTAAAACTTGATTTTGTCATTTTTCCTAATTGACATTGTTTGGACATTGCATTATCAGGCTTCTTCAACTTAGGTAAACCTCTAACTTTCTTCATGTTAATGATACTAACAAAGTTATCAAAATTAATATGACATAACTTGTTGTGCCATAGCCATACATCATCAAACTCTAGAACAAGACAAGTAGCATCCTCTATGTCAAGATAGAAAAGATTACTTCTAGTTTGATCACCTTTTCTAATTAGTTTCCCATTTGTGTCATATATCTTAGCAACCTTATTTTCAAACTCAACCTTATATCCCAAATTATTTAGTTGTGACACACTCAATAAATTATATTTAAGTCCTTCAACATAATAAGCATTATTACATAAAATCTTATATGTGAATTTAATAAAACCTTTTCCTTTTATCAAACATGGTGCATCATTATAAAATCTTACACTATTTACATCATAACAATTCAAGGTAATGAGCTTACTTTTGTCTCCAGTCATTGATGCAAACATCCACTATTAATGATCCATATATCATTCTTGATAACATAAGTTACAAGTGTAGTTGAATAATTTTCATTTGATTTGTCCTTTATTGCAACATATACTAGTTCATCATCATTTTCATTTGATGTTTCTTCTTAAGAAATGTATCATGATATTTTGCTTTTGTCTTTGTAGTCCTTGTTGTCTTCATCTCTTATATTCATGTATTTTTCACCACCTCTGTAGTTTTTCTTTTCTAGACATCTAGCAACAATATGACCAACCTCATTGTAATTGAAATAAATGATAGGTAACTTACCTTTGAACTTGCCTTTACCTTTTTGGAATCTTCTTACTAGTAGTGCTTCAAGTTGTTCAACATCCTCCTCATCTATATCACTATCACTTGATACATATTTTATCCTTTTCTTTTTCTTCTTCTCATTAGGTTCCTTCAATAACAATTTAGCTTTGAAAGTAGATTCAATACTCTTAGGTTTTTTAATTATCAAAGTTAGATAGCTCAAAAGTAGTGAGTCTACCTCCTAGTCCTTCAACTGATAGATCATTCCTTTGTATACATCTTAGTTCTTGAATTGCAGAAAATCTAATAGCTTATATAGGTATTAGTGTCCTTCAAACATTTCTTAACACAATATCATCATCTCATTTTCCATTTTCTCCTCTTATTGCATTAACTACTTTTTTTTATTCTTGCAAAATATTGAACAATATTTTCACCTTCTTCCATTCTCATTTCATCAAACATACCTATGAGGTTTTTAGCTTTGGCTCTAAGAACATTGGTGTCTCCTCCATAGATGGTAGCTAGGACTTCCCACATTTTTTTCACATTGTCAAGACCTTTAATATCATCAAATTCAACATAACTTAGGGTATAGGCAATCTTTAGCATTGCCTAGTTGTGTTCCTTTTTCTTTCTCATATCTTCAGCAGTTGGGGCTCTAGTAGGGTCAACATGCTCAATGGTAATGGTAGATTGTGCATAGTCTCCAAGTCCTCTAAGGTGTAGCTTCATTAAACATTTCCATGTAGGAAAGTTATCTTTGTTGAGCTTTTCTACTTCTCTTGTTGACATCTTGACCTTTGTGCTTCTAGTACCTTCAAACTAGTCTCCTTTAAGTAGATGGCTCTGATACCAATTGTTGGAATACTTTAGAATAACTAGGGGAGGGAAGTGAATCAGTTATCCAAGGTCTAGATTTATAACTAAATTTTTTCACAGTTTAGTGAACCCATAAAACATTTTTCATCATGCATACATCCATAAGATTATGCAATCATTTAAAAATTGTAGGTTACTATCAAATCAACTTTTAGAAATGTAAACATGAAACATAACATATTCATCAACACACTTGATACAATGATTTATGTTGAAGCTAATTTGAGAAAAACCACTAGTAACATGCTACTCCTTTTTCACTCTTTTGAAGTGATGCCATGTGAAAGGCCAACCTTGTTAAAGGTTACAATACACACTGTTAAATGTGAACTTGTTAAAGTATTTCAATCACCCTATTAGGAGTGATCCTTGTTAGAGGACTTTGGACCATTCACCTAGAATGTCACCTGGTTAAAGGATTTACAAATGATTGTTAGGTAAACCTTAAACCAAAATATTTATCCTAGACTGATACAATTGTTAGGGAGTAACTGTAAGGCTTGATCTAATACAATGTACAACTTCATTTGCAGATTACAAATCACTGTTCAATCCTCAATTTTTTTTGGCCTTCATACTTTGCAACTCTAATAGCTTGTTCACCCTTCAAGAATTCATCTCCTTAAGCGTCCTTGCTTAGTATGCCAATGTAGACTCTTCCTTGAGGTCACTTAATGAAGTAGAGTCCTTGACTCCTTATCTTCCTTAGGTTCTTGCACCTAACTCTCTTTGTTTCATGACTAGCCATTCCTACAAATAGGAAATTAATATATTTTGCCACTAATTTTCTATCATCTAATTTAGGGTTAGGATGTATTAGGTATGATACAATGAATCTATCCCACATTCCATCTCTCTTCTAGAAACTTCTATTTGAATCTTCTTTAAATTTTGCCTAAAAATAGTTTATCTTGAAGTCGATGCCACTAGCTCTTCATCCTTATCTCCTACCTGGTTCACATAATCCAAGAAAACAATCTTTTCAACTTAGATTCATTGAATTTATGATCTTTTAAATAATGTAGCAACTCGACATTATCTTTCTTTTGATGCTCAACAAATACTATGTTGCTCGACTTCCATTGTGAAATTACTCAGCATGAACTAAATTTTATATGTGCTTGACATCAACTAAACTTTACTTGAAATCCATTTTTCTACTTAGCTTGCTCTAGAATGAATTTTTACTTGCTTCGACTAATTTTCTACTCACCTTGCATTAACTTTTTTTGGTACTTTCTATCCACTTGGTCAAGCTTGGCAGACAAACTTTGTTCTTCTAAACTTTCTTAGTGTAACTACCCTTTGTAACCTTAAGTAGATTATCAATACATCATGTCATCACTATCTTAGCTGATTCTTGTACTTTTTTACGTAATCATAACTCAAACTTTCCTCTAGGTGCTATTGTTATATCTTTTGATCAATTCCTCTTTATGAATCAATTAAGTGATAGTACTTAAATCATATAGGTAGTTGTCTTACCAACAAATAATAGGTTTGACATTAGTGACAAAACAATGATTAAAGCATACTTGTATGTTCTTAATGGTCTCCCTTTACAATCTCCCTCTTTGATTAGTTTCTTCAATCCATTCTTAATAGAAGGCTCAAAGCTCAGCTTTCACTGTTTCCTTTTAAGATGTGAGTTACATTTAGGTTAGCAAAATATGATACTTTATAAACATGGGGAAACCAAAAATGATGTTTGTATTGATCCATAATCTATGGAAATACCCAAACTCTAGCCATAGGGTCACAAAGTCCATATGAGATGAACTGAAAGAGGAATTATGTTCTCCAAGCTACTATCATCATATATAGATTCATAAAAGTGAATGCACCCCAAACTCCATAAGTTCAACAAATGAGCTTGAAGAAATAATTTTATAAGGTCAACACCTAATGGAGAAGCATGGGATAAGGGTACTCAAAGACAACTAGACTAGACAATATAAATATCACTCACATATTCTGTTACCATTCTACATAGAAGTACAAATTGAGGTCCTCTATAGATGATATATTTAGTGATATGTGCCTCGTTTAAGGATAATTGTCTACTAGTTTGGAACTACATGTAGAGACCATATATGTTATTATATTGTGCCCACAATTCTCAAGTATATTCATTTAAAGACACAATAGCTATTAATAGAAAAACTGTGGGGTTGGAAGGTATTCACTAGACATTTAATATTCCAATACCAAGTTTTATAGCATTTGAGCCTAAGTAATGTTGGTGGATATTAATTTCTCCACCATCCCACCATTTTTGAACCATCCATAGCCCACGAGACCCAATAGCCTACCGACAACAACAGACAAAATGTTGCATTCAACCGCCCAATGCCATTTCAGAATTAGTCTTTAACTACTAGTAGTTACCCATATTTATTGATATATATTAATATTATATGTCATGTAATACATGTGTTTGATATTCTAAAGAGTTCTTAGATCTCTATAAATAGAGGCTTAATATAATGTATTTTAGCAAGGCAGTAAGACAATATAATTAGTTTCTTTCTTGTATATTCATCTTTCATTGTTGCCTTCAAATTGGTATCAGAGCTAAAGAGTTGGGCCTAAGAAGAAAAGAAATATTTGTTGATATGTATAACTACTATAGTAGTGAATGGAGCTTCTAATTTTTTCTTTATTGCAAATCATAAGTTTCTAAAGTTGGAGATTAGTGGTTGTGAAGATCTAGAGAAGAAAATATACTAGTTTAATGTTTGAGAGAAGGTATGAGCTGATTTCATGGAGTGAAGTCTAATGAGAAAAAGAAATTGTTAAAAGGGGAAAATAAGTATTAGATTGTTTTTTGTTTAAGACATATGTCATTGACTTAGACTTGTTTGGTGGATTTGCTTCATAAAGAAAAGTTAAAAATATTCAAGTGTAGTTATAACTATGAGTATTAATATGGCATCAAGAAGTAGTATAGCTCAACCATTATTTCCAATATTATTTGGTAAAAATTTTGAATTTTGGGTTATAAAAGTGAAAAAAAAAATTTGTTCTCAAGGCATATGGGATCTTATTGAAAAGGGTTTTAATGAACCACAAGATGAGTCTACATTATCACAAGATGAAAAAGATAAATTACAAGATAACAAGAAAAAAAATGCTAAAGCATTGATTCTAATTCAGAAATCTTTAGATGAATCAATTTTTCCTAAGGTTTCTGTAGCTAAAAATTTTTAAATTGCATGGGATATTTTAGAAACATCATATCAAGGGACATAAAAAGTTGAGATTGCTAAATTGAAAACTTTAAGGTGTGATTTTGAAAAATTGCATTTGAAGGATTCAAAATTAGTAGATCAATTTCTAAATCAAGTAATGAATGTGGTTGGTTAATTGGATCATATCATATGGTGATGATTTGACAGATCAAAAAGTTGTTGAAAAGATACTTCATAGTTTGCCTAGAAAATTTGATGCAATTGTCATTTGCATTGAAGAATCTAAGGATTTGACAATACTCTTTATTGATGAGTTAATGGATTCACTTTTATCTCATGAATCAAGAATGAACAAAAATAAAAATTCTACTTTGGAGAATATTTTTAGATCATAGTTATATTTTGGAAGAGGGAGAGGAAGAGGTAGAAGCATAGATGGACGTGGAAGTCAAAATCAAGAAGAAAGAACAAATCAATCCATTCAAATTTGGAACAAAGGAAATGGTAGAATTTTATTTCAACATTTCAACACCCATCATCAAGGTTTGATAAATCTTAAAGGCAATGTCATTATTGTAAGAGATTTGGCTATTTTGCAAGTGAATGTAGAAAGAAACAAGAGGAAATTGAAACAAATGGTACTAATTACTCAAATGTATCTTATAACAATTCAGGAACTTTATTCATAACTTGTAATGTTTCTCAAGAAAGTTCTAGTGATATATGGTTCCTAGATAGTGGATGTAGTAACCATATGATTGGAAATAAAGATTTTTTTTCTAGGCTGGATGATTCTATAAAATTTGATGTAAAGTTAGGAAATGATGGTAAAGTCTTTGTAATGGGAAAAGGTGTTATAAATGTCTTGACAAAAAATGGAGAAAAAATATATATTCTTGATGTGTATTCCATGTCTCAATTAAAACACTATCTCATGAGTGTTGGTAAATTAGTACATAAAAGTTATAGATTTTCTTTTGATAATGATGTTTGCACAATCTTGGATAGAAATCCTAGTGGCAAGTTAATTTCAAGGGTCCTAGTGGTAGGTTAATTGCAAGGGTCAACATGACAAAAAATTGAATGTTCTCCCTCTAGATTCATTGTATTCAAGGAGGAAAGGAAGTTAGTTTCAAGATAGTATACTCATATCAATCATGGCTATGGAATTTGAGGTATGGTCATCTTTATTTTGATGCTTTGAGCTTGTTACAAAAGAAAAATATGGTGAAAGGATTGCCTCAAATAGTGCAACCACCAAGTTGATGTGAAATTTGTATATTGGCAAAACAACATAGATAAATATTCCTAGTAGGAGGTTCAAATAGAGCAAGAGAACCATTGGAATTAGTTCATATTGATATGCAGACCTATGGAAGCTCCATCTTTAGGAGGAAGTATTTATATCCTAACATGTATTGATGATTTTAGTAGGAGATTTGGATATACTTTCTCAAAAAAAAGAGTGAAACTTTTGAAAAATTCAATGAGTTTAAACCTTTGGTTGAAAAACAAAGTAGTCTCTACATCAAGGTATTATGATTTGATAGAGGTGGTGAATTTAGTTATAATGAGTTTCTAGAATTTTGCAGATTTCATAGAGTTTACCACAAGGTGCACACCACAATAAAATGGTGTAGTAGAGAGGAAGAAAAAAACCATAATGGAAATGGAAAGGAGTATGTTTAAGGCCAAAAATATATCCAAAGAGTTTGGGTAGAAGTAGTAGCATGTGCTATATACATCTTGAACAGGTGTCCTACAAAGAGTGTTAAGAACAAAATTCCAAAAGAAGCATGGAATGGTAAGAAACCTAATGTATCCCATTTTAGAGTTTTTGGATGTGTTTCTTATTCATTGGTCCCATCTGAATTAAGAAGGAAATTAGATGATAAAAGTGAAAAATGTATCTTTATTGGTTATAGTGAAGAATCAAAAGTTTATAGATTGTATAACCCTATTTCAAAGAAATTGATCATTAGCAAGGATGTTAAATTTGAAGAAGAAGATTCATGGCATGGAAATACTAACAAACAAGTCACAAGAGGAGTACCAATAATTAAAAATTGGTGATGAATTGAAGGAACAAGGGACTCAATCACCACCAAATACTCCACCAAGGAACTTTGTGCAAGGAGCCTCACCTCTAGGTTCAAATGTAAGTGATAAATCAAATTCTACATTCTCAAGACCAAGTTACAAAGGTAAGAAGACAATAAGATTAAAAGAGATATATGATCAGGAAGAAGAGAATGTAGAAATTTACTCAAACTTTGATTTATTTTCTTACGATCCATTGTATTTTGATGAAGCAATTAAAGAAGATAAAGGGATCAAGGAAATGAATGAAGAAATTGACTCTATTGAAAGAAATAAAACATGGGAATTAATGGATTTACCTAAAGGAAAAGAATGTATAGGAGTCAAATGGCTCTACAAAATTAAATTTGATGCAAAAGGTGAAATTGTTAAGAATAAGTCAAGACTAGTTGCTAAAGGTTTTTAACAACAATATAGAGTGGATTATAATGAAACATCTGCTCTAGTTGCTAGACTTGACATAGTTTAAACTATTTTGGCAATACTTGTACAAAATGATTGGAAAGTGTATCAAATGGATGTAAAATCAGCCATTTTGAATGGTTTTCTTGATGAAGAGGTATATGTTAAACAACCACCTGGTTATGAGGTTTGTGGGCATGAAAACAAGGTATATAAATTATAAGAGGTTTGTCGTTATGAGGTTTGTGGGCTTGTTATAAGAGGATTGATTCATATATGATAAGTAATCAATTCAATAGAAGTAACAGTGAGCCCACATTGTATATCAAGTCTAATAAGGAAGGTTAGATGTTGATTGTATGTTTGTATGTTGATGACTTGATATTCACTAGAAATTTATCAATGAACATGTTCAAGTTAGAAATGATGAAATAATTTGAAATGACAGGTTTGGGGTTGATGAGATATTTCTTAGGTATTCAAGTTATTCAATGTGACAAAGGTATCTTCATTTGTCAATCCAAGTATCAACTCTAGTTGCAACAGGAACAAAACTTAGCAAGGAAGAGAAGAACTCAAATGTTGATCCAATGATGTTTAAAAGACTTGTTGGAAGTTTAATGTATATCATAGCTACAAGGCCAGATATCATGTATGGTGTTAGTTTCATCTCATGGTGGGTAAGTGCACCAAGTTGTGGTGCCAAAAAGGGGTATAAGTGGAAACCTTTTTTCTAAAATCAGAAATTTCTAAACTTCAACAAGAATTTGAAGATAGTTACACTCAAAATTTTAAGATATGACAAAAACAAAAGTAGTAGTCCTTTGAATCTAGTTTCTAAACTACTAATTTTTTAACAAAATGGTTTAGTTTTAGGTATTAATAAAGGGGGCCATAGAAAGTGGTACTATTTATTCCAAAAAAACATAACATAGTACAAAGTGTGGCTCCCTTAAATTTTAACTTTTTTTTTTTGAAATTCTTTAATCACTCTAGTCAAAAGTTACTTAACACTACGTAGTTTATCCTAAATTTTTAAGGTAATTTTATAATGTGTGTTTTTATATATGAATTTTTAACTAGACACATGCCAAAAATGTGAAATATCTATGTGCTTCCCCTAGAAATGATTGAAAACTAATCTAAAATCAAACCTTTTTTTATCAAAATGTGTAGAATGGAGTCTAGTTTCTAAAAAATTAAGTTGTTGCAAAACTTGATGAATGAGCTAAAATCTATAGTCCAATTAGTACATGTTGGTTTTTGAAAAAAAAAGGACATACATTCAAAAGAAATTATAGATGAAAAACTTGAAATAGTTCAAATAAAAAATAAATTATATGGTTATATAGCTAACACAGAGACCCATAATGTCATGTAACCTGATCTTATCGATGCTCAACTATGAGGAATCTTGAAGGAAAGAACACAAGAAAAATAAATCATTTGTTGTATGTTTGTAGAAAAACACATCTCAGACCAATTTATAGACTCTAAACCTTTGGGTTGAATTTGCAAGGCAAAACCAAGCCTTAGGCTTGGTAGAATGCAAAGGTTTGAGTAACGTGTGTGCCCTATAGTGCACACATGCTATTTAGAGCTTTTTAAATTTGAGCCTTAATAGTGTGTGTGCACTTTAGTGCACACAGACTATTAAGACCTAAATAGTCCATAAAGAGGGAAGAAAGAGAGGCAGAGAGAGAGAGAGTAGGGGATGGGAGAGAGAGGAAGTGTAAGAGAGTAAGGGTGGCAAAGAGAGAGAGAGTATAGGATGGGAGAGAGAGATTGAGAGTAGGGGATGATAGAGAGAGTAGGCAGTGAGAGAGGGAGAGAGAGAGGGAGAGAGAGGAGGATGGGAGTATGTGTGAGAGAGAGTAGGGAAAGGGAGAGAGTCAGAGAGAGAGTAGGGATGGAAGAGAGAGAAAGTAGGGGATGGGAGAGGGGAAAGTGAGTACAAGATGGAAGAGAGAGGAAGTGAGAGAGAGAGAGAGTAGGGGTGGCACAAAGAGAGTATGGGATGGGGGAGAGAGAGAGTACATGGTCGGAGACAAAGTGGGAGAAGGAGAGCAAGAGAGAGGAGGATGGGAGTGCATGTGTGTAAGAAAGAGAGTAGGGTATGGGAGAGGGGAGAGAGGGGGGGATGGGAGTGTGTGTGTGAAAGAGAGAGAGTAGCCTAAGAGAGAGAGTAGCTAGAGAGAGTAGGAAGTGGGAGAGGGAGTGGGAAAGGGAGAGAGAGGGGGATGGGAGTGTGTGTAAGAGAGAGTAGGGCATGAGAGAGAGTGTGTGAGAGAGAATAGGGGTGGCACATAGAGAGTAGGGGATGGGAGAGAGAGAGAGTAGAGAGGGAAAGAGAGAGTGAGAGAAAATAGGTGGTGGGAGAGAGAGGGGTGATGGGAGTGTGTGTGAGAGATCTAGAGAGAGAGGGGGAGATGGGAGTGTGTGTTTGTGGAAGAGAGATTAGGGAATGGGAGAGGGGAGAGAGAGTATGCGATGGGAGAGAGAGGGGGGATGGGAGTGTGTGTAAGATAGAGAGAATAGGGGATGAGAGAGAGAGTAGGGGTGGCAAAGAGAGGGTATGGGATGGGAGAGAGAGAGTGAGAGTAGGTGATGGGAGAGAGCGTGAGAGTGAGAGAGAGAGTAGGGGATGGCAAAGAGAGAGTAGGTGGTGGGAGAGGGAGTGGGAGAGGAAGAGCAAGAGATAGAGGAGGATGAGAGTGTGCAAGTGAGAGAGATAGTAGAGGATGGGAGAGGGGAGACATAGGGGGGATGGGAGTGTGTGTGTATTAAAGAGAGAGAGTAGGAGATGGGAGAGGGGGGGAGAGAGAGTAGCCTGAGAGAGAGTAAGGTATGTGAGAGAGTAGGTGGTGGGAGAGGGAGAGAGAGAGGGGGGATGGAAATTTGTGTAAGAGAGACAAAGAGTAGGGGATGGGAGAGAGTGTGAGAGTGTGTGAGAGAGTAGGGGTGGCAGAGAGAGTAGGGAATTGGAGAGAGAGTGAGAGTAGGTGATGGGAGAGAGAGAGTAGAGGGGGAGAGAGAGTAGGTGGTAAGAGAGGGAGTAGGAGAGAGAGAGCAAGGGAATGGCAATGTGTGTAAGAGAGAGAGAGTAGGGGATGGGAGAGGGGGGATAGAGAGTAGCCCAAGAGAGAGAGAGTAGGTGATGGGAGAGAGTGAGTAGGTGGTGAGAGAGGGAGTAGGAGAGGGAGAGCAAGAAAGAGTAGGGGGTGGGAGAGGAGAGAGAGTGAGAGAGAGTAGGGGATGGGAGACCTAAGAGAGTGAGAGAGAGAGAGTAGGGGATGCAAGAGAGAGAGTAAGAGAGAGTAGGTAGTGGGAGAGGGAGTAGGAGAGGGAGAGTGAGAGAGAGTAGGGGATGAGAGAGAGTAGGGGATGGGAGAGAGTAGACAGTGGGAGAGGGAGAGAGAGAGTGGGGGATAGGAGTGAGTGAGAGAAAGAGTAGGGGATGGGAGAGGAGAGAGGGTGAGAGAGAGTAGGGGATGGGAGAGAGAGAGAGTATGTGGTGGGAGAGGGAGAGAAAGAGAGAGTAGGGGATGGGAGAGGGGAGAGAGAGTAGTGAGAGAGTAGGGGATGGGAGAGGGGATAGAGAGAGGGGGGATGGGAGTGTGGGAGATAGAGAGAGTATGGGATGAGAGAGTAGGAGATGGGAGAGGAGAGAGAGCAAGAGATAGAGAGAGTAGGGGATGAGAGAGGAGAGAGAGCAAGAGAGAGTAGGTGATGGGAGAGGAAAAGAATGAGAGAGTAGGGGATGGGAGAGAGAGTGAGAGAGAGTAGCCAATGGGAGAGGGAGTAGGAGAGGGAGAGTGAGAGAGAAAGGGATGGGAGAGGAGAGAGAGTAGGGGATGGGGGATGGTGGGATAGGGAGAGATTTATTTTCACATAGTGCATTTGCACTATAGTGTGCATGCTCTTTATAGTGCGTACATGCTATAGTGCATACACACTATGTGAAATCACCAAAAATGGTCATCAAGCAAGTTTGGGTCCCTTTTGATCCATATTCTACTTTTTGTCTATTGTGCATTCTATTGCTCCGATAGAAAACACAGGTTTCAAGATGTTGGAAGTTAGAAAACACAATTTGAAGACTTTTTGAAGCTAGAAAACACCAAATTTAATCATTGGATACACTATTTGAAGGCTTTTTGAATATTCTTTCTATAGAAAAGGTTAACTTGTAGTCCTTTTTAAATATTTTTTGTTGATATATAGAGACAAATTTGATTATAATTTGACAGGTTGTTTAATATATAATGAATTCATTGAAATTTGTATGTTTAAATATATTGTTATTTGGAAATGTTTATAAATTTGGCAAGTTGTTTGATATATATTGTGTATTCATTGAAATAATTGTAATTTTTATATGTATTTGAATGATTTTTAATTTACAAATTGTAAGTAATTTAGATGTTTGAATAATATGACATATAGAAGTCATCATCATGCCAAGGAAGAAACCAAAAACTCAAACAAAGGAAGAGAGGGAGGTAGATTTGACAATTAAAAGAGATAAAATTAAACTACTGTGTGAACAAAGAAATGTGCAAAGTAATAATGAAGAATCAACTTTTGAAGAGGAACAAGAACCACTGATACAAAAAAACAAAGAGGAAGAATTGGAAAGACAAAGAGAATGAATGAGACTATTACACTCAAGAAGACAATTGAATTATAAATCTACACCATCTTCCAATGTTGGAGTCATATCACCCTCTCATGTTGAAGAGATGCTAATTTGTAGATCCGACAATGTACACACTCCATCATGTCATGTTGAAGACACAACATCAACATATCAAGTAGGTGATATTCCATCTTTTGCATCTTATTGCCAAGGCACATCATATTCAGTTCAAGGTATGAAAAACACTCAGCCTTATGTTGATGTTCAAAATGTTGAGGGAATGGAAGAGATTATAACACCTTCTAGAATTTGTCTTAGAAGACCAAAATATTTGATTGATATTAATACCAACATTTTGAAGTCAATGCTTGACAAGATTAGCAAGCGTACTTGTCAAAGAAAACTTAATCGTATGTGGAGATTATTCTTTGAAGAATTAAATATTATAGGTCAATGACAATTATTTATTGAAATAATAAAGAATTTGAAACTTAGGCCTATCATGAAGATTCATGGGCTAAGAACAATGGATGATTCAAATGAAAAAAAGCATTGTAAAGACTCTAATGAGTGCTTATGACAAAGTGGGTTCTAGATCATGCACCAAAGATAGTAATATCACAAGATAAGTAATTGCATCAACAATAGAAAGTACCCAAATGAAGAAATCTTGACTCATGAGAAAGACAAAAAAAACATTAAAAATTGGTAGAGGTACTCTGAGGAGAGCCATGTTAAGGCATGAGAGATTGAAAGACCCAACGAAAAATGAGTTATAGACATTTAGTGATAGACTACCGCAAAAGGATTAAAAAATTAGTGAAGCTTTGAAATTATTGATCAAAGATTTTTGAAAAAATAACACACGTGTTTCCCCTAATCAAATAGATGCTGTAAGGAGGATTGGTAGCCAAAATTGTGACCCACATGCGAAACATTTTTTGGACTCAACTTAGACACAATTTTCTTCAAAAATTTATTGGTATGTATCCTCAAATTTGAATAAGTCAAAGATTTTTTGAGATGGGTAAACCTTTTTCTATAAATATAAATCACACACACACAACTTGTTGTTGTAGGATACATATTAAATTTTCTAACCATTTCGATGTTTTAGGCATATATGTGTGTTTTTGCATTCCAAGCTTGTTTTGTAGGATTGTGACATGAATGAGCCACCAAGATCTTCAAGGAAATTCATATCTAACATTTTATGTGAAATAGGGGTTGGCCAAAATTTTTACAAGACATCATGCTTAGATGGTACATGCTTATTTTGTGGTTCTTTGCAACTTTTATCAACTTGTGAACATATGGATAGTACACATGCAATTGAAAATGAAATAGTAGATTATGAAAAATTTAAGATAGTGACATATGCTCTAAAAGATGGGAAACAGGGTAAAAGATGTGATTTAGTCATTGAAAATATTCTAGTGTATGAGTTCATGAATATTTTTCATGAAAAGATTATTTACAAGTATGCAAGGCATACACATAGAGGTCAATGGCTGGATTTGCAATTCAAGTTGTGCAAGGATACATTTCCATTGGATACCACTGTTTCAATTGTAGACTTCATAGAGAACTACACAAGTATAGAGGATGATAGGAAGATTTTGAGGGAGTACCATTTTTATGTCAGTGATGATCGATCACATTCTACAAAATTTGCACATGGTTGTTTTCAACTATTTTATGGTGATTTTTCTAACAGGGGCATATCATATCGTTAGCACATTATTTGGTGAGAAAATTGCACATCTCAATTCAATAATGCATGAATGTTCTATTGGTTGAGTAGAATGCATAGGTTGGCTAGTCATGGAAAGGGAGAGCACGAAGGTGCAAGTGCATGCATCAAAAGAACCTTAGCTCATGAAGAACTAAAGTACAAAGATGGAGCAATATTGATAGATGCAAAATCCATTGTCCAGTGGTGTAATGCTACAATGGGTCTAGGTAAGGAAGGTGAGTCTATGGTTAATAGATTTTTTTGGTTGATAGATAATACTAACATTGCACCATTTGAGGATTGTTGCACACTGATAGGATCAAGTAAGTTGCACTCTTTTAGAAGCTCTGAAACAAGTTCATGGAGTATCCACACACAAAAAAATTGGCATGCTATTGTCTATCATGTGTAGAGGAAAATTGGGATGATTGTGAGTCAACTGAATGGGTGGACAAATGGGATATATGGGTTTTGGACCCAATTAACACATATTGTCCCCCACAAGCACTGAAAATGGTAGAGATGGATTTGTCTATTGACTTTGACCACTTGTCTGATCTAGTGCAACTTGGTAATATATATTTATATATCTTTGTAATTTCAATATGTAACTTTATAACTTTTGCCTAAGTATTTTCTAAATTAATGACCGCATTTTGTACATTTGTCACTGCAGGCCATGTTTTTGTTGTTATTGCACTTGAAGACAATGAAGAAGGGACATATTATTATTTGTGTTGTTGTGTCCAAGCCAAACAAAAATTGGATCACTCAGTTATATATGGTGAAGGTTTAGAGTACCATATCAGTGTGGTGCTTATAATTGGCACATGGCTTATAAAATATTCTATGAAGAACCCTAATTTGTGGTTATTTGAGGATTGTCAAATAGAGAGGAAGATTATTCATTATTCAAAATTTGTTGTCATATCAAATGTCCACTTGATAAAGTATGATGGAAAACCACATAATAAGATTCTTTGGAAAGTTTGAGAGTCAAACCATGAGGTAATACTAGAGATATTAAAATGTAGAGTAGATCCAGTTGGTTCATTAGATTGAATAGAGAGAGAGAGAGAGAGAGAGAGAGAGAGAGAGAGAGAGAGAGAGAGAGGATCCAAATACAATGTTGCAACCTCTCCCCCAAGACTGTCCACATGACAATGTGGGTATTATTATTATGTGTAAGTGATGAGATAAGTTTAAATCATAGATTTTTGTTATAGTAAATAATTAATTTATTAATTATTTATTGTATTTACTTAAGCTTACTTAGGTAAATGCATTCATTTATTAGTTGTAGTCTAGGAGTTCGTTATAAGTTGTTAACAATATGAAAGTTTGTTCTCTCCTAAGTCATACTTATCCTCTCACATTGTTCGAGGACTTTCCACCTCAAGTGGATGTATGCTTAGTTGTCACACTTATCTCCTAGCATATTCTAGCTTGTTCTAGAAGATTCCTTGAGCTCTTTATATACGAGCTCCCTTTTTGTATTTCATAACATTATCACTTTTCATTGTATATTGTAAATACATTTTCATTGTGTTTCAATATCTTGTGGTCTCTCATGTCCATTTAGGGTTTTTCCCTTGCTCCATACTCTTCCTCTCCTTGGCTTCTTTTTGACAGGTTTTTGTATGCAGGTGATCTTGGGCATCTTCAGAGTTGGCTTTCATCAACTCCAACATGGTATCAGAGCCTTCCTTCTATAGCTCCATTGAAGGATTTTTGAAGCTGTGATTTGAAGTCACAAACCATAGTTTGTTTGTGCATTTTTTTTTTCAAATAAGGGGAACAATGATTTTTTTAGAGCACATTGGGGCCAAATAGACATCACCATTAGATCTGGAAGGCCGTTTGTAGTCAAGATTCATATAAAGCTTTACAATTTTGGAGACAGAGCTCCGGGAGGCAAAAATTTTTGCCCACAGGCCCTTTCATACTGTCGTACGGATGATGTTTTGCAAGAAAAATTTAAAAAAAATAAAAAATTTGTGCCCCGTTGGGCGGCCACTGCCGTGCCACCCAGCGACCACTGCCACATAGCTCGCAAGCTGCTGCCACTAGCAGCGCTGCCGCAGAGCTGCTACAGCCCGACCGCTGCCTGCGGACCACCCTGGCACTGCCCCTCCTACTCCTCTGTCGGTGCTCCTCCGGAAGTCTCCGCTCTGCCAGCGACCACTCAACCTGCCGCCACCCTACTCCGCCAGTGTTTAACTGCTGTGTCAATGCCTCATCACACACATCCTATGCATGACACATGGCATGGGTGCCAGGTGGCCCTTGCCACGTGGCCTCTTTTTTTGCGGTGACAACCACGTGGCCGTCAATTTTAAACCCGTAAAATGTTGACATTAGCAGTGCATCAACCTTGCTTGCACTCTCCAAGGTCATTTTGGACCTACCTTTGGTTTTTGGCCATAACTTGAGCATACAGAGGTATTTTTTTGATCTGAAAGAAGCATCAAAAAGCTAGTTCCATGACGGAGACATTGGTGTAGGTATTTTTAGGTTTTGATATATTTTTATTGCCCAATTTTTTAGTTGAAGTCCAAAATCCTATTTTTGACTCCAGCAAGCATATCTTTTGCGTCCCATTCCTATTTTTTTAAAAATTACATTTTTAGAAAGTTGGTCTTGTCACCTCTTCAGAAATGTGGTCCTTTTTCTGAGTTTTTGGCCCATGCTCTTTCTATCATAATTTTGGCATTTTTGCTATATGGTGGATATCTTGAGTGTTTTAGGCCCGAGGATCATTTTTCCTGGCATGGATTCTCTTGTTTTAGGCTGTACTTTGTTTTTTTGCAGCTTATTTTTAGTTTTGATCATTGTAGCTATCATTTTGAAGCACTTTTTTGTATCACACTGAGATAAAGTGTCACTTTTGCATTTCGGGGATCATGAACGTTGTTTTGAGTCAGTTGTACATGCACTATTTTCATAAAGAACCATGGGGGGAATAGTTGTTTGCTATTTTAGGCCTTCTCCCTTTGTTGAGTGAGTGTCCCTTCCACAAAATTAGCCCCATGTAGAGTTAATTTGACCGTGTCTTTATAGGTGTCTGTACCTCTTTCCCTCTCTCACCATTCTTGGTTCGTTTACAGGAGACTTTGGCCCACCTTCTCAATTTCCTATCATCACACCTCATTTGCATTAAGGGGGGGTTATGCTATTGTTCTAATGCATCCATGGTTCGATGGTTCATTAGTGTGAACTATGCATTTAGTGGTTGATCCTATGTACAAGGCGATTGCAGTGGCTGGCTACCTATGCATTTCAATGAGATGGATCATCTACCATATAAACATGCTTTGTTCATGCCTTCTTCTTCCATGGACGTTCTTTAGATCAGCAATTTTCTTTCTTGTTGAAAGATTTGTGGCTTCTTCATGCTTCAGTGATGCTCTTCATGATCACTCCTTGTTCTTGTTTTAGGGGACATTTCCCTAGTTAGAGGCTTCTTCAGTTCTTCACTAGGTTCTTACCTCTTTTTGGGGGAGGGTTTTTCCCACATGGTTTTCTCTCTTTCCCCATTTTTAGAGGTTGCATTTTCTTTGCATTGTTCATGGGTACCTAAAATGGCCTCATTGCCGGGACCCATTCTGCATTTCATCTTAGTTTTGTGAGCTTAAGACATTTCCCTAAGTTTCACTTAAGGGGGGGTGTTAGAGTAAATAATTAATTTATTAATTATTTATTCTATTTACTTAAGCTTACTTAGGTAAATGCATTCATTTATTAGCTGTAGTCTAGGAGTTCGTTATAAGTTTTTGACAATACGAGAGTTTGTTCTCTCCTAAGTCATACTTATCCTCTCACATTGTTTGAGGACTTTCCACCTCAAGTGGATGTATGCTTAGTTGTCACACTTATCTCCTAGCATCTTCTAGCTTGTTCTAGAAGATTCCTTGAGCTCTTTATATACAGGCTCCCTCTTTGTATTTCATAACATTATCACTTTTCATTATATATTGTAAATACATTTTCATTGTGTTTCAATATCTTGTGGTCTCTCATGTCCATTTAGAGTTTTTTCCTTGCTCCATGCTTTTCCTCTCCTTGGCTTCTCTTTGACATGTTTTCCAATGCAGGTGATCTTGGGCGTCTTCGGAGTTGGCTTTCATCAACTCCAACAATTTTATGTTTTGATTTGTTTAGAATCTAGATACGTTATTTGAATTTATATTAGATTCTTTAATAGGACCCATTTTCAGATTTGTCATTTGAATAAGTGAATGTTTAGAATTTGTTGTTTAGATCAAAATATAATGAAAGAATATGAAAATTGTTAGAATGTGAATACTTTGTGATGTAAAGTCATGATTGTGTGCATGTAACCAAAAAATTGAAATTGGAAAAGCAAAGATATAATGGGTGAAGTTTCCAAGACTCATCAAGCCATTCAATAAGTTGCTTGATCATTGCTAGAAACTCAAACAAATAATTCTTTGCATTTGGAACATTGTTACCAATAATTGTATTATGACTAACATGCTTTATCCTTCTTTTTGTTTGTCATCTATAATTATTTTAGATAAACACTAAAAAAAATTTATTTTTGAATCATAAACTTATAAAACCCATCTTATAGTGCTAGATTGAATTTTGATGTGTTATCATCTAAGATATATATATAAATGTATGAGAAGTTTAAATTAGCTGAATCTATTGGGATAAGTGGCATTTTAATGGATAGTTTTAAGATTCATTTGAAGAATATAAAGGGGCATGAGTGATGTAGGTCATTAGATAGAACAATATCTTCACTAGAAATGGAATTAGGATTAGCAAGAGTTGCGAGTGGAAAGAATATGAATGGAGTGGAGAAAGAAAATAAATATTCTTCTAGAAAAAAACATTTTTTGTGGTGGGAATTAACACTTATTTTAGCAATAGAAAACAAAATGATTCTATTTGACACACTTGGATGCCACAAGGTCAACAACTATACTCAATTAAAACATTTGTAACAATAGTATGTTTTTAAGTTTTAATATTGCTATGTCTTGTTTGAAGCCCATGAATAAAATGGGAAATGGGAAATGAGAATGGTAGGGGAAAAACTGAAGAAGTTGGAGGAGGAGAAGGGGATAATGATAAGGTTTGTGATTAGGCACAGTGCTACACCAGGTGACATTTTGGATCATGAAGAAGAAGATGTAGAGCATAATGACTTCCTTAGACTCAAACATGTTGAAGGCTACCATTAGCTCTCAGCAAAGACAAATACTCTACATCTCTACAACACTTGCTAAATGGGATGCTGATTTCTATGTTATAGTTGATGATGACATGTATGTCAATCTAGGTACATTATCATCATTCATGGTTTCATCTAAATAGTACATTTTCTATTATAATTTGTTTAGATAGATCATGTGTTTGTCTTTTGGGTAGAATTTATTTGTTTTTTTCATTTGAGATGGGTAATTCTATATAAAAAGCTAGTGCCATTTTATATGTTGTTTAAACTTGATATCTATCTTAAAAATATAACATTTTAATATTTGTGCAATATTTTAATTTTAAGATAATTGAGAATTCATTGAGTCTTCAAGAACTAGGTAAAAGGTATTTTAAAAGGTGATAACTTGGCCTTGTCCTTTGGGAAGTTTGGAAGTTTACCAAGGAAAACTAAATTTTGGCCTACTAGGATTTCTAGGCCTAATTTAGGGATATTGATCCTCTGAAGGTGTTGCGGCCTTCAAAGTGCATGAATCCTATTAGCTTAGTCCTAGAAATGCTAAATCAAGTCTAAGTTTGAAGTCTTGAAACCTTTTTACTTGTTTTGCCTTAATTGCCTAGTTGAGGCAAGTGTCCCTAAAGCCACATTTTGATCCAAGTTTGCCAAGAGCCATAAGAAAAGGGAAGGACCTTAGGAGAATGGAGTCAACTTGGATAAGTAAAGGTCATCATTTGGCAAAGGCTGGTAACCAAGACATCATCCTGAAGTGGGTTTGGGTACCCTTAGAGGTTTAAGAACAAAGTGGAAAAAGTAGGTTGTGTGCTCTGCATCAATAAGGGTCATTAAACCTAGGTGTGATAGCTAGGTTGTAGGAAGTCACAATTTATTTGGAAGAGTCACTAATTGGCCTAAAAGTCAAGGCATACCTTACCAAAGGGAAATGAGAAACTTAAGGGATATGTCTCTAGCTTAGGGAAGGGTCCCTAGTATGGAATTGCTAAGGGATAACCCATTTAACAAGTTGTAAGTGTTAGAAAGAATTTTGTATGTAGTAGAAGTTTGAATTATATAGGAATGGATAGAAAAGAGTAAAGAACATATGAAGAAATTGAATTGAATAATGCACATATTGTTTCATCAATATAAAAACCTCTTATCCCAGCATTTTAAGGCTTCAAAACTCCATATTATGGTCTATAACTTGGTAATAAACATATTTGGATCATTCCTCAACATCTCCAATTGGTCTTATGTTTCTAGCACATGTTTGAATGGTACCTCCTTTGTAAATGTGGCCTAATTAGCCATTGTGTCTAAATGTTGTCCCCACGAGTTTTGACAATTTTCTTGCTAATGGGATCTCTCCACTTTGGAATCTAATGATAGATAAAAAATAGTAAGTAATCTTGGTGTTATTCTTTTCTTTTCATGCTAAGTGTACAAGTTGCATACCTAAGTCTCATTCCTTGGTCTACTAGGAATCTAAGAGGTTAATGAATGAACTATGTCCTTTTCTCAGTTTGGGGTCTTCAATTCTAGTCGATATGCCTATTCTGATGTAAGAACATCATTTCTTGAGTCAGAGTTCTTGGTTCCATGTCTAGTGTAGGTTTCTTGTATTAAGCAATATTTGTTGTGAAGGTGCAAGTTTGGGGTCTTGAGCCTTGTTTAGGCTATCAAAACTTGTTAGGTTGTTCTTGTTGTTTGCACTCTTTGAATATACCTTATTAGCACCCTACCACTTGCATCACTTAGGCCCTTTTTTTATGTCTTTGAATGCCCTTGCATTATCCTCATAGTTACTAGAGTATAGGTTGATATTTGAATCTCAACATATGAATAATTTGTCTTAGTTCTCATATGTACTAAAGGTCCTTGACATCAATTACAAGTCATAAGTTAAATGCATTAACAAAATAAAATTGGGTCTCACAAACTTCATTGCAAGTTTTCTCATGCCGAAGTGGTTGCTAGGCCTTAAAACCCAACCAATAAGTCATCCTTCTATGTTGATAGGCATGTATTGTAATCAAGTTTCTAGGAATTGATTGCAAGCTCTTTAATCATATGTCATTGGGTTAAGTCTTGCATCCCTACAATCTAGTCTTGAAGACTTAATTTAATATCACCCTCTTAAAACAATCATAGTTAAGTATTTGAGACTTGACTGCACATCAGTTGACATGTATTAAACTTACAACTTGTAATGTAGCTCTAGGACCCAATTACATATTGTATCTCTTCTACACTTGCAATCAAGTCTTTAGGGTATGATTATATATCTTCTTTATAGAAACTTTTAGGAAAAGTGATGCAGAGGAAGATGGGCCCTTCCAAGTTCTATGAGAAAAAACTCCAAACAATGTGTTTTCCCAAAGGTTTCCAAATGTAACCTTAAGGCTTAAGCTTCCCAAATTAGATAAATGACTTATAGAAAGACTTATTAGTAATATAATTATTTTTAATACCCTAATACACCCAATATAACTAGTTTACAAAATACCAAAAGCCTATCTCTAAGATAAACCAATCATCCCAGCCTACTAGGCCTACAAGCCCCAATTAGCCCTCAAATGTTGTCCTCTTGCATTTTTCTCCATATTTTCCATAACATAAAGAAATTAAATTAAATTTTAGGATACCCATTTGGATTCTATATAACATATAAAAATATGAGGTATAGTTGTTTTGGAGAAAGTCTCTGCTGTTACACTATGGGCCACTTTTTAAGCATAAAACCCCTCTATTTACAAAGGAACTATATAGAATAATTATCCGCCAACCATAAAAATTGGTAAAGTATCTTAATATGATCCTAAAGTGAGGATTATTCAATTTTATTGAACCCATCAACTCTATATATGTGCTTTTTATGAAACCCTCATGAAACAAGGCCAAAAACTAGGGCCTTTTCAAATCTGACGAAGAAATCACTTCTAGTACCTATTAGTTGATTATAAACCATGATTATAATGATTAATTTGAATATTTTACATAAAACCATGGCCTCCTTTAGGCAGATCTCCTGCTGCTATACCTATGGCATCAAATTTAATGCACCCAAGCACTCCAAACTTGTCCAGTTAGATGATCATTTGTGTAGGGAACCAATGAAAATAGATAGTTGTAATACTAGTTGTGAATTAGGAACAAGGTTGCAAAATGATGTAATAAGACCCAAGATGTAAGGTCAATTGGACTCTAGGTGCCATTATAAGCTAGAGTGCCAAATTGAACCAAGGGGTAAAAAATGAGCAATATAGGTGATTTTTCAAGAAAAAAGGATTTTTTATGTTTCTTATAAGGTTATAAAGGTCCTTAGGGTCATTGGATTAAGTTTTAGGTTTCTAGGAGTTAAGATTTCAAAAATTACAAAAGTTGTTAAACAAAATTGCAAAAATGTTGACTACTTTGCAATTTTGTTGGAAAACCAAGTGTATGTTACAACCACCATTTGAAATGAAGTTATAACAATTTTAATGTAAGAATATATGTAAAATATGATTGCACAAGCCTCAGTGGGTGATGATTATATGGATTTTATGTCTTTTGAAGTAATAAAAACCTGATTTTCTATCATTTTTATGTGTTTTGTTGTTGTATGGATGTCTATAGATTGGCACATGTAAAAATTTGATATGGTTGGATAGATATTTTAGGTATCTTTCATTTTCATTTGGTTTTAGGTTTTGATCTATTCATTTGTGTAAGATATTGTCATTTTACTAAGGGCTGCCTAGGTAAGCCTATAAATTGACTAGATTGCACTTATGGCCCTCTAACTTGCAATCCAATAGTGAGATCGTGATGCCATTTAGTGGGAAGAAATCTAGGGGTGTATCTTACATATGGCAGAGTTTTAGGGGCAAAAAATTTGGTTTACTATTTTTCCTTGCAGGCCCTAGGCTGAACATCATCATGTGTTCAACCTAGTTTTGAAGAGAAATTGGTGTAAACATCTCAAACTTGATATAATGACCTAGGTGAAGGGTGGAATAGATTTTTGGCATAATGAGGAAGAGTCCCAAGTGGTTGTGCTGATTCTATGACTCCATCTCTTGACACTTGCTTTGGAAAGCCAACCTAATTAGGCCTATTAGGATTGTGAACCTAGTTGGTGTTTGGGTATGCTAGAGTAGGATCGGCCCATGAGTCTTTGAAATATTAAAGAGTCTAGAAAAGGGTATTCAAAAAGGTTTTTTTTTTTTTTGCCACATTGTTTGGGGAGTTAACCTTGGAAAGCTAAAAACAAACCTACTAGGATTTCTAGGCCTAGATTTGGGAAATAGGTCTATTGGTGGTGTGGGAACCATAAAAGTGGATGAATTCTAATGGGATAGGACTAAGTATGACAAAAAAAGTCTTTTTTTGAACCCCTGAAAGCATTTTTCCTAATTTTCCTTATTTGGCCTAGTTGAGGGCTAGTGCCCCTAAAGCCTTATTTTGGCCCAAGTTTGCTAAGAACCCCAGGGAGAGGGTAAGATCTTGGAGAATTGGAGTCCATTTGATGAGATAGAGGTTAGCATTGGGTAAAGGCTAGAAAATTTGTTTGGAATCTTGCAGTGGGTTGGGTGTTACTAGGCACTTAAGAAGGTTTTGGTGGATCAAGGTTGTAGACTTTGCACCAATAATCTGCATGCTCTAACTATTCCCTGCATTAGTATGCATAATTACATATGATACATGTTAATAATCCATGCCCAAGTCACAATTAGAATAGAAAGGGGATGGTTACATCATTTTTCTTGAAGGAAACTAGTGCAGGGCACCAAGGCAAATGGATAGTGGTCTTAGTTTTGGATTTGGAACATTAATAAGAATTTTGTAATAAGACCCATATTTAAGGTCAATTGGGCTCTAGGTTCCATTATAAGCCAAAGTGCCGAATTGTACCAACAGGTCAAAAATAAGCAATTTTGGTGGTTTTTCAATGCAAATAGGATTTTTGTGATCCTTAGAAGGTTTTAATAGTCCTTAGGGTCATTTGGTCAAGTCCTAGCTTTTCCAAATTCATTTGTATTCTTGTATATCAAATAGACCTAACAAAGGAGACATAAGCATTGTTTTGTTCACACCTCTTACTAAACTTGGTTCACATCTACCTTTAGAGTACAGAGTGCAACTTAATGTTCATGTGTAAACTACAAAAACTATTTATATTATTTAATTCTAGTATACCATATAATTTTACTAGGTATCTATATTGAAAAGAAATGGTGGATGTAATTATAGTTGCATGTCTTGGGTTTAAACCTCCCTTGCATGATATTTTTTTGAAAAGAATATTGAGGGATACAATTCAAGATACAATAGATGTAGTTGCTAAACACTATAAAGAGTGGGATATGATAGCTTATCATATCATCTAAAATGACTTTACATGATTAAAAAATAATCTTGACACAAATTTTCATGAAATCTATGGATGCATTACATAGGCCCAATCAAAACATACACTTTTCACTTTATTAGATTATGTGGTTAATGGAAGATAAATTTTAGGATCTCATATGCACAACATTCTCTTCACTTTTTGCTAGAAGTCATTGATAATGTTCCATGAATTAAAAATGTAATGATGAGAGGTCAAACTATTAGCAAATTTATTTATAATCATATAAGTGTGTTCAATATGATACCTTCCTTCACAGATAGTAATGAATGTTATCCAAAATGGCAAAGTTTGCTACCCACTTCTTTGCATTCCAAACTACTTGGTCGTAGAAGAGAAAATAAATATTAAAAAAATACATGAAATTTTCACAATCCATATTGATGGTTTCTTAATATTTTTGAATTTGACCATATGGAGATTTTTTATTACAAGGCCAAATCCAAAAAAGCACTAAGAAACAATGATTTTTTTTTAATAGAGCAAGTTGAGATAGGTTTTCTAATCATTTAAGGTATATTTATATACTTTGTGAGATCTTTATTCATACAATCAAGAATTGCACAAATGTAGAAGTCTCTAATTAGAGTTTTGAGAGTAATTGGTGGGGAAAATGGTGTAGATTATTCATATGACACAATTGATACAACCAAGGGGATCATCAGGTCTAAAATACACAATAGTCTAAAGATATACATGCTAATATACACCATCATAATGATAAATAGGATTAGTCGACACAATGTTACCTCCATGATCTTAGATACTATCCCAATCTAGTAGTTTTTACAAAGTTCATAGAGACATACAAAGGTATCAAAGGGCCTCTTCAAATACATCATGAAATTTCCTATAATTCAACAGAACGATAGACAACCATGGTAGAGTTGTCATCATACTAATAGGAAAAAGCATCAACCTTCAATTTAGGCATTATACCAAATTTGAAACTGATAAGCTGATAGGTGCTTGCAACTTGGTTTGTATTTTGGTTTTCATGTTTTTCTAACCTACCTAGGCTAGAATAAACAACCCTTGGATGAGAAGTCCATGGTTGTCAAAGAAAGACACCATTTTGTATGGTTAAGGCACTTTATGCAATTTATAAGAAAAAGTTTCTCATTAGGAAAATTCAAGATTTTTAATGTCTTTGGACAAGAAATCCTAGGACTAAGTTGTTTTTAGTTGGTTTTAGGTATGTTGGAACTTTTTCCAAGTCCTAGAAGTGGAATCAAGTGAAAAATGTAAAAATTGCACTTTTTGTGCAAAGTTACATTGTTGAAAGTTGTAAAAGTTGCTCAAATTTGCAACTTAGTGGGAAAATGGTTATAACTATTAAAATATATGAATCTAACCATTAAAATATACATAGGAGATATATATACCTCATTTTTGAGGTTTGGAGGGCATTAATAAATAAATTGGAAGAAGTTGCAAAGAAAGAAATTCAGTTTTTGAGTCATTTTTACCGTCATTTGCATGCTGCACAAATTTTTTGAACCTTTAGACTATATGTGATGGATTTTTTAGATAGATCTTTGAATCATCTTCTTTTTCTTCTAGTCTCATCATTCTACGTGTTTTCTAACTCAAGTTGTTGCATTTTTAGTGAAACTAGGTTTTTAGGACAGTATTTTGGTGCACATAGTAAAAATTGGCCTCTAACTAAAATTTCCTTTGTTGAAATTTCATACTCACTTGGAAAATGGTAGTTAGTAGGGTCCTTTTTAATATTCCAGGGTTTCAAGATTTGAGGATGTGTTTTGTGATGTTTCCAATCAAGCCCTAGCTCAAGTACGACGAAGGATTTGACCTCTTATAGCATGTTGATTTATGAATGACGGGAGTTTTGGAATTGGTAAAGGGCTAAGTATTTAAAAATAAGTTATTTTAGTGTTTTCAAACCATTTAGAAGTCATAGAAGTGGAATCAAGTGAAAAATGTAAAAATTGCACTTTTTGTGCAAAGTTGCAGTGTTGCAAGTTGTAAAAGATGCTCAAATTTGTAACTTAGTGGGAAAAGGGTCGTGGGATTGAACTATCTATCCTATTAGCTCCAAGTGGCTACGTGAACCCTAGTCCCAAGATCATCCCATCCCACTGAGCACTCAAACATTCTTGGGCATGCTAAACCAAAATGTCCCTAAGGGTCACTAAATGCCATAGGGCAGCGATCTTTGACAGGGCATATCTCAGAGCTTGTGCAAGGTATGGATGCAATTCTAGGTCCTATACAACTATGTTGTGGAGACCTAAAATAACCTCTCTTTCTTTTTGGCGATCTTACTATGTTTTGATTTTGTGATGCCATCTTTAGTGGTGCTAAAACTCGTAGTGTTGGCTGGTACAAAATTGCCAACTGCCAAATCTCCCTCATTGTTCATCATGGGATCAAACTATCTATTCTGTTAGCTCTAGATGGATAGGTAAACCCTAGGCCCAAGCTTGTCCCATCTCATTGAGTGCTCAAACATTCTTGGGCATACCAAACCAAAATGTCCCTAAGGGTCACTAAATGCCATGGGGCAGTGATATTTGATGGGGCATATCTCCGAGCTCACATGAGGTATGGATGTGATTCTAGGTCCTATAGGACTATGATATAGAGACCTATAATAAACTCTCTCACTTTTTGGAGATTTTACTCCATTTTTATTTTGAAATGTCATCTCAAGTGATGCTAAAACTCGTAGTGTTGGCTAGTACAAAGCTTCCAACTACCAAATCTCCCTCACCGTTCATTGTGGGATTGAACTTTCTATTATGTTAGCTCTGGGTGGCTAGGTAAACCCTAGCCCCAAGCTCATCCTATCCTATTGAGTGCTCAAATTTTCTTGAGAATGCCAAACCAAAATGTCTGTAAGGGTCACTAAATGCCATAGGGCATCAATATTTGATGGGGCATATCTCAGAGCTCGTGTAAGATATGGATGTAATTTTAGGTCCGATAGGACCATGCCATGGAGGCCTATAATAAATTCTCTCACACTTTGGAGATCTTACTCCATTTTGATTTTGTGATGCCATATCGGGTGATGTTGAAACTCATAGTGTTGGCCAATACAAAGTTGCCAACTACCAAATCACCCTCACTATTCATTGTGGGATTGAACTATCTATTCCGTTGGCTCTAAGTGGCTGGGTGAACTCTAGCCCCAAGCTTGTCCTATCTCGTTGAGCGTTCAAACATTCTCGGGCATGTTGAACCAAAATGTCAACAAGGGTCACTAAATTCCATAGGGCAATGATCTTTGACAGGGCATATCTTGGATCTCGTGTGAGGTATGGATGTGATTTTAGGTCCTATAGGACCATGTTGTGGAGACTTATAATAACCTCTCTTGATTTTTGGAGATCTTACTCTGTTTTGATTTTTTGACACCATCTCGAGTGATGTTGAAACTCATAGTGTTAGTTAATACAAAATTGTCAATTTCCAAATCTCCCTCATGTTCATTGTGGGATCCAACTATCTATTACATTATCTCTGGGTGGTCAGGTAAACCCTAGCCCCAAGCTTGTCCCATCCTTTTGAGCACTCAAATGTTCTTAGGCACGCTGAACCGAAATGTCCCTAAGGGTCACTAAATGCCATCGGGAAGTGATCTTTGATGGGGCATATCTCAGAGCTCATGTGAGATATGGATGCTATTCTAGATCCTATAGGACCATATTGTAGAGACCTACAATAACCTCTCTCACCTTTTGAAGATCTTACTGTATTTTGATTTTTTGGCACCATCTCAAGTGATGCTGAAACTTGTAGTGTTGGCCAGTACAAAGTTGCCAACTTCCAAATATCCTTCATTGTTCATCATGGGATTGAACTATCTATTCCATTAGCTCTAAGTGGCCTATTAAACCTTAGCTCCAAGGTCATCTTGTCTCATTGAGTGCTTGAACATTCTTGAGCATGCCAAACCAAAATGTCCCTAAGGGTAACTAATGCCATAGTGCAGTGATCTTTGATAGGGCATATCTCAAAGCTCATGTGAGGTATGGATGTGATTCTAGGTCCTATATAGCCATGTTGTAGAGACCTACAATAAAATCTCTCACTTTTTGGAGATCTTACTTTGTTTTGATTTTGCAATGCCATCTCGAGTGATGCTGAAACTCATAGTGTTGGCCAGTACAAAGTTGCCAAATACCAAATCTCCCTCACCATTCATCATGGGATCAAACTATCTATTCCATTAGCTCTAGATGGCCAAGTAAACTCTAGCCCCAAGTTCATCCTATCCCATTGAGTGCTCAAACGTTCTCAGACATGCCAAACTGAAATGTCCCAAAGGGTCACTAAATGCCATGGGGCAGTTATATTTGACGGGCCATATCTCAGAGCTCACACAAGGTATGGATGTGATTCTAGATCTTATAGGATCATGTTGTGGAGACCTACAATATCATCTCTTTCTTTTTGGAGATCTTACTCTATTTTGATTTTGTGATGCCATCACAAGTGATGTTGAAACTTGTAGTGTTGGCCAGTACAAATTTGCCAACTCCCAAACCTCCCTCACCGTTTGTCATAGGATTGAACTATCTATTCTATTAGCTCTAGGTGGTCAGGTAAACCCTATCCCTAAGCTTATCTCATCCCATTAAGTGCTTGAATGTTCTCGGGCACACCAAACTGAAATGTCCCTAAGGGTCACTGAATGTTGTAGGGTAATGATCTTTAACAAGGCATATCTCACAGCTTGTGTGAGTTATGGATGTGATTCTAGGTCCTATAGGACTGTGTTGTAGAGACCTACAATAACCTCTCTCACTTTTTGGAGATCTTCCTCTATTTTGATTTTGTGATGCCATTTCAGGTGATGCTAAAACTTGCAGTGTTGGCCAGTACAAAGTTGCCAACTACCAAATCTCCCTCATCATTTCTCATGGGATCAAAGTATCTATTCCATTAGCTCTTGTGGCTGAGTAAACCCTAGCCCCAATCTTGTCCCATCCCATTGAGCACTCAAACATTCTCAGGCATGCCAAACTGAAACATCCCTAAGGGTCACTAAATTCCATAGGACAATGATCTTTGATGGGACATATCTCAGAGCTCATGTGAGGTATGGATGCGATTCTAGGTCCTATAGGATTGTGTTATGGAGACCTATAATAAACTCTCTCTCTTTTTGGAGATCTTACTCTATTTTAATTTTGTGATGCCATCTTGGGTGATGCTAAAACTCATAGTGTTGGCCAGTCGAAAGTTGCCAACTACCAAATCTCCCTCACTATTCATCATGGGATCGAACAAAATTGTCTATTTTATTAGTTCCATGTTTCCAGGTAAACACTAGCTCCAAGCTCATCCCATCTCACTGAGTGCTCAAACATTCTTAGACATGCCAAACTGAAATGTCCCTAAGGGTCACTAAATGCCATAGGGCAACGATATTTGATGGGGCATATCTTAGAGCTCATGTGATATATGGATGTGATTCCAAGTCCTATAGGACCATGTTATAGAGATCTACAATAAAATATCTTTCTTTTTGGAGATCTTACTCTATTTTAATTTTGTGATGCCATCTCAGGTGATGCTAAAACTTGTAGTGTTGGCCAGTACAAAGTTGCCAACTGCCAAATCTCCCTCACCATTCATCATGGGATCAAACTGTCTATTTCATTAGCTTGAGGTAGCCATGTAAACCCTAGCTCCAAGCTCATCCTATCCCATTGAGTTCTTGAACATTCTCGAGCATGTTGAACCAAAATGTCCCTAAGGGTTACTAAATGCCATATGGTAGCGATCTTTGATGGGCATATCTCGGAGCTCATGCGAGGTATGGATACAATTCCATGTCCTATAGGACCATGTTGTAAAGACCTAAAATAAAATCTCTCTCTTTTTAGTGATATTACTTTGTTTTGATTTTGAAATTCCAGCTTAGGTGATGTTGAAACTTGTAGTGTTGGCCAGTACAAAGTTGCCAACTACCAAATCTCTCTCACCTTTCGTCGTGGGATCGAATTGTTTTTTTTTGTTAGCTCCAGGTGGTTAGATAAATGATAGCCCCAATCTTGTCCCATCCCATTGAGTGCTCAAATATTCTTAGGCATACTAAACCAAATCATCCCTAGGAGTCACTAAATGTCATAGGGTAGCAATCTTTGACTATGGCAACTAGATATGTCATCTCATCCAATGATGGAGACTCATGATATAAGGTAAAGGTGTGATCATACACATCATTTTGAACATGTTATTATTTTATGGTAATAAGGTAATCATTATTTGTAAGGTCAAGGAACTTGAGGTTACCTATAAACCCAAATTGCCTTAGTCCTAACGATTTTCCTTTTTTTGTTGTTTTTGTTAATAAGTTGACTCAATAAGTGTTTTGAGAGTCATTACACCTTATATAGCTACATGTTATCATTCAATGGAGTTAGTGGAAGATTTTAATGATCTTATTAATTTTCTTAATATTCATTTCATACGTTTGAAACATAACCACTTCCCTTTGTGAAGAGTTGTCCAAAAAACAAAAAATTACATGTTATTGCAAAGAAAATACAGTCATAAGATGTTGGAAGATTGTTTTCACTCATAGGATGTTGAAGAATCTCTTGGAAAGTGGTGTAAGAGCACCCTTTTAAGGCTCCCACTATATCATTTTTTGTGTGATGAACTTCTTTGAATAAATATGTGAATACAATAAGGGAATTTAGCTCATGCTTGTGTGTCTAAGCTAGGATAGGTCTTAAAGTTTCCTCTTTGGTTTCTATTGAGAATGGTACCTTGACTTTAGTTTGGTATCCTTCTTAGCTCTTTACTAGGGGAAGGTTGATTTAGGAGTTTTTATTGCATTTTAGGCATGGGTGTGCATTAAAAGAACCTTCCAAGGTGGACTACTTGTTTAGAAGACCAAAGTGCATGAACAATGCATTGTTATGTAAATCTGCCACCTTATAGAAGGGATATTATTATGAATTTGGAGATTCTTAGGTGAAGAAAGATAGTGAAATTTTCACTCCCAATTATTTTTTGGGAAGGCATAGCATGGTCTTGAAATTTGAGTCAAAACAAGACTACTCGAGTAATAAAAATTGCCCCAAAATTACTTGCAAATTTTAAAAGTTGCTAAACAACTTTTCCCAATTGTTGTTAGAAGACCTACTTTGTAAAGAAGCTTTGAAAAGGCCATAAAACCTATCTCTAACCTAAGGAGAAAACTATTTATTCTTTTAGTAACCCTAATCAAGTGTTGGCAACTCATTTCTTGTACGAATCCATATTGTTGGAATGTATGCAATAGACTATGACTATTTTAGCACAACTTTTACTGGTTTTTAATCTTGTTTGGAGGAAAATCATGTGGCTATTATCATTTTGTTGCATGTTGTAGTTGTCCTATTGTTTTTTTTTTCATTTTCTATGCATTAGTTATAGTTTGTGACCAAGTTTTGAAAGGTTTTGTAAATTTCTTCAAAGATACCTATCTGCTATCAATTTTGGAGTTGTATATCATGAAAGGGCTGTAAGTCTTGTCTCCACCATGGAAATTCCATGGTCTTATATATTTCAAAGATATAGACCCTAATGCATTATATTATGTAAGTAAGGGCCCTAAAAGTGAGTGCAAAGAATTCTTTGAGCAAGCCCTAGGTGAGCTAGGCAACGCCCAGTTAGGGATTGTTAGCAAAGAAAGAGCTCTCAAGAGCAAAGCTTGAAGAATGAAGACTTTCCCTTTTGAGGGATTGAAGAAGGGTACAAGGAGGTTCTAACTTGTGGAGGAGGAGTCTTGATGAGATGTGGAAGGTGTCTTAAAATTGGGGAGAACATGCAGCCAAGAAAATCGTACCAAACCCTCAATTTTGCTATTTTTGTTGTAGGCCTGTACGCATCCTGAGACCGTAAAAATCCTTGAACATGGGTCCTATGTATCAATTTTTCTTAAGGTCAGAGGTGTTGAAGCTCTAAGAAAAATGAGCTATTGGTCCTAGAAATCCAGGTGGAGGCCTAATTACGGGCTCTCCTTGTAGCCCTTTTGTGAAGAAATCTTGAAATTGGGTACAAACCCATTGTTGTTATTCAATCAAGCATAGTAAAAGTGTTCCAATAACACCTTAGGACATCATGGAAACCTTGGTTGGAATAGGGAGTGCTATGGTACCCTAGTAGACCTATAAAACCTTTGGAGGGATAGTGTTCCTAGAAGAGTGATAAAGATTTTTCAATGACAATGATTTTTCAAATCAAGAAGATTGATAAAGTTTGCAAATGTAATGTATTATTTTTAGTTTCAGATTTGTTATATGTTTGTAATAATAATTTATGCTAAAAATTTAGGTGTATTTTTGGTCTCAGATTGGTTTTGACAATTGAGTGTCAACACACTTAACCAATTCTTAAGTTGATGCCAAGTATAATATAGATGTTGAGAAAGTATCAAGTGTTGAGTGATAAGTGATGCCAAGTCACTATAGGTGTTGAGCAAAGTATAGATGTTGAGTGAAACAAAATTACTATAGGAGCCTGAGTGAGACAAAATTCCTATAAATGCTGACCATTAGCAACTAGTAAGTGCCAAGTAACACAAAATCAACATGTATGAGCTTGTGTCTTCACAAAATTAGATGTAAACTATTTTTGAAGTTGACTTAAGATGAATCTCAAAGGATCTTGAAGATAAGATTGAATCTTTTGCATTTCCTATATAATCAGCATGCAACTAATCAGAAAAATGGGGAAGGCATGCAACCAATAGGAAACGTGAAAGAGTTGAGTGGGAAAAGAAGAATGAATATTGACCATAGATTCATGCCTGACCCTAAGTCTTTGAAGCCTTTAAAAGGAGTACAAAACCCCATTATTTGTGTGCATGTGTAAGAGTTTATGGGAGATTGCTAGTGAAGTGCAGAGGTGTGTAAAGACTTAGAAAAAACCAGAACAACATTACAGAATTTAGTTGATCAAGAATAGAGTATCCAAATTTTAAGGAGAGACAAATTAGATCGAGCAAGGATCAAAATAGATAAAGTAGAACAAGGATCTAAAATCAGCAATTGAAGATTGCAAGTCATCAAGTCAAGATTTTCTAATACTCTCTAGCCATTGTATTAGGAATGAAACTTCTATGATGATAGGTTGGTTTAATAGCCATGTTGTAAGCCTTTAAAAAAGGTGCTAAATCCTTTAATAGGGTGACATTCCAATGGAGTGTTTGTAAGTCCTTTAACTAGGTCCCTTTTAATAGGGTGTAAAGTCTTTAATAGGATAGAACTTTCATAGGGTAGACCAATGGAAGTGGCCAAAATTTTTAAACTTAAATAGTTACATATTATTGCAGTGATAATTTGTGTGTGTCATCCCCACCCAAATTTTACCTTCTCATTTTGGAGGGTATTTTAAGTTATCAAATCTTGTGTTATCTATTTTCATGCATGTCTTTATTTTCATGTTTATTTGATGAATTAGATGCATGTGAATGATTTTAGCTAAAAGGTTTTAGAGGTAAAAGTTAGTTACTTCTGATTCATCCCCCCCAGAAGTAAATCTTCCCACTTGTAAATTCCAACAATTAGAATCAGAGAAAAGTTCTCACAAGGAGGAGCCTTACAGCTTGGAGAAAATATCTAGAAATGGAAGTCTACAAACTTGGGAAGATCATAGAGAATCATGCAATTGATGTTCAACTTTCTTTATACACTTTGCAAGAAGCCAGGGAAGAACTGAGAAAATCCTTAAAGAGAAAAAGAGAGATTGCCATAGCTGAAAATGATACACAATAAAAGGAAATTGACACCACAAAATTTTTTTCAAATGGAGAGTACAAAGAGTTTGATGCAACAATAGTAGACCTAATGGAGAAGAATAGAGCTCAAGTAGAAGAAATCAAAACTCTCAAGATTGAACAAGAATCACATGCCATGATGCTTTGTGAGGTGACTGAGTAGAAGAAAAGAGCCATTGAAAATAAGGTTATGCTAGAGGATGATAAGAGAAATCTTTCCAAGAGATTGGAACAAAAATCAATTGAACTTGCAAGAATTTCAAACATCCAGCTAGACACCCTAAGCTAGATGATGAATGCACATCATGAACTAAATGTCAAAGACATTGAGATCTCTACATTGAAGATGCAAAATGAACAACTACAAAATGACCTAAAAAGAGAGAAGGAGATTGCAGAGAGCTTCAACAAACCAAATGAGGCCATTATGTACTTTGAGTAGCTATTGAAATCACCAAGGGCTAGCAATGATACTTCAAGATTAGGTTACACCAGCACTAAAAAAGGAGAGTCATCCAAGACAACAGAAGAAAGAAGTAACAAAGGTAAGAACACTAAATCTATTGATCATTTATATGGTAAAAAAACATACCTCTAATGTGTGCAGGAGCAAGAATGCCCATTTGCATGACAAACTTAAGAATGTGAGCCACTGTCACAAGTGCAACAAGCAAGGACATCAGGTACATGACTGTAGGACTAGGACTATTAGAACACCAAGATTTGAAGGTCACTACTACAATTGCAAAAAGTATGGACATAGAGCTTTTGAGTGTAGATCAAAGCCTATTTGGACACCTAATCAACCAGTAAGGGGAAATAAACATGGACATCACTACAATTGGGACTACAACACCAGGTATAGTTGTGATTACTGTCAAGAATATGGACACATCCCTGAAAATTGCATAAGAACACATTTCAACGGAAACTATAGTAGATGGCTCAATCAAACCACATGTTTCAATTGTTTTAAAATTGGTCATATCAGTAGGAATTGCCCAACAAGGTCAAAGGCACCTAATTCAGAGGTCAGTAAAGGAAAAGAGAAGGTAGATGTTGAAAACATCAGAGGGGAAATAAATAATACATGGAAGAAGAAAGATGGAAGTAACACATCAAATGAAGGGATCACTTCACCTAAAAGGTCAAGTGGTCACACTTCATCTAACTAATCAAAAGAAGACATGTGGAACTGATATACAAAGCTTTATCATACATCGGTTCCTAAACAAGAAAGTATTGAAAAGAAGAGATCAACATGAATAGAGATGTGAGGTTAAAATTTCAAGATTTCATAATTGTTGCCAAATTGCCCTTAGATGTTGAGTAAAATCTCAATACATATCAGGTTGATTACCAAAATCAATAGAAGTTGAATGATTAGTTGCAGTCAAGTTGGTAGTGGAAGCTAAGTGAAGAGAAATTTTAGTTGAAGCTGAGTGAGGGATACTTCTGTAGATTTTGAGTGGTGGAAAGAAAATGGAAGCTGAGTAATGTAGAAATGCTTTAGAAGCCAAGTGGATAGCTACAAATGCACTAAGCATTAAATGCTATGAAAATAGGGTACATTATTTCATTTTCAATCATTTTTCTTCATCAAAAATGAAGAGAAAAGATGGAGAAGAGTGAAAAACGATTTCAAAGTAGAGAATTCAACATTTCATTAGATTTCAATAGTGATTCAACATAATTTCATCGAATTCAAGGTATTTACACTAGTGCCAAGCTACACAATTTTAAATTTCTTTGTGTTAAAACCCTAGCTAGCACAAATGGCCTCTAGTTCTAGGAAACCATAGGAGAAAGAGCTAATTGAGGTCCAACTAGTATCAAATGAAGTGAAACAACCAAATTTTTAGCCAATCCTAGAAGTGGCATACAAAAATGACCTAGCTGGAGCCCTATCTATTATACCCCCTAAAGAAATTATGGTCTAGGATGTTAGAAGATGTTATAACTACAAAATTGGAGCCATAGGAGATATGGAAATGAGGGGAGCCTATGAAAAATTGTGTGAAAATAGAGTATTGAAAGAAGAGTATCAAATTGCTAAGAAGAAGGGTTTGACATGTGCCGTAGAATTCCTCATAATTTTCAAAACTGAATGGATTAGGTTAGTGCTTAACAGTATTCATGATGGAAGTTTATGGTTGGAGGATGGTCCAATAAAAATAACAAAATGGATTTTACATAAAGTAATAGGGTATCCAACCCTAGATTGGCCAAAAACCCTTAGAATTGATTCTAAGGAAGCAATTCAAAAGAACACTAGTGCCAAATGGAACAAGAGAGGAATGAAAATAGACAGTATCCAAGACCCTCTTATTGAATTTTTTGTTAGGGTTATTTCTTAAAAAAATTATCAATCTAGCAAACTTAATAGTGTACCATGCATTGCAGTGGATGTGGGTTACAAACTAGTGAAAAAGGATTATACTTATGATCTTGCAAAACTGTAACTACAACAAATCAATGAGAACTTAGCAAGAATAAGGAGAACCAAGGGATCCCAATGCAAGTTTGGTGTAATTTTGGTTTGCATATTTTTATATGTATAGAATGAATTTCCATCCTTTGGTAAAGTAAGATGGAAAATCAATAGGACCATTATAGCTCAAGTGAATGAATATATAGAACAAATGGGAGCTAATTTTGAAACTCTAATGACTAGCTATTTAGAAGATTTCAAGAAGACCATGAAATAGAGGTTAAGGATACCAGTTTCATTGGTTTAACAATATGTAAATGATGTATGCTTTCTTGTAGTTATTGATTATACTTACATACAAGCAACTATACCAAGAGTTAGATGGTTAAGACCTCTTGGCTATGAGATAGATATAGATGAGGCATCTGCAACTATAACTACATTATTAGCTAAAGAGGTGCACAAAAGTGCACCACATTTTGGTACCTATGATGTGGTGATATCAAAAGTGGACATGGAGTTAAAGAATGCCTCCACATTGAAGAAAAAGGATAAACTTGTAAAGAAGCTAAAGGGCTAAATTTGGTGAGGGAAATGAAGAAATGAAGAAGTTGAAGATGATGAAGAAGAACAAGGATAGGAGACACTTGCATTGGCCCAAGGCATGGGTGAGGATGTAGAGGAAGAAGAAGGTGTTGAGTAGGAAGCACCAAAACTAGAGCTTAAGAAGAGGAAGACATAGAAACAACTAGCTACACAACCTAAAGGAAAGAAGAAAACATCTAAGCTTAGCCCAACCAAGCCTACCACAAGGGCAGCCACCAAGGCATCAAAAAAAGTAGGAAAGGAATAAGGAAAGAATAAAGCCACATAGCAAGGAGGGCTAGAACAAAAGAAAAGAAGAAAACATATTGCGCCCCCAGAGTAAGATGAAGAAAAGACAAAATTTGACAATGAGCAATTTAGAGTGGTAAGTCACACTACCAAATCTAATCTTCAAAATATCTATGATAACATTAGGGATAGTACATATTTGACTAGATTAAAAGGCATCGATTTAAATAAATTTTCAAGAGAAGAATAAAAAATAGTGGAAGAGTCCATCTATACTATGATGGCCAAGTTCAAGACTACCCCACTTGAAATTGACAATTCTATGCCTAAGGAGTTGAACTCCATTGTAGAAAATAAATGGCATTACTACCTAAATATGGAGAAGGAAATAAGGCAGTCAACATTGGCTCATGTGATGCCTAATCTAACTAAAGGTCAAATGAGCAAGGCTAGTAAGAAACATGGGAGCAAATTTGCACCCAAATATAGAGCCTTCCATATTTTACAGAATAAAATTGAAGATGTTGTAAAGAAATCCACACAAATGTGGAAATTAATTTATGAATTGACTATGTCAAGGAAGGCCAAGAAGATCCCTTTGAGGGAAGAAATGATGAAGAGGAAGAGGAAAATGAAAATGAGAAAGAAGGAGAGAAAGAGAAAGAAGAGGTAATAGTGGAGAAGACACATAAAGATGATGAGGCAATAGTTGAGGAGTAGTAGCAAGAACAGAGTGTCCAAGACACCTAATTGCCACCACCCAGTCCTCCACATATAGAACCTACATCTGTAGATACTGTAATTATCAAGGATGTTCCTGACACCTCAGGTTAGAACATCAGTCCACTAACTATAGAGGATCTCAAAAGGATCCTTCACCAAACAACATTGCAATCATAGTTGTGCACAAATCCTATTTTGGTGAGTGTAGAGGATTCACAAAAAGCTATAGAAAAAATTATCAAGGAGAAGGTGAACACACAAGAACCACCTTAACAATCTCCTATAACTATAGATGATCAACCAAAAGAGAAAGCAACACAAGACATAACTGCTTAGGTTGATCCTATAGTGATAGTAACAAAAACTGTCAAGGAGCAAGATAAGGAGTAGACAGGACAAAAGGATCCTACAGTAAAAAGTCAAGGTGCATCACCTCAAATCATTGTCATTGATTAAAGTAGAAGAGAAGAAGATAAGGAAGAGGAGAAAACCCCCAAGGAAAGAGAGTAAGAGGCAATATAGATAATTTTCCTACCTCAAGGACTCCTACTAAGTAGCCAAGAGTTGATGTAGTACCCCTGCAAGTTTTAGCACCAGGCTCGAGCTCCACCAAGCTAGCAAGGGTACTTCACTATGGAGACCCTACACTTGATGAAGAAATAGTCATACTAAGTCATGACTTTAAAACAATGAACCTAGCATAGATAAATGAAGTGCAGGAGGCACTAGAGAGAAGGAAAAAGTAGGAAATACTCAAAAATGAGTGTAGACAGAGGCAAGCATTAGTAGAAATCAAGACATCTTCCTTGATGCATTTAGCTTGCCAATACTTGATGAAACAAAGCCCATCATGGAGCAATTGTCCAACATAGTGGACCAAGTACAAAATGAAGACCTTGATACTAATGTCAAATTATTAGAATGGTCTAAAAAGAAATTTCAAATGAAAGTTAATGAGAATATATCTAGTGAGATAGCACTATCATAGGTTGAACTAGCTAAACAGGTTGAGAAAGTTAAAATAGTACTTGAGAACATATTCTCATTGTACTCTAAATTATGTGATTCATCATATTTCACACAAGAAACTAGCTAGAGAATACTGAGCTTGGAGAGAAACCTTAAGATATCTAGCACACAGCTACCTAAGGATCCAGCTAAAAGTGAGAAGCATTTTGTAACAACGCTTCACACTTAGAAGCAGTTAGCTATATTGACAGCAGAAGAGGCCAATGTTAAGGCCAAATTAATATAGATATTGTCTGCTATTACCCCACACCTAGAAGTATTGCATAAAGAAGTAGCCTATGTAGAAAATGTTTTAAAGAAAGACTCTAATCTTTCTACCTTAGAAGGCATAGTACATCTTACAAAAAAGACAACCATCCAGCTCAAAGCACTATAAATTTCCTTATACAATTGGGATGCTTCTCTAAAGATGATAATGGAGGTAAATAAAACATTTTTTGCTAAATATTCTATTCATTTTTAGGACCCTTTGACATAAGTGTCAAAAAGGGGGAGATATTCATGTAGGTGGGATATATAATAAAGATAGGAGATAATAATAATGGATGTGTAGATAAAGGGAGTGATACTCAAAGAGGGAGATATTCAAATTTTTGATTTTGAGGAGTGATAAGGAGATCCAGCCAAAAGGATGCAAAAACTGCAACAAGATGTGTGAAAAGGGGAGCAGACACAGAGCAGAAATAAAGGCAGAGTACAAACAAAGCACATATAGACATGGAAAAGAGTATCAGACACATCAACATGAGACAAATTCAGGTTAAGGAAGTTTTAGTTATAGAAATGGCACATTAGCTCAGGGGGAGTTACAAGTTTTTAAGGTATATAGTCTTTGACAAAATTTTGAACAAGTTTTTGAAGTTTTGTATATATGCCAAACAAAATGTGTAGTATAATCATTGAAACTAGACTCATAATGCTTAGTTAAGTGTTTTTTCCACTCATGTCAAAGGGGGAGATTATTAGTCTTAGATTGGTTTTGACAATTGAGTGTTAACACACTTAACCAATTCTTAAGTTGATGCCATGTATAATATAGATACCGAGCTATAGTATGTGCCAAGCCAGAAATTCAATAGGTGCCGAGTGAACTTCAGGTGTCAAGCAAGTATCAAGTATCAAGTGATAAGTGATGATGAGTCACTATAGGTGCTGAGAAAAGTATAGATCCTGAGCAAAACAAAATTACTATAGGAGCCAAGTGAGAAAGAATTCCTATATATGTTGAGCATCAGCAACTAGTAAGTGCCGAGTAACACAAAATCATCATATGAGTTTGAGTCTTCACAAACTCAAGTGTAAATTATTTTTGAAGCCAACTTAAGATGAATCTTGAAGGATTTTGAAGATAAGATTGAATATTTTGCGTTTTCTATGTAATCAGCATGCAACCAATCCAAAAAAATGGAGAAGGCATGCAACCAATAGAAAAAATGAAAGAATTAAGCGGGAAAAGAAGAATGAATATTAATCGTAGATTCATACCTAACCCTAAGTCTTCAAAGCCTTTAAAAGGAGAGAAAAACCCCATTATTTGTGCACATGTGTAAGAGTTTATGGGAGATTGCTAGCGAAGTATAGAGGGGTGTAAAGACTTAGAAAAAACCAGAGCAACATTACAGAATTTGATTGATCAAGGACAGAGTATTAGAATTTTGAGGAAAGGCAAATCAAATCAAGCAAGGATTAGAACAAACAGAGCAGAACAAGGATTTGGAATCAAAAACTGAAGATTGCAAATCATCAGGTCAAGATTTTCTAATACTCTCTAGCCATTGTATTAGGAATGAAAATCCTATGATGGTAGGTTGGTTTAATAGCCATGTTGCAAGCCTTTAAACAAGGTGCTAAATCCTTTAATAGGGTAACATTCCAATGGAGTGTTTGTAAATCCTTTAATTAGGTCACTTTTAACAGGGTGTAAAGTCTTTAATAAGACATGCCTTTCATAGGGTAGACCATTGGAAGTGGTCAAACTTTGTAACCTTAAATAGTTACATATTGCTATAGTGATACTTTGTGGGTGTCATCCCCACCCCAGTTTTACCTTCTCATTTTGGAGGGTTTCTGGGTTATCAAATCTTGTGTTATTTATTTTCATGCATGTCTTTATTTTCATGTTTATTAGATGAATTAGATGCATGTGAATGATTTCAGTTAAAAGGTTTTAGAGGTAAAAGTTAGTTACTTCTGATTAACCCCCCTCTCAGAAGTAAATCTTCCCACTTGTAAATTCCAACATCCATAACATAGAAGGTAGGCTTTAAACACAAACAAGAGGATCATAAATCATATGACAATGACATATTGCAAATGAAATTTTTTTGGCTTTAACAATGATAAATTTTATTGTTGATCAATATTGTATCAAAGTTTCAAACTGTTTAGGTATTGAATTAAGCTTGATAAGAAAATAACAGAGAAGGAAAATTTTAAACACGAACAAGATCATAAATCATATGATGATGACATATTGGAAATGATAAACTTATGCTTGAATAGTGATAAAGTTTATTGTTAATCAATATTCTATCAAATTTTTGAATTGATAGGTATTGAATTGAGCTTGATAAACAATGAGTTGATACACAAACAAAAAATTGAAAAAATAATCTAAAATCTTAATCAAGGTTCTTAGCTATTATGCTCTCCACCAAGTACCTGGTACTTGGGATATGTGTACTTGGTACTTGGGTATGTGGGTACAAGTACCAGGGGTGTGGGTACAAGTACCCATGCAACCTCATAATATATTATGATAACCAATAATGTCATACATGAATGAACATATAATAGATTATGATAACCAATAATGTCAGACAAGAATGAACATATAATATATTATGTTAACCAATAATGTCATACATGAAGGAACATATAATATATCATGATAACCAATAATGTCATACGTGAACAAACATATAATATAAAATGATAACCAATAATGTCATAAGTCTAATAATGTTATGCATCAAATAAATGTCATACATCAAATACAAAATGTCATTTATACATCAAATGTATATCAAATATGTCCACTGATGCCTATACATGTGTCTATCAACTATATCTTCTCCTTCCCATGAGGAGAAGGAAACAAATCTCTAGAGGTCTTCGGTCGTTATGTGGAGGGAGATGATGGGGATGATGGGGTCTTCCTCACATGCTCACTCATCCTCTTGTTTAGGCTCTTCTCTAACTCGAGTTGATATAAACAAAGTAGATATGAATCAATAATTATTATATATTGAAATCAAATATATGTACACACAAAATTAATTATTTTCTTACCGCCATCAAATAGTCACTCTGTAAGTCCACCTCAAAGGCTTGCAGATAATTAGGTGTAACAAGACCCTACAATAATTCAATCAATGTAATCACTTATAAATAACATTAGAAATTTTGATACTAACTATTATAAACAACAACTAAAACCAAAAAAATTCTTTCATACCTTAGTTAATGTCTCTAAACTAGCCATAGCTATAGCCACTCCATGATCGATGGACTATCGAAGATGAGGAGGAGTCTTAGATGTCAAGAGTTGCATGTCATACAATACATGTTACATGTAACATGAAACATGAAACAAATATAATCAAATGAATTAAATTAACATGAAAAAAATGTACCTCTACAAAGCTCTCATTGGATTGGTTTTTCCACAGGCTTTCAACCTACCAATGAGTGCTTCTAATTCATTTTTGCCTCTTTCTATTTCATTTATTATGTTGTTCTATGTGCTAGGAAGAGGTCTTCCAATTGGTGTAGGTTGTGGAATTTCTTATTCTTGTTGTGGAGGGTTTGATTCTCATTTTGTAGAGGGTTTTCATTTGGATTTTGTTGAGGGTTTTGGTTTTGATCTTGTTGGGGATTTGCCAGTTCATTATTCACATTTCCTGATAAGAAACCAATTACAATCTAAATAAATAAACAAATTTAAAGAAAATTTGAAAAAAAACCTACAAAATAATTCAAAAACATATAAAATAATGCAAAAACAAGGGTAAACAACATACGGCATGGTCTCGATCTTAAACTTCACCAATGAGGAGGCATTTTGAGGAGTGGGTGGTGAAAATCTGTAATTCGTTCAACTCACCTACACACTGTGGCTATGAAATCCTTGCAAAATAAGTGAAAATGAAATGGGCTATGGGTTTGCAGCCCATTTATAAAATTTTGTTCACTTACAAAGCATGTACGTGCTATAGCATGTACATGCTTTCTAGAACTAGGATGAGGGTGTCATCTTTTTGGCACCACAACTTGGTGCACTTATCTAGGTTCATAGAGTCACCGAAAAATTCCCTTTGGCAAATTGGAAAAAGTATATTGAGATATATTGGAGGAACAATAGGATATGGAATCCTATATTCCAAAGCTAACAATTTTAATTTGATTGGTTATACTGATAGTGATTTTTTAGACAACATTAATGATAGGAAGAGCACTTCCAGATATATCTTTTACCTTGGATCAGGAATTTTGTAATGGGTATCAAAGAAGTAGCCTATAGTGACTATTTCATCAGCTGAAGCAGAATATGTAGCTACCACTTCCACAACATGTCAAGTAGTATGGATGCATTGAGTTTTTCTTGATCTTCATAATTATTAGGAGGAACCAACACTAATCATTTGTGATAAAAAATCAACAATAGCATTATCTAAGAATCCTGTATTTCATAAGAGGGGCAAACATATTGATACAAGGTACCACTTCATCAGAGAATTGGTCACCAATGAAGAATACTACCTAGAGTTCTGCAAATTTGAAGATCAATTGGCAGATATTTTTAGTAAGGCATTACTAAAGAGTAACTATGAATATCTACAAGAGAAATTGAGTATTATAGATTCAAAATTTGTTAATGATAGAAATTAAGGGGGAGTGTTGGCGGTATTAATTTCTTGCAACCACCCACCGTCAATAGCCCACACTTAGTCATCTGTAGTAACTACTCACCTCCCGCCATTGTCGGTAGTAGACAATTTGTCGTCCCAGCCGTTCCAACCACTTTACATAGCCACCCATATTTAATTCTATGCAATATTATAATATATTATAATATGTGTAATAAGTATAGTTTGTATTCTAAAGAGTTCTCAGACCTCTATAAATGGAGGCTTAATATAATGTATTTTAGCAAGGAAATAAGATAATATAATTAGTTTCTTTCTTGTATATCTATCTTTCATTGTTTCCTTCAAGTAAGTAGTGATGGTGTTCATTTTTCATGAAATAGTTTCTATCCTGATGGATCATTTTTTTTATGGGATTTAGCCTTCGAGGAGAAGTTTCAAACACCCAAGCACATTGGATGTCAAAAGTCAATATGAACATTGATCATTGGAAGGAGACATGCCAAGTGTGGAGTCATATGAACCATGTGCAAATGTTATTTCAACAAGTAGTGATAACCAAATTTGACAAGCAAACAACTAAAATATGAAAGTCAATAGCTAAGTGTTTGACCAAATGTCGACCAACAAGGCACCATTTAATGGTATTGGGATTACCTTTTTATCTCAAATCCCACATAATTTCTTGAATGTGAATAATATAGTCTCTCCATGCTCCAAATCATCCTCTCAGTGCACCAGATCTTCCAATTGGGTGGTTATAGATATTGATGGGAATCCTTGTTGATTCCTGAGCATCAAGTAGATGTATTTCATCAAGGTGATAGTTTTATAATATAGAAATGTCGATGGAGAAATCGTGATTGGCTCAAGGGCATTAAGATTTCTCATCAAACTACTTCCCCAAAAGAGATTTTTAGTAATGTATGTAGTAATGTATACAGAGTATAGGGATTGTCAGTGAAGTATTTGACAAAATGTCAATATAACCCCAATAGTTACTCGGACAAAGATTTTGTGCTCTGAAGTTATCATGACTCAATTAACTCTAAATAGATGATCATGGCGGTATATCAATCAAGATAATAGCATGCTAGCTAATAGTTCAACCAAGACCACTTGATGTAAAAACCAAGACCAGGATTTAAGAAATTGAAGTGGTGCCTTTCGATCCCACATATATCCTCGTAAAGGCACTCTTTGGGATCGCAACAGAGCATGATTCACTAATGGGATCGCGACAGAGCATGATTCACTAATAGGAATATAAAAATAGGAATAGTAATTCTTATTTTCGAAAAGAAAATGGGGTTACATATTCCTATTCTTGTTTGGTTCACCCAGAATTTGATGTGGAATTCATGTACTCTAAAATTTATGTTTTCTAAAATAAAAAAAATTGGAATAGGAGTACGTATTCATATTCCACCTATTTAGGTGGAATAACAAATGCTCATTTTTGCGCAAAAATTAGAATACATAATCCAATTTTATTCCTATATCAATTTTGGTTTATGAATCCGAACAGAAAATTCAAAATTTAAAGCATATATCCTAAATAAATGTAAAAGAAGTCGGCTAATATTAAAGTTTGGTTTGTGTTAATAGAAGAGTGCATTTGGGATAGTCCCAACTGAACATTCGTCAAATGTGAGCAATCTGCCCGAGAAGACGTATTCAGGATGACATGTTAAAAGGAACTCCTCGACATGTGCAAAGGGTGAGATCAAGGGCTCCATGCATGTGCAGATATAAAGAAAAAAGCCGCTACGACAGAGGAGACGCGATATGGTTATCATTGTGACCAGTCGATAACTTAAGTACCCAAAATTCCCATTTTAAGTCACAAACTTGTATCAGGTCATCAGGTGTCGGTGGTGACTGTGACAAAAGCCGATGGGAGTCCCATTGATCTCCATCATCAAAGTGAATTGGGAACCTCGAAACCTGATAAAGATAACTTTGGGGGACGCACGGCTCACGAGTCCTAGTTCTGATCCCTCTCATGCCCATAACAGAATAATGCAGTCCACAGTGCATTAACGGTATCAGAGGCAATACCACAGGTTTTCATCCAGAGAGCATCTCTTATCGATAATCACATATGACTTCAGATGATCTTCACCAAGTTGCACTCGAGTGGAAAAGAATACGGTGATGGTGAAGCATAGGAATCACCGCCAGTATTGTGAATAACTCCAAATTAAAACGTAGTTCAATTGTTAACCAAACACAATAAGAATGAAATGATGATACCTGACAATCAAATTGTCTCTATATATTTAAAATATAGGATGCAAGCACTTATTGCTCCTATTCCAACTGTTTAAACTATCCAGCTTCACTATAGTAGGAATATTAAATGAAATTCAAATACACGTATCGTTTTCTATTTCACATCTTTCTCAATTGCAGAAGTATCATTAAGCACATTATTTGTAATATATAAGGAAGACAATCCCATCATTGGACACTGTTGTATGGGTGTTTTGTAATTTTTCATAAAATAGTAAGATAAGCAAACTTTTTCTATTACTATTCGCATTCATTCGTATTTTCAGGACAATGTATTCAAAACACATTTGTTGGTGGTTCCTTTACATCTGGTCACTCATAATTTCCAGTCCAGTCATAGTATTGACTAAAATATGAAATAATTAAATAATTCTTGGAGGTGTATCACTCTGCCTACAATACATTGTATTGAAAGCATTTACCACTGTAATGTTAAAAAAATGACAATCATAGAGCAGGAGATGGATAAGAAATTTGTAGTTATAATATCAAGAACTCAAACATATATCATTTTGTGTGCCTTTAAATATATTTACATAAACCTGCAGTGCAATTTGTTCACTAATTAAACAGCTTCTATTCTATTCTAAACATACTAGTCTATGTAATGCTCCCAATTAGAGATGGTAACGTAAAACCCAATGTTTTAAGCAGTAACATCACCGACATGAATATTCCTCGCAATCATTTAAATCAAACTGTGAACACTTCATACAACACCCTTTCTCTCTGAACGTGAGCTTTGCCACTCTTCTAAAAGGTCATCCAGGTTATGTTCAGATTAGGAGAAGACTCTTCGAATGTATTGTTCTATTTCTATTTCTACTCCTTAGGAGTTTGTGCACTACCATTAGCAATATCAATTGATCAGCCCTGTTGATATCAAGAGGTATGGTGAAGTTCTCAGTCTGTCGTTTTGTTATGAAGTCATTAATCAAACACGGAGACTTTTCAAAGATCCTATGAAACAACACAACAATTTTGACTGCCCAAAATACTTTTATTAACTAGAAGAATAGCCACAGACAAAATATTTAACTATGAAGTTGATTATCTATCATTTTCAAAGATCCACACAAACAATCTGAACAATCATGTATTGCCAAAAGGACATTTCAAGCAGAGTGGGGAAAGTGGAGAACCTGGAATTTTAGATGAAGAAGAACCTGGATAATCTTCCTCACAGCTGCAGCCGTGTTCCCCAGACCAACGTTGCAAATTTTGCAATGAGAAATGTGAATTCTTCTTCCGCTTGAGACAAATCCAACATTAGATGTAACTATCCACGCCCATATTTTTCTGCTTGGGATCTAAGCCAAATAAAGTAATGGTGGTAAGGCTGGAGAATGATCTCCACGCTTGTATCCTATGCTTCTTCCCATCTCTCTCTCTCCCCCACGATCTAGCTCCGTTTCTTCAGCTTCGAACCTCTCCATAACGCTTTCTCCTTTCTCCTCTTATCCAATAGTTCTATTCTATTTTTCCTCCCTCTTTGTTGTTACCATCTTTGATTATTCCCTAGGGTATGTGTGAGGTAGTTGCGATAAGTTCCATTTATCATTTCATGTCCTATCTATTAACTTTCATGTGATAGATTTGTTAAACTATATTAATTAATGTTCATAAGTATTTTACAATGGCAGAATGTGGGAGTGGGATGGTGTGAGTGTGTTAATGCTAACTTTTATTCTTTTAGATTAAATTTGACAATCATCTACCTACCTGTCAACAGTTTAAATCATATTATAAAAAGAATATACTTTAAAAAATAACTTAACAAATAAAACATAAAATATTTGTTTATTTTTTAAGAAACTAAAATAAAAATAGTAAAAAGAATATAAATAATTTTAGATGTAGTAAATCAAATTATAATTATTTTATAATTGATATCTATTGACATTTCTTTAGATAGATTTATTTAAGATATCTATACTAGTAATAAAATAATTATTATCAAGAATTGAAATCACCAGTCTATGTGAAAAAAGTTGGTTATGACACACCCAAAAGGGACTAACGCACCTTGAAACTTTAATGAAGTCTTCAGTGAGTTTTGAGTTTTCCTTTTAATAGTATAAACTGACTAATGCAACAAATTGACCTGCATCTGCATGAATGAAATCTTGCTACTAATGATTTATTTTATTATGATTAACATCTCGATTTTATAATGTCTCATCTGAGTATGGCTGTTTAATAAAATGCAAAATGCTATGTGTCCCTTCCACATATTAAATTCATAGTATCAGTAAACTCCTCCGACATTACAGACAACTTTTATAAATTATAACAGATCCATTGTTAAAGACACAAGTTTGATCAACGTGGAACTTCCACGTTTGTCGAAGGATTAGCTCTCAACATAGCCAGCGAGATGACTACAGGGCAGCTGTATTTTGTTTTCTACTTATATTTCTATGCATATTTGTATGTCAGCGACGGCAGCGGTACCCACAAATTCCGCTTGGGTCGCATTTGCTGAAGATTCACCAATTTTAAAAAATGGCAAACTCTTGGCTTGACCCACCGATGATATTTTAGACCTTAAAGTATTTGTAGGGAATGTCTACGAAGTGAGGACATGGTGTAGACGCTTTGTGGTATAACTGACCAACTTATATAGTTTACTTTAATTAAGTGTTACTAACGTTCATATTGAAATGCTTGGGTTGTCCTATATAATTGGTGATATGGGTAGATAGAGGTGGCTAAAAGATGAGTATTTAGGGAAGTTTAGAATATTAGGGATAATGGTTTTAAAAATATCTTATTATTGGTAGAGTTTATTTACATTTTGAAAACTAATTTTGAGGCTTGCCTGTGCTGTTTTAGGGAAGATGTATAAATAATATGAAGAATTTTTAAGAGTTCGAAGTTGAGTGAGACATTTCTTTTTTATGGAAATGGTGACGTATTGTTAAAGTGGTTTATTGAATATAATTCAGGGAGCTTACAAATTTTAATTTGTGGATTTAAATGTTTGAATTCTAGGTATTTGTCAAATAAGAAAATGGAAGGGGTTGCATCACTTTTATTGAAAGTTGCAATTTAGATGATTTTAGATTTGAATAAATTTGTTAGCAATTTATCTTTCTTAAATGCCACTAAGCTTTTAATGGTGTTTTCTATCTTTATTATATAGAAAAATGTGTTGGTAAATGGATTGTTCACTTCAATTAACTCTTTGAATGCTTAATATTTTTGAACAATAATTGATTACAACAATTGGGAAATCATAGTTAAATGACTAATTTCCCTCTAAATTTATAGGTACAGCTCCGTTATGGTTGTGATTTGCAATGAATTTGTTTGTTCCTAGTTTTAAGATGAGATTTGTTCTTGACCAGAGAACAGGAGAGGAAAACCAAGTTAGGCCTAGATAGGAACTAACTTAGGCAAGAATTTGGGCCAAAAGACTACCCAAATCTGTGAATCCATACATCCTATGAACACACAAATGTAGTAATACAATAATGAATCTTATTGGAAGACTAAGTTGCTTGACAAAGACTTTAACTTCTAAACGAAAAGAAACTTATTTAAGAAAAGACTGAAAGGGCCTCCTTTTACTTTAGACAATACTATGATTATCCTTAGTTGATTGAATTAAAAATGGGGAACAAAGTTTTGTTCATTCACTAGTTCAATTCAACTTTAAGAGACATTTAAACTAAATCATGCAATGGAACAGTAAATAATTGACACAAAACACATTCAATTTATCTCTGCAACTTGAAGTATTTCAAACCAAATTTAGTTGACCTTTCCATTAATTTTCAAATGAGTACATATAGGATTTCAAGATGAACCATTACAAAAGAGAATGAGTCGGTTCATCTCCTTTCTCAAAAATAACAAATGGCAAGAAGCTAGTTATTAGTTACAATTACATAGCCAAAATATAAGAGAGTGGGAACAATATCATTTCCCCTTCTTTTTCTACTCCATACCACTTTATAGGCTTTGGCAATAACCATAATCAGAATGCGTGCCTCATGTTTGATGATGTGGACATTAGTGTATCAAATCAGCCACTCGGAGTCTTCTCTTCCACATTCTTTGATTGCATCCAACTGCACTTGTATCTCTTCTACTACCACATGTATGTATTCACTGAGCCATTGAAGATCAGACACTTTTTTCTTAAGGCTGGAGGATTTATTTGTTGACTTGTCCAAGTAGTCAGAGAAAGCCTTTTTCATAACTGCGACTCCCACTACTCCTTTTCCTTGTCCACTCATTTGAAACTCAGTATGAAGGTCTTTTAGCAACTCATAATCTTTATCTTGTTCTTCTTTAACTTTACTTTCTATCTCCTTCAGTCCCTATTTTGTGGAAGAGATCATATTCGCTTTGAATTGTAAGCTTTGTTGCCACTCAAATAGAGGCTTGTCTCCTTTTGGAAGAATTTTGACTTCAACTGCTACCTTAGCCTTCATTTGGATGATAATTTATAAGAGAGAGATGCATTCTTTGCATTTGGCCTATTCTACAGACAAATTTGGCTTGTTTGCTATGATATTGTCCTTTTCTGTCTCAAGCCTTAGTACTACATTACCTACCTACTCTATCACTGAAAGCACTTCAGGCTTGAGTTTCCAAATCCAATCCCTACCAATTTTCTTGAAATACTTGTCTTCCTATAGTTGGGAGATGATAGCCTGAATATCTGTGTTGTAGGGTCACTAGTAGGTGGCATTCCCAAAATACTTTCTAGCAGGGCAATTAGTTTCCTGATGAAGTAGCTAAGTTCGTGGAACTTCACTTTCATCTTGAATTTGGCAAGCTTGAGACCTTCAAGCTATCCCTCTATGACTTCATTTGTTGATTTCCATAGACCCACTTTGGTGTCATGCCTAACTTTTTCAAGATCCAGAGACTATAATGTGAAGTCATTTGTGGTTAGGTCTTTGATCCTACCTTCTTTGTTAGGCTTGGCTATCTCTATATTTAGTAGCTCGATATTCAGGTCTCGACCAAGGATGCATAAAGTATTCCACTTCTTCATTTTTCTCATTGCTGATCCATAATGGATGGCTAGAGATAGTATCTCTTTGTTTAGAGCTTACCCATCTTTCCTTTTCTGTCTAAGGTATGCTTGAGCCATGACTTAGTGTTAATTAACTTAGATGCACTCCCTAGTGTATCCACACAGAACATCTTTCTCCTTATAGGAGTTAAGACCTTCAAAGTAGAGGAGAAAGGATTTCTGAGAGTAGGGGAGATTAATTTGGGAGCATCAAGAATACTTGCTGCCTCGAATATTTTCTTCGGTTCTTTATCTGATTCATTGGATTCGATTTCACTACTCTCACCTTCTCCAAGGTTGACCACTTTTACCTTAGGGATACTTGGCAAGAGTAGTGTTGTGCTTACAGATAGAATTGGGTTTCTTTGAGGTAGGAGAGCCTTAAAAAAAAAAAAAAAAGTGGGGCAACAACTTGCTCTATCTGGGGACTTGGACATTCTTATGTCAAAGAAAGGAATCCAAAATCTCTGGTTTCACAAAAATGAAAAGGGCTTACACCACAAAACTAAAGCATAAAAACAAGGAAACCTAGCTAAGGAAAAACAAATATAGGAACTAAATATAACTATGATACAATATAGGGGTTACCTATTTTCAATTTTCAATTTGATATATCTTTAAGTCCTGGCCATTGTAGGTCAAAGGTAGTACTTCACCATTGGGATATTCCAATTTAAGTGAATTTTTTTCAAACATTTGATGGACAATGAACAACGTTTTCCAAAGTGTGTCAAACGTCCTATGCATCCCTTTTGGTGCTCTTTATTTGTCCCACATTAACACAATGTCTCCTACCATAAACTTTTGTGGTCTAGTCTTCATGTCAAACAAATTCTTTACATGCATTTAATTTCATGTAATATGATCCACAATTTCTTACCTTTCTTCCTCGAGCTTGCTCAGATACATGATCCTCTTCTCCAACCCATTTTTGTAAATGTCATTTTGATCACTATCCTCAATTTTCTTGTGGCCAATTCCAAGGGAAGAGGAAGATTAGCTTCTTCTCCATAGACTAGTTCGAAAGGGGAAATTCCAATTGCTCTCTTCATAGTCACCCTGTTTGCCCAGAGTGCTTTGCAAATCTTTTTGTTCTACTTTTTTTGATTATTTGATACTAGTTTCTTCACCATGTTTGTTCTTATTAGTGGAATCAGCCTGACCATTCCCTTGTGGAAAGTAGTTAGATGAGTGATTAACTGTTATTCCATACTCAAAGTAGAACTTAGTAATTTCAACTAAAGAAAAGTATGTTACATTATCCATTACCAGTTTAATGGGCATGCCAAACCTAACTGGTATGTTCTCCTTTATGAATTTGCGAACTAATTTAGTAGTGGTTTTCTTAGTCACCTTCACCTCTACCCACTTTGTAAAATAATCTATCACGATGATGATATAGATGTGACCAATGCTAGATGTAGGCTTAATAGGACAAATGCAATCAAGACCCCATTATTGCAATGGACCTTGAATTACCACAGGCCTAAGAGGTACTGTGGCTAACTAAGGTTTTCCTATGAACATCTTGCATTTTTCACATTTTGACACCATTGATAAGCATCTGTAAACAGTCCAGGCCAATACTAGCATTACCACAATATTTTAAAAGAAATAATAAATGATGAGAAATTTGCACCATATGCTTCATCATGAAATGTCTTCAACACTTTCTCTTGGTGTTGTTTGGCTACGCATCTAAGGAATGTCCCATCTATAGATATTTTGTATAATCTATCCTCCCAGATCACATACATGGTGGCTTTCAATTTGAGATTTCTTCTCTGTTTTGCTATTAATCCTTCAGGGCATTCACCATATGTTAAGAGATATGTGATATTTTCAAACCAAGGCTATTATAGACTCACATCCAAAAGTAACCATTTTTCCTCTAGTTCTTTTCCATTTCCATTTTCTACTATGGCTTTACATAATGCATTGCCCCTTACCAATTTCACGGGTTTAATTTCAACGTCATATTCTTGTGTCATTGCTACCCATGTCTCTCTAGTATGGCACCTTAAATCATGTTTAGTCAATACACTCTTCACCATGACATCGGGTACATGAACCATCATCTCTGCACCCACCACCATTTGTAATAGATAATCCATATTAGAGAGAGTATAATTATCTTTAAGTGTTGCCTAATTAAAATTTTAAAAATCTACACATACTCTTATCTCTCCATTTTTCTTCCCCACTGGAACTATGTAAGGTATCTAGGTGGAATAATGAATTGGATATACAATTATTGCTTTGAGCATTTTATCTACTTCTCTGAATATGGCATCAATGAGCTTTGGATTATAGCTTCTTTATTTTTGTCTAAAAGGAGCAACATCTAGTTTTAGAGGGATTTCATGCTTGAATTCTCCATTCATGAAACTTTTCAAGTCCTCATAACTCCATGCGAATACATCTCGATATTCAAAAGAAAAATTCTTAGCTTCTCTCTTTTCTTCAGGCATGTATCATTTGCCAATATTGATCATTTTGGATCTTTGTTCACATCCAATGTTTATCCCTTTTTATTTACTAGTGGTAGGTGCTTTGTCCACTCTCTTCTTCTTGATATAAGTATAATGGTGATTAAATAATTTCCCCAATTATACAAAGTAGTGGGGAATGATCTTACCTTGCAACTAGATGGTGTTAGATTTTATTTTCTTTCATTTCTTAGGGTGATCTTCTTGACAATAACTTGCATCATATTCATTAACACTCCCAACATTCTCTAGGAATAATTGTAAATCTTTGTAGTCTTTGAATACCTACCAAGCTACTACATTGTTTGGCATAGACTTGGTCTATATACAATTTCCACTTGATACTTCTTATCTTTGAAATCTTGGTGAGGAAGTAGTAGGAAGGTAGAAACTGCCAATGAATTTTCTTTGGAATTCATTTCCCTTGGTACTAATTTGATGGAGAATGTATCTAGCTCTTCGATCTCATCCCATACTCTATTCTGGTAATTTTTTAGCTTGTATTTTTTTATAGAGTACTACCCTTTAATTTTTCATACGATGAGCTCCACATTGCCTTGATCTTTCAATATCTTTATCCATTTTTCTTTTACGACTATTATCCTGAGTAACATGGATTCATATTCAGACATGTTATTATTTTCAAATTCTAACTTGAACACCATGGGTTAGGGTTCTCACTTAGGTGATATCAGTACCACCCCTACACCGAACCGAGATAAGGAATAACTCCCATCAAATTACAATGTACAAATCAACAATGTTTCATTTTCTTCAACATCTTGGTCATCCACAAAACCTTTAGTGAACAACATGTATTTACAAAATTTGAATTCTTGGTAAAGTATTTGAGCTTTGGGATCATATGACTTCAAAATTGTAAACTTAGCTTTCACCTCAGGTTCCAATTTCACTTTCTTGCTTCCTATGGGTGTTATAGCCTGAGACCAATCCAATTTTATTTCTCCTCCCAAGTCTTTGCAAAAACCTCTACTTAGAAGTAAACCATAGCTGGCTGGAATGTTCATGATTAGGATAGTTACCAATAACTTCTTTTCTAGGTGAGAGGCCAATGCTACTTATGCGTCTTTGATTTGTCCAAGTAGCAAAACTTGTTTGGCATCTATGGAGTAACACCTACCATGAAATTTAGTGAGAGTAAGTCCTAGAGCCTTAGCCACTAGGTAGGGTATTATGTTATCTTAAGCACCTGAATTAATTATACAATGGTTTAGTTTGCACCCATTTATGATAGTAACACATAAATTGGGTCAGGCTTCTGACTAGGAAATGTATCCAAAACTTTAGATTCTTCTTGATTGAAAAGATTAGATGTTAAAGATTCATCTTCTTCTTTAGTCATGAAATTATTATTAAGGTTTGTATCATCCCCTTTGCAATAATCTACCAATCTTTTTAATTCTAAGGGATGAGATTTGAAGTAGTCGTTACCACATTTTGTCCGCCCCGCAAAGTTTCAAAATTCAAATGCTACTCGTCCAACGGCTAGTTCCCAAAGCTAATATTATTTTAATGCTGACCTTATAAAAATTTCCATGGCCCGCAGGTTTTTCTGGCCGTTAGATCTGAGGAAGATCTACGGAGGGTGTCATCTCGCTATGGCAAAGTTGTGTGAGAGTTACGTTAACGACATCACGCCCAGTTGACGCGTGTTCAGTGGGTCCAGCGGCAGGCAATCAGTTCACGGGTCAAAAAAGTTTCTACGATGCCGTAGGCACTATGTCGCTATTGTGCATTGGCTGAGAAATCTCCATAGTGACATAGCGCCTGGCGGAAAAGGTATCGGCGACAAGGTTCGTAGCGACAAAAAAAATCAACGGATGGCGCCATGGTGGCAAATCAAAAGGTGCCACTTGCAAATCAGAGGACATGTCATCAGCTGGGCGCTATGGCACTATGGGAATTTGACCTCGATTTTCTCATAGCGACATGGTGCCTAGCCGACATGTGGCCACTCCATGGGGTCGAGTCTTGGATCTGCCAGGTCGGCGTTTCAAATGACCAACAGGAGGGTGCCAAGTGTATGTGTTAGAATACAACATTTCACGGGCCCAACGGTTTTCGAAGGAGATGATGTGCAGAGTATGAGGTATTTCTCTACCGTCAGATTGAAGTTGATCTACGATGGGCGCCATCGTGCTATGAGGAAGCTGCGCAAGATTTACAACAACGACATAGCACCTGGGCGCCACGTGTCCCTTGGTAGGGTCAAGCGGTACGAACCTTGCAGGTTGGTGCTTTGTCAGACCAAAGTTGTGCTTCGTTGGACCAATGAGGAACTGCCACATATGCTAGGTCAGGATACAGTTAGCGCATGGGACTAGATCTTCACTACCGCCAGTACATGGAAAGGTTAATTTCTCTATCGTCAGATCTGCAGAGATCGACGGTCAGTGCTATGTTGTTTATCCGAAGTTGCACGGAGAATATGATGATGACATAATGCCCTTTGGTCATGTGTTCGATGAATCTTAGATGTCAGTGCAAGAAATACAGACAGTTGGTACGTGGTTGGTTTCTATTCGTCGATGCACTGAGGGCTAGTATCCATCTTACTTACTGTCAAATTTAAGGAAAATCAACGGATGGCACCATGTCGCCATGGTGAAGTTGCACGATCTTTACCATAGCGACATGGCACCCTTTTGCCACGTGTCAGCGGGGCCCAGTTGCAATAGGGTACGCCGGTCAGTATCGCCAAGTGTCATTTGGGTGGCACAGTCACTGAAGTGACGCCAAAAATGATGGCCCGAGGTAAAGAAAGTACGACACATGACAAGTCTTCGCGATCGTTAGATCTGCAGGGATCGACGGTAGGCATCATCTAGCTATGAAGAAGTTGTGCGATGTATATGTTGGTGACATAGCAATTTGTCGACACGTGTCTCACTGGCCCGGTCAGGGTTGGCAGTTAGCGGCTGACTGTCACAGTTAGTGATAATAGTTCAAAGGTAGCGTGGTTAGTCCGACATAAGGAAAGGTCAACCATGGAAGACTCCCCAGGTGGCAAAATGAAGAGAGATGATTGGCCCGCATGGCCCAGCTGGCTCGTATAGCTTGTTTGACTTGCTTTGACCCTGTTGATTCATGAACTAGGAAGCAAATGTAATCAATTTTATCCTGCGATCCGATCTTCATGATCAATCTTGACCTACCCGAAATGAATGCGGGGCAAAAAAGAACACCCCACCATCTCAGTCAATCCATCTACTGTGTCAGGATCATTCATTGGCACCATTTCTACCTACTCGAGGCATTTCTTCAGTCAAATATCTGATTTTGTACCTCAGAACCATGCTCGAGTGTGATCTTTGATCAGATATTTTTGTATGGGAGCTTGATGGCAGTAGTTGAGTAGTTAATGCAGAGCCAATTTCCTTAGTTATGCCTAAACTATAAAGGCAATTTTGTAACCTTTTCTTAAGGTTGACTCTTTTCTAATTTCTTTGATATTGCTCTACAACTCTCAGTATAACATTCCCTGTGCCTCTGAACTGAATGATTCTCTATTTTATCTCCTTTAGCCATTAATGTGTATGTGCATCCCTTTTGCCTCTCATTGGTGTATTGTTGAGATCTGTAGCCTACATACTGTATCTATTTTTGCCTACTAGGTAATATATGAGTGAGATTCCTCTTTCCTTGTGTTATTTAGTTTGGTTTCCTGATCTGCATGCAGTTATTAGATCAAAACAAGTTTGTATGTGTATATCCTTAGTTTCATTCTGGTTCAATAGTGCATACATGGGTAGAAATGGGTCTGAACACTCTATTTTGGTGCATCACCTCCATAGTTTAGGTAGGGTAGAGTTGTTTTCTGCATCTCCTTCTTCCCCTTTTCCTTCCAAGAGTAGTTAGGTGCACCCTGATAGTAAGAGGAAGTCGGCCTTCTCTGGAGACTCAACCTCATAGTTCAAGTCCCACAGCTTGGAGGTTGTTTCCATGTTTCACTAGGTTGTCCTCGTGCATAGGCCTTGGACAAGGGTACAAACCTAAGTGACAACAATTTTTGGCACGCTCGGTGGGACCACAACAACAAGATCAAGCAAAGATTTAAAGTCTACTGGTGTCAAAGAGGAAAGAGTTTCAAGATTAATACTGAGGAGGTAGTGCTGGCTTCAGTATTCAAGCCTTCAAGAGGCTGATTCTTCAAAGTACTTGGTGACTCTGAACATCAACAAATCTGGTTCCAGGCCAAAGTTGCAAAAATTCATGCTTAGAGCTGAAACAAGGGCATCTTTTAGAGGTAAATTTCAATATCAAGAGCTTTCTCTTTCAAATCCTAGAAGAAGGAGGACTAGAACTTCATTATCACCAGTTAGGGGTGTAATAACAGTTAATATACCTATAAAGTTTGTCTCTACTCCTCCTACTATTCGAACTCAGCCTAGATTGCCATCAACACTCATCAATAGAACACTTGTTTACATGGCACCGCCAAGAGTTCATGATTTTGCCACCTTTAATGGTGGGAGTCCTCTATTGTTAGCCCAAAGGCATGATATACCAGTATCTGCACTAAAAATTATACCTGATTTTACTGGTGAAACTTCCATCTCCCCTTTAGAGCATATCCAAGAAGTATAAAATGTTTGTAATATTCATGGTATTACAGAGGATGATGTTGCTGTCAGACTTCTAGCCTCATCTTTAAAAGGAAAAGCATTACAGTGGTATAGAGGCATAGATCATGGTTCTAAAACTAATTGGGATGAACTAGGAGCAGGATTATGCAAACATTTTGAGGATAGAAGTGACCATCTATCACTATTAGAGTAGTTGACTACAATAAAAAGAGCCCCCCATGAGTGTATGACTGATTTTAATTATAGATTCCAAAAGACATGGGATAGAATACCTACTACAGTGAAACCTACCCCTGGTAATGCCTTCTTGCATTACCTTAGAGCTTTTAATAGTGATATTGCCACTACAATCCAAACTATGGGACGAGATACCTTGCTTAATGCTAATGAGATAGCCATAAAAGCTGAGAACATCCTAATACAAGGAGGAAAATTGGCTCCAAGTCCCCCTATGCCTTTCTTTCCTGATGTTCCCAACCACCAACCAACAATGGCCCCTCTTCCTACAACTTCTACATCACAAGCCCTTACTCCAATCCCTCAAGCTTCTACATCCTTAAATGGGATAGATGAGCTCAAAGAAATGCTCCAAGCTATAGTGCTGAATACAGATAAAAGAGAGAAGACCTTGGATAAAAAATTGCAAGAGTAGGGGAGGGAGTTGAAGGACCGGGGGAAGAGATTAGAGGATAGTCTCTCTATGATACAAAAAATAAGTAACAAGGTGGTGGCCTTAGAAAGGCAGCAAGCTCAAAGTGGCAAGCCTCCCCAACTGCAATATCAAGCTCTAAGTGGTGGTGGGCTTCCTAATCAGTGGAATAGCTCCTTTGATCAGGGTAGGCAAACTAGTCATGCTTCTGCTTCAAGCTCAAAGCAGAACAGAGCTATAGTCCCTCAAAATAACTTGGCCCAAGATCAAGATTTCTGTCCTTCTTGCAACTATTCTTATACCTATTGCATGTGCCAAAAGGCAGAATCTTATATGGCCCTAACTGTCCAAGAACCTGTAGCAAAGCAATCATACAAGGAGGATCATCCCAAGGAGGCCTCATATATTCAAGGACGTGATGATTGCTCTTTCATAAATCATCAGGTTGGGGAGCATTGTAATGTAAACCCGGATTTCGTTGCTCATAACACAAGAAGTAGGAAGAGAGCTATGGAACATGCTGCCCCTCCTCCTAAGCAAGCCTCAACTTCAAGTGATACACCTCATATACAAGAAAAAAATGAACAAACAAGTACTTCACAACAGAAAAAGCAAGATTCTAGAAAGAAAGATGCAAGTGATCCTTACGTTGCCCCATCTCAACCTCTTATAAGTGCAACTCCCAAAGTTTCTACCAAAGTTCATAATGCACCTTTCAGTTTGGTAGAGAAAATGAAGAAGACCAATGTGAATATCTCCATGTGGGATGTTGTTGCTACCATACCAATGCAGAAGAGGATGCTGCAGCAAGAATTAGAGAAGATTGAACTCAAGGATCAACTATCTATCATGGAGAATGCCACAAGTCTAGTACAACCAGCAAGGGATGTGGAGACAAAAAAAAAGGTTAGACCTCCTCCATTCTATGTTTCTCTGATTATAGGAGGCAAGTTAGTCCACAATTGCATGATAGATTTAGAGGCTAGTAGCTTAGTAATGCCTAGGTGTGTTGCTGATGCTTTAGGAATGAAATATGAGCCCATTGTTAGGGATGTGTTACAATTAGATGGTATTACTATCAAAACTATAGGTATCCTTAGAAATGTGGAGATGGCCCTACATGCATGCCCTGGTTGCACTGTGATTCAAGATATATCTGTTGCTAAAGTCAAGCCCTATTTTGCCATTTGTCTTTCAAGAGACTTCACTGCTCAAATTGGTGGATTCATATCTGCTGATTGGTCATATCTGTCATTTAAGACTAGATATGGAGCCAATGCCTCAATTAGAGCAGAACCTCAAGCCCTTCATCACACTGAATCTTACACCCCCAATCCCATCAACATGAATTTCCCTATTCTAGAGATGGATGAAAATGACATAGTAAATGAGCCTGTCACTTCCATAGCAAAGATTCCTGATTTCTTCTTGGATGAGTGGGCAAATGCATATCAGTTTGAGCCTATGTCAGAGACTCTTGAGACATGCCTTAGTACATATTGCATAATAGAAAAAGATGCCCAAGTTCCTGATCTTGTTGGGACTAATGATGATATAAATGGAATATGGAGTATGTACTTTGATGGCTCAAGGAAAAAAAATGGGTTAGGGGCTGGTGTTATGTTGGTCTCTCCTGCACAAATAAGATACCACTTCTCCTTTAGGCTCCAATTCAGTTGCACCAATAATGTGGCTGAGTATGAATCTTTGATTCAAGGTCTCTTGCTTGCCCAAAAGAGAGGAATTCAAGCCTTGAAAGTATATGGAGATAGTGAGTTGGTAGTTAACCAAGTGAGAAATCAGAATATCACCAAAAATGGCCTACTCAAGTCTTACAAACACAGAGTCTGGGATTTTCTTGAGGGCTTCAATGCATTTAATATTTAGAGAATTCCTAGGAAAGAAAATAAACATGTTGATAGACTTGCAGTAGTGGGTGCAGCTTATGATGTACTAGAGAATCTTGAGGAGGAGAAGAAGCAACAAATTAGGGTGGTAGTGAGGCCTACCATCCCTGACAACAACACTCATTGGCAAGTGTTTGACTCTGATGAACAAATTGTGAGTTTCTTGTAGAATGAGGCATAATTCTCAAATAGAAACCAGTCAAGGCTACAAGATCAGTATGGTGATCAGATCATTCACCTTAGTTCTAAGAAGTTGCCCAAGGGTCTCATCACCTTGGAGAGTGTCTTTAATCCTGATGATCAAACAAGAGGCAAAGGGATGAATCTAGCTGCAGAGAAAGATGATTATGCCCCAGTTACAATTGCTGATGGAAAATCTCTGAATATGGGGAAGGTATGTTCTGAAACTGAGCAAGAAAACTTCATTCATTTATGTCAAGAATTTAATGATGTATTTTCTTGGACATATGATGACTTAAAAGGGTTTGACCCAAGTTTGTTTCAGCATACCATAGATTTAATTGATAAGGCCAAACCAGTAAGGCAAAAACTGAGACCAGTGAATCCTAAGATTGAGCCCCTAATGAGAAAAGAATTATCCAAGTTGATAGAGGCCAATATAATATTTCCTATCAAACACTCATCATGGGTAGATAACCTTGTCCCTGTAAGGAAGAAGAATGGAGAAATCAGATTGTGTGTGGACTTTAGGGATCTTAATCAGGCTTCTCTTAAAGGTCACCATCCTCTCCCTTCCATGGAGCAAATTCTATCCAAGGTCAGTGGGTCAAGGAGATTCTCTTTTCTTGATGGATTCTCTGGTTACAACCAAGTGCTGGTTAAAGAATTTGATAGACATAAAACAACATTTACTACTAAATGGGGCACCTATGCTTATTTCAAGATGCCATTTGGACTAACAAATGCAGGTGCCACATTTCAGAAGGCAATGGAGATGGCCTTCAAAAAATTAATTGATAAGTTTTTCTTAGTATACCTTGATGATATAACTATATACTCAAAAAATGTAGAAGATCATTTTGATCACTTAAGGCAGGTATTTCTAAGATGTAGAGAGTTTGGGGTTTCCCTCAACCCAGCCAAGTGTGTCTTTGCTACAAGCCAAGGAAAGTTATTAGGACACATTGTATCTGAGGATGGGCTGACCATTGATCCAAAAAGAACAAAGGAAATACTTGCCCTTCCTCTTCCTAAACACAAGAAGGGGCTGCAAAGTTTCTTTGGTAGAATAAATTTTGTAACAAGGTTTATTCCTAATCTTGCTACCATGGTGAAACCTCTTACAACCATGCTTAAGAAAGACATGGTCTTCTCATGGACCAAGGAGGGGAAGGAGAGTTTTGAAGAGATCAAGGCAGCCATAGCCTCAGCCCCTACTCTCATGAACCCAAATTTTGAGAAAGATTTCATCCTCTACACTTTAGGTGGTGAGTCAAGTATCTCTGCTGTCTTGACTCAAACAGATGGCAAGGATGAGGAGTAGCCCATAGCCTTCTTTAGTGAAGGGCTCAAGGAATATGAAGATAAGTATAGCTTTTTTGAGAAGCAAGCCCTTGCAGTCATCAGAGCCTTGAAGAAATTCAAACACCTCTTATCCCACAATAGGATCCATTTGTTGGTGCCCCATGCCAGCGTAAAAGACTTCCTGTTAAGAAAAGATATCAGTGAAAAGAGAGTTGGATGGATCACTAGGGTAATGGAGTATGATGTTGATATTTAGATTACCAAGTTGGTAAGAGGGAGAGGATTGTGCAAGGAAATGTTATCAGACTAGGACTCTGATGAAGAGACTGCTATGGTATTAACAGAGCAACAGGAAGTAAGAAATGTTGATGGTCCAAAGAGCTAGATAAATGATATGAAGAGCTTCTTATAAGGGGATGGATACCCTCAGGAATTGGACAGAGCTAAAAGAAGACAATATAGACTGCAGTCCATTCCCTATGTTGTAATTGATGGTATCCTATTCAGGAGGGATTAATGAGACCTTGTTGAGATGCATTGAAGAGGATCAGGCTGAAAGGATGATTAAAGAACTTCATGATGGCCCTGATGGCGACCATTTCTCTGCAAGAACAATTGCCATGAAGATCATGAGGGCTGGTTATTATTGGCCATCTCTGTTCCATGATTGTTATGGATATGTATGAAAATGTGAGAAATGTGCTTTCTTTTCAGGAAAACAAAGGCTTGCAGCTCTCCCCCTTCATCCTATTTAGGTGGATCAGCCCTTTACCCAGTGGAGGTTGGATTTTATAGGCCCCATTAATCCTCCATCTAGTGTAGGTCATAAATGGATTTTGGCTGCTACTGATTATTTCACTAGGTGGACAGAGGCAGTTGCCTTGAAGGATGCCACAGAACCATCAGTTGTTGAATTCCTTGATGGGATTGTATCTAAGTTTGGTGCTCCTTCTACTATCATCTCAGACAATGCCAAGTCTTTTGTTGGAACCCAGATTTGTGCATGGGCAATGAATCACAATGTCTACCTGAGCACATCATCAAATTATTATCCCCAGGGTAACAGTTTGGCTGAGTCTTCCAACAAGAATCTGATCAGAATCATGAAGAGGACAATAGAAGACAATCAGAGGGTTTGGCATAAAAAATTAAGAACTGCTCTATGGGATGATAGGATAACACCCAAGAGATCTGTTGGGAATTCACCTTTTGTGTTGGTATATGGTAGGGAGGCCAGACTCTCAATCTCATTAGAATTCCCATCCTTGGAGTTGGCTCATCAGACGAAATTAATTGAAGATAGTGCCATGTCAATAAGAATGGCAGAATTGATTGAACTAGAAGAAAAGAGAAACAAAGCCATGCAAACCCTAGAAATGCATCAATAGTAGATGAAAAGGAGTTTTGATAAGAAGGCTAGGGTCAGAACCTTTAGAGAGGGAGATTTAGTCATCAGGTGGGATTCAAACAGAGCAAAATCAGGAAGACATTCTATATTTGACCCACTATGGAGTGACCCCTATCTGATTGCCAGTTGCAAATAGGCTAATGCATTCCAACTAAGCAGACCCAACGGTGAAGTTTTGCCCATCCCAATCAATGGGATTTATCTTAAAGCTTGCTTCTAATGAAGATTGTGAATCCATGTGCATAGTTAGTCTAGTCTCTTCTCTGTTATTACCTGCTTTTCAAGAAGTGCACATGCACAGGGTTCTCTTTTTGAGTTGCTAGCTTCCGAAGTTTTGATAGTCTTAGGTTGCAGAGGAAGTTCTATTTTTGTTTCCAGTTGCAGTTGCAGAGCTAGGGTTTTCAATCTCTCACAAGATGGGTTAGGGTTTTGCAATTCTCAGATTCACACATTTTGACCCTGTAGCCCAATGGAGTTTTTGCAGGCACTAGTCTTATGCATCGAGCAGGCTCATGCCCCCTGCGAGTCGCCAGAAATGTTACCACATTTTGTCCACCCCGCCAACTTTCAAAATTCAAATGTTACTCATCCAATGGCTAGTTCCCAAAGATAATATTATTTTAATGCCGACCTTATAAAAGTTTCCATGGCCCGTAGGTTTTTTTGGCTGTCAGATCTGAGGAAGATCTATAGAGGGCACCATCTCGCTATGGCGAAGTTGTGTGAGAGTTACGTTAAAGACATTGCGCCCAGTTGACGCGTGTCCGGTGGGTCCAACAGTAGGCAATCAGTTCACGGGTCAAAAAAGTTTTTGCAATGCTGTAGGCGCTATGTCACTATCGCGCATTGGTCGAGAAATCTCCATAGTGACATAGCGCCCGACAGAAAAGGTATCAGTGGCAAGGTTCGCGATGATGAAAAAAATCAATGCATGGTGCCAAGGTGGTGAATCAGAAGGTGCCACGTGCAAATCAGAGGACATGTCATCGGTTGGACGCTATGGCGCTATGGGAATTTGACCTCAATTTTCTCATAGTGACATGGCGCCTAGCCGACATGTGGCCACTTTGTGGGGTCGAGTCTTGGATCTGCCAGGTCAATGTTTCAAATGACCAACAGGGGGGTGCCAAGTGTACATGTCAAAATATAGCATTTCATGGGCCCAACGGTTTTCAGAGGAGATGATGTGTAGAGTATGAGGTATTTCTCTACCATCAGATTGAAGTTGATCTACGATGGGCACCATCGCACTATGAGGAAGCTACGCGAGATTTACAACAGCGACATAGTGCCTAGGTGCCACGTGTCCCTCAATAGGGTCAGGCGGTACAAACCCTGCAGGTTGGTGCTTTGTTAGACCAAAGTTGTGCTTCGTTGGACTAATGAGGAACCGCCACATATGCTAGGTTAGGATACAGTCAGTGCATGGGACCAGATCTTCACCACCGCCAGTACAAGGAAAGGTTAATTTCTCTATTGTCAGATCTGCAGAGATCAATGGTCAGCACTATGTCGCTTATCCAAAGTTGCATGGAGAATATGATGGCGACATAATTCCTTTCGGCCACATGTCCGGTGAATCTCATATGTTAGTGTAGGAAATATAGACAGTTGGTACTTGGCCAGTTTCTATTCGTCGATGCACTGAGGGGCAGTATCCATCTTACTTGCCATTAGATTTAAGGAAAATCAATGGATGGCACCATGTCACCATGGTGAAGTTGCATGATCTTTACCATAACGACATGGCGCCCTTTCACCATGTGTTAGCGGGGCCCAGTTGCAACAGGGTACGTCGATCAGTATCACCAGGTGTGATTTGGGTGGCACAGTCGCTGAAGTGGCACCAGATATGATGGCCCGAGGTGAAGCAAGTATGACACATGACAAGTCTTCGCGATCGTCAGATCTGCAGAGATCGACGGCAGACGTCATCTCGCTATGAAGAAGTTGTGCGATGTATATGTTGGCGACATAGCGATTTGTTGACACGTGTCTCACTGGCCTGGTCAGGGTTGGCGGTTAGCGGCTGACCATCACAGTTAGTGATAATAATTCAAAGGTGGCGCAGTTAGTCTGACGTAAGGAAAGGTCAACCACGGAAGACTCCCCAGGTGGCAAAATGAAGAGAGATGATTGGACCGCATGGCCTAGCTGGCTCGTATAGCCTGTTTGACTTGCTTTGACCCTATTCATTCATGAACCAGGAAGCAAATGTAATCGATTTTATCTTGTGATCCAATCTTCGTGATCAATCTCGACCTACTTGAAATGAATGCAGGGCAAAAAAGAACACTCCATCGTCTCAGTCGATCCATCTACTGTGTCAGGATCATTCATTGGCATCGTTTCTGTCTACTCGAGGCATTTCTTAAGTCGAATATCTGATTTTGTACCTCAGAACCATGCTCAAGTGTGATCTTTGATCGAATATTTTTTTATGGGAGCTTGATGGAAGTAGTTGAGCAGTTAATGCAGAGCCAATTTCCTCAGTTATGCCTGAACTATAAAGCCAATTTTGTAACCTTTTCTTAAGGTAGATTCTTTTTTGATTTCTCTGATATTGTTCTACAACTCTCAGTGTAACATTCCCTGTGCCTCTGAATTGAATGATTCTCTGTTTTATCTCCTTCAGCCATTAATGTGTATGTGCATCCCTTTTGCCTCTCATTGGTGTATTGTTGAGATCTGTAGCCTACATACGATATCTATTTTTGCCTACTAGGTAATATATGAGTGAGATTCTTCTTTCCTTGTGTTATTCAGTTTGGTTTCCTAATTTGCATGCGGTTATTAGATCAAAACAAGTCTGTATGTGTATATCCTTAGTTTCATTCTGGTTCAATAGTGCATACATGGGTAGAAATGGGTCTGAACACTCTATTTTGGTGCATCACCTCTGTAGTTTAGGCAGGGTAGAGTTGTTTTCTGCATCTCCTTCTTCCCGTTTTCCTTCCGAGAGTAGTTAGGCACGCCCTGATAGTAAGAGGAAGCCGGCCTTCTCTGGAGACTCAACCTCATAGTTCAAGTCCCACAGCTTGGAGGTTGTTTCCATGTTTCACTAGATTTTCCTCACGCATAGGCCTTGGACAAGGGTGCAAACCTAAGTGACAACAGTAGTCTATAGAGGATATTTGAATTATAGAATCTTTACAAAATTAAATGAGATCAAAAGAAATATTTTCCTTACCTGACTGAGAAATATTGGCTCCTTGATCAATATTATCAAAGCCTGAAGTAGAAGCCTCATTACCACCCAATGGATGACCAAAAATTTGATTCTTATTTTTTTGGCTTCTGGTCAACATCATATACAAGGTCCCATCGATAGTAGTATAGCAATTACCTGGTCCTTCTAAATATTACTCATACTCTAAAAATAAATTTCTAGAGTCACTATTCAAGTATGAATCTAACTTAGGACCACAAGCTATAGCATTTAATTCATTAGTGGATAGGAACTACATCATATGGGTTGTCTCAGGATAACTTTCATTATCATGATCCATGGTTAAGTGGATGACACACATATTCCCCTTTTTGGGTTTGGCTTTAACAAAAAATCTTTGTGGTAGACCAGTAAGTTGTAAAGTTTTCATATCAATATTAATCCCAGGTTAATTTTGGAAATTTTGTCGGTATGGATTATTGAATCTAGGGAATTGCCTCTTCATAGAAACTAATTCATTAGATTATTTTTGTTACATTTCATCAGATGAAGTGGTATTATTAGTACTCACCTTGGTTTGAAAATCTCATTTCTATTTTTTTGCAAAGCTCATGTCATCTTCTAGCTCTACTACTTTCATCTAGGCATCTGCCAAATCTATGGGATGAGATCTCCTTAGATCATAGTTGAATTTCAGTAGAATTGCACTTATCTAGAATGTTTTTAGATTACCTGCACTAGGTTTATCAACAATAGGGATTCTTCTAGTGATCTTGTTAAAGTTAGTAATGAGATCCCTCATACTTAAGGAGGCTTATTTCTTGATGGACATCAATTTTTTCAAAAGAACTTGTTCATCATCTGCAGTTTTGAATCTTATTTCAAAAGACATTCTCATTGTATCCCAACTTGTAATTGAGGCATCATATAAGTGGTAAAACAATCGATTATGTTTTTTGTTAGAGTTTCCACAAATATTCTCACAGCTATGTCTTCATGTGCCACCCAAGATATGAGTTGCAACAAAGAAAGCCTTGATGTATTCATCAATAGTAACCTTCTCATCACCTAAAAACTTGGTGAAGTTGTTTCTTAACCCAGATGGGAGTGGATGATATGTCATTAGGTGCAATAGACTAGTCACTATAGTCTAGGGACTAGCCATAATTGTCCTATCAACATATTGTGAAAAATTGACAACTAGAGGAAAAACTACTCTGTGTAAAGCCAATTCTTGATGAGTAGTATGTGAAAAATTTTGATTTATAGGGGGTGAAGATAGCCTACTCCTACTCTTCTTTCACCCTTTCATCGAGGTATTTCTAGGATGGAAAAGTTAAGTTGTACAAGTTTTTCAAAAATAGGGTCTTGCCCACCTTGATCTTTTGTGCTTTTGAGGAATCTTCCTTGTTCCAGGATTCGTAATTAATCTAGCCTCCAAGCTTCCTATTCTGTACCCTTTTATTATCTTCAAAGCTCTCTCCTCTGAATAGCTCTTTCTCATGCTTCAGTTCTAGCTTCTTCTTCTAGTACTTGGCTAATGTTTCTATAGTGTTTTTTGTTCCTCCTATATCTCTAGACAAATATATTCAGGGATGAGATGATATCTTTTTGGTCATCTTGGAATCCAGGGTTGGGTTGGAGTACAGGGAATATGTTTTCATGAGGTAGCACCATCTTTCATCATGTTATAGCTCTTCTAGTCTATCGAATATTTGTCTCCCTAGCAGAGTCCCCAAAAATCTATTCCAAAAGAGAATGAGTCAATTTATCTCCTTTCTTAAAAATGACAAATGGAAAGAAGCCAATTATCAGTTACAATTACATAGCCAAAATATAAGAGAGCAGGAACAATATCATTTCCCCTTCTTTTTCTTCTCCAATTCTATTTTATAGGCTTTGGTAGCAATGATAATTAGAATTAGTTTCTCATGTTTGAAGATGTGGATGTTAGTGTAACAAGTCAGCCACTTGGAGTGTTCTCTTGAAAAGTATTTGATTGCATCCAACTGCTCTTGTATCTCTTATATTTCCACATGTTGCATCTACTAAGTTGTTGAAGATTAGATACTATGTTTTGATGGCTCAAAGATTTATCTATTAAATTATCCAAGTAGTCAGAGAAATCCTTTTGCATAATGACAACTTCCACTACTCCTTTTCATTGTCCACTCATTTGAGACTCAACATGAAGGTCCTTCAATAACTCATAATCTTTATCTTGTTCTTCTTTAACTTTAATCTCTATCTCCTTCATTCCATCTTCTATGGAAGAGATCATATCTACTTTAAATTGTAAGGATTGTTTCCTCTCAAACAAAGGCTCATCTTCTTTTGGAAGAATTTTGACTTGAACTGCTACCTTAGCCTTCATTTCAATGATCAATTGTAGGAGAGAGATGCATTCTTTGCATTTGGCCTTTTTTTGTGGACTAAATTTCTTTGTTCACTATGATATTTTCCTATCTCAAGTCTTAGTGCTACACTACCTACCTATTCTATTACTGAAAGCCATTCAGCCTTGAGTTTTCCAATCCAATCCCTACCAATTCTCCTGAAATACTTGTCTTCCTAGAGCTAGGAGATAATAGCCTAAATATATGTGGTTGTAGAGTCACTAGTAGGTGGCAGTCCTGAAATACTTGCAAGTGGGCCAATTAGTTATCTCATGAAGTAGTTAAGTTCAAAAATCTCCACATTCATCTTAACTTTGGAAAGCTTAAGACCTTCGAGCTTTCCCTCTATGACTTCATTTATTTATTTCCACAAACCCACTTTGGTGTCATGCCTAACTTTTCTAAGATCAAGAGACTATAATGTGAAGTCATTTGTGGATAGGTCTTCAATCCTACCTTCTTTGTTAGGCTTGGCTATCTCCATAGTTAGGTGCTTGATATCTGGGTCTTAGTCAAGGATGGATAAAGTCTTTTGCTTCTTCACTTTTCTCAATGCCAGCCCAAAATGGATGGCTAGAGATAGAGTCACTTTGTTTGGAGCTCCCTCATCTTTCACTTTACTCTTTCTGTCTAATGTATCCTCGAGCCATGACTTAGTGCCAATTACCTTAGATGTAGTCCCTAATGTATCCACATTGAACATCTTTCTCCTTACAGGAGTTAAGACATTTGAAGTAGAGGAGAAAGTGTTTTTGGGAGTAGGGGAGATGAATTTGGGAGCTTTAGGAACCTTTACTACCTCAGATGTCTTCTTCACTTCTTCATCTAATTTAATGGATTTTCTTTTGCTACTCTTACCATCTCCAAGGTCGACCACTTGTACTTGAGGGATACTTTTCAAGAGTAGCATTGCACTTATAGATGGAATTGGGCTGCTTTAAGGTAGGAGAGCCTTAGAAAAACAAAAGTAAGGCAACAAAATTTAGATAGGATAAATGAATAATAAATGATGCATTTAGATTGTTTTCTATCGTCATTAGGAAGCAAGGAAGTTTTGATAATTATTTAGAAATACTTAGCAAAGCATCACAAGTGCAATTTTTATGTGCAATTAAGGTGTATGTATATATAGAATAAGGTAGTGTAGTGGTCGTAAAGAACTTGCTTGCAAATTATCTAATATTATAGTGTTTTTCTTTTAATTAATATAATATAACATAATCGGAATTCATTGCAATAGAAGATGGTTCTAAAGGTTAATTTTTAATTTGAGGACCAATATTGGTGGATGGTTTATGATCCTTATGTTAAGTTTCCTTGGTAGTGATCATGCAATGATATGTTTTGAATGTGTATACTTTATATAACGTATTTTTTCTTTGGTTGATATAGATTTGAATAGGAATGTTAAGTAGTATAGTTTAATTTTAAATACGTCTTACCAAAATCTAAAATTTTCATATTGTCTTATAGATTACTAGGCTCTTTCTTTACCTATGTTTATTGAAGAAAACATTAGTCACCTCAAGAGGAAGAATTTTAATAAAATTAAGTGATTAAATCCTTTAATGAAGAATTTGTTTATAAATAAAAGTAATTATGAAAAGGAGAATCCTTTAAGTTGCATTAGGGTTCAAACTAAAAGAACTCTTACTAAATTTATTAATAAACTCATATATCTTTTCAGTATATTACACATGTCAAGCTTCATTAAGATGCCAAAAAATATGTTTGTAATTTTGGGGCTATATGGAGTAATGTTGCTACATAGGTATGATATTTGATTAGTCCACACTATAAATGCATACAAAGATAGGCTTGATTAGGATGAACCTAAAGCACTCAAACAAGTATTATAGGAAAGCAACAAAGCGAAGAATAGAAAGCCGAAGCAAATATTGTCCCTCCCTCCTTTGGACACATATGAAACTAATCAAGTTGAAGGAAGCTATAATATACTCCGATCATGGGATTGATGATTGATGAAGGGAGCTCTATTATAAATATTTAACCTTTAAGACTTGCAAATTATTTTGGGATGTGATATAAAAGGCTACTAATATTATAGTCTTAGTAACTAAGACATTAGTATAGTCTTAGTAACTAAGATATTCTTACTTAAAGTCATGATATTGTTTCTTTACTATCTCTAATAAATAAAATTTTGCATTAGGGTTCACATTATGGTATTTTATAAAAATGTCTTATAAAATAATGTTTATGTCTACCATAAAACTTGTATCATAATTAAATTTACTCAGTTTTCAATTCAAAAGTACTATTCACAATTCTAAAAATATCATTTTAGTACATATCAAGATTGTATGTACCCCATTTTAACAACTTAGATGTCATGTACTTATAATGGAATTACATCGAGAATGTGATGGTATCATAAAATATAAGTGATTAATTAATATTGATTTGTTATTTCATTAGATTTAAAGACTATTATTCATTGTCATAAAGTTGATGACAAACTAATTGTATCAATATAATGCAGAACACATCATTTATATTCTGTATTAAAGAGTAAGAAATGCATGGGCAACGAAGGTTTTTCCAACATATCATGGGCAATGATAATTTTGCTACAAGTATCCAAAAGATTAATAATTATACTTAGTAGAATGCAAAAGCATAATTGGAGAGAAAATTAAGAGCTGAGAATAGTGAGTGTGTTCATTTTCTAACAAGACCAGCTGCTATGCAAGAAGAAAATCTTGAAGGGTGGAGGATTTCTTTCTCCAACATTTCACTGGACCTCCTTTCCATTCTATCAAACAGAGCATGGCATTTTAATCAGGAGATAACAAGGACAAAGCCTATAATAGGCTCAATATTGGATGGAAAGAAGAAACTGAAAAAAAACTACAGGGAAAACACCAAATATGAACAGTACTTTACAGGTTACATGTGTTCATTCATGGCAAGCACGTAGGGATGCTGCCTTACCAAACACATGTTTCTTCAAACTGTAGCCCATTCTTGTAAATGGCCATGAAGAAAGTAATGTACATTCCTCCTACCCACTCTCCACCACACTCAGGCCACTTCACATGGTGTTCATGTGAGCAAGAGGCATTTTTGCCCAAATTAACTTCCAGATATTCTTGTGTGAGTTTGCTTCCTACAGCAATAACTTCTAAACAAAACAAAAAAAATGCTACTACTACTTTATTCAGAAACCAATAGATATGATATACATCCCTAATCAATTTGCAGTGTGAACAAAATAAAACGAAAACCAAGTAGCAAGAAAGAACTACAATATTATTTATTTCATTTGTTCAGGGCTAGGTAATAATCTTCACAATATCTCAGTCCTTCTTCACACAGAAAAGAAAATTAAAATTAATCCTCTCCTCCATGATCAATTTGGAGAGAATATATAAACAAAGATAAATAGTTAAGACTATTTTTGGCAACCACTAGTCCCATACATGTTTTGTTCAATTCTTTAACAAAACATCAAACTATGACTTAAAATATTAAAATGCACCCTAAACATCAATTATTTCCTAAGTGATAGAAACTATTAATTATACCCTAAAATGATAAAATACACCCTAAAACATATAAGTACCCCCCATAAACAATATATAAATATTATTTATATAGTTGCTTCAGAATTTGGAAGGCGCTTCCACTTAACCAAATACTCCATGTGTACTTTGTGTCTTGTCCTCATTGCATCCCTATTGTTGATGATACTTTCCATCTGGGGTGTCTCTTTAGAAGGCAATTCTTGAATCCAGTCATTTGATTCATGTGCTATTGCTTATGTACCAACTTCTTTGTTTGAACCTTTATACAATGTGAGATCCAAGACATTAAATATAGGTGAAATAGCTACATCTAGAGGCAATGCCACTTTGTAAGCATTTTCTCCATACTTTTCTAAAATTTTACACGATCCAATCTTCTTCATCATCAACTTTGTATGGCTGCCCCGAGGTAACCGATCTTTGTTCAAGTGAACCATAACCATGTTTCCAACTTGTAACTATACATTTATTCTTTTCAAATTTGCTTTATCCTTCACCTTTAGGTTATTCTATTGTAGAGTTTTCCTCACGTGCTCATGCACTTCCACCATTGCTTTAGCAAAGTCTTCTGCATGTCCACTCCTTTTCTCCAAACCATCCATATTTCTAAGTTCCAAAACTCCCCTTGGATGTCTCCCATAAACCACTTCAAAAGGACTCATGCCTATGCTACAATTCACTGAGTCATTGTATGCAAACTCTGCCTAAGGTATGATGTCATCCCAACTACCTCTATTTTCCTGTATCAAACATCTTAAAAGGTTTCCCAAGGATCTATTAACCACCTTAATTTGCCCATCTGTTTAAGGATGATAGGCTAAAATAAAAGATAAATATGTGCCCAACTTCTTCCATAGGGTTCTCCAAAAGTGACCCACAAACTTTCCATCCCTATGAGATACAATGCTCAATGGAAAACCATGAATACAAACTATTTCTTTAAAGAATAGTCCTGCAATATAACTAGCATCATTAGTGGTTCTACATGGAATAAAGTGATCCATTTTACTGAATCTATCAACAACCACAAATATATTGTCCTAACCTGTCTTTGTCCTTGGTAATCCCTTTACAAAATCCATACTCAAACACTCCCAAGGTCTGTTTGGTATGGGTAAAGGCTGATAAAGTCCAGCATTTATTGATACTCCCTTTGCCCTTTGACATACCAGACAACCTTCCACAAACTTTCTAATGTCTATTTGCATCTTAGGCCAATAATAAAATCTTTGTACCAATTCTAATGTCTTGTTGAGTCCAAAATGACCACTAAGACCTCCACAATATTTTTCTTTAATAAAATTTTCCCACATAGAGCATTTGGGAATAAATAGTTGGCTGCCCTTAAACAATAGTCCATCTTGCACAATAAATTCAGAAAAATTAGAATGAAAACTATCTTCCAATTTAGTGCAAACCTCATAGGCTTCACTAAATTCTCTATCTTTCGCATACATTCCCTTCAATGCATCTACACCCATGCTTTGGATTTGTACTTCTTGCACTGTTAACACTCTTCTACTAAGTGAATTAGCCACCTTATTGGCTTGTCCTTTCTTATACTTGATTGTGAAAGTATAAGCCTACAAACTTTCAACCCATTTCATGTGCCTGTGGTTGAGTTTTTTCTGCCCATTCAAGAAACTAAGAGCATGGTTGTCAGTATATACAACAAACTCCTTAGGTAGCAAATAGTGCCTCCATTTTTTTAATGCCTAGACCATGGCATACAATTCCAAATTATAAGAAGAATATTTCTTCTTTGCCTCATTCAGCTTCTCACTAAAAAATGCAACAGGCCTGCCTTCTTGACTAAGAACAACCCCTATTGCAAAGCCACTAGCATCACATTCTATTGTAAAAACTTTATTAAAATCTAGTAAAACAAGAACATGATACTCGACTATCTTTTGTTTGAGTTCCTCAACACTCTCATTTGCTGAATTATTCCATTCAAACTTTTTTTTACCTCCTCCTTTGATGGTGTCTAAAATTGGTGCACAAATGTTGTTGAAGTTTCTTATGAACTTCTTGTAGAATGTGGCCAAACCATGGAAACTTCAAACCTCTCCAAAAACCCTTGGTGTTGGCCAATTAATGATGGCCTCCACTTTAGATGGATCCATTTTCAGATCTCCCTTGGATATCACAAATCCAAGACACAGCAACTCTTGTTTCAAAAAGTCACACTTCTCCAAGTTTATCTTCAACTTTTCTTCTTGTAGCCTTTAAAAAACCATCTTCAAATGCTGTAGATGCTCTTCTTTATTCTTGCTATACAGCAAAATTTCATCAAGGTAGACAACAACAAACTTCCCAATGAAGTCATGCAAAACTTCATTCATTAGTCACATAAATGTACTAGGAGCATTAGATAAACCAAATGGCATAACCAGCCATTCATATAAACCTTCATTAGTTTTAAAGGTTGTCTTCCATTCATCCCCCTCTCGTATCCTTATCTGATGATACCCACTTTTGAGATCTATTTTAGAAAAATATGAACCTCCCCCCAAACAATCCAACAAATCTTCTATTCTAGGAATAGGAAATCTATATCTAATAGTTATCCTATTAATGACCCTAGAATTAATACATAGCCTCCACTTATCATCCTTCTTTGGAGCAAGAACTGAGGGTACAACACATGGGCTGAGACTTTTCCTTATCAGCCCCTTGTCAAGCAACTCCTATACTTGCCTGAAATTTTTTTCATTTTGTTGTGGTGTCATCTTATATGCTGCCTTATTGGGTAGTGCTTCTCTAGGAATAAGATCAATCTAGTGACTTATGTCTCTTATTGGTGGCAAAGATTCAGACATTACCTCAACAATGATTTCCTTGTACTGGTTCAAAAACTCTTCAACTTCTTTCAGGCCTACTGTCCTACGCTCCTTCTTCCTATCTTCTGTAAGCTTCAACACCAATGCAAAGCCTATTCCATCTTCTTCAAAAGTATTAATGAACTCTTTCTCACCCACCATCAACACACTTGGTCCAACTTGACCAAACCCTTTCTCTTCTCCTTCAGAATTCAATATATATGTTACTCCATCCTTTTTAAAGCTATAAGAATTCTTCTCACCATCATGGCATGCCTTCCTATCGAATTGCCAAGGTCTTCCCAGCAAGAGGTGGCAAGCATCCATGGGCAAGATACCACACAATATTTTATCCTTATATTCCCTTATACTAAACTCTACCCAAGCTTGCTCATTCATAACTTCCTGTTGCCCTTTGTTCAACCAACTGACCTTGTATGGACAAGAATGTGGAAATCTCTCCAACTTCAATTTATTTACAGCTTCAAGTGAGATGATGTTATTTGTGGAACCTGAATCAATTATTACTTTGCACAAATTACCTTTCACCTTGCATTGAACTTGAAAAAGATCCCTCCTTTGAGTGGTATCTTCTTTCAGCGGTTCCTTAAGAAGTGTCCTCCTTAACATGAGACTTTCTCCCTGAGCCTCTATCATCAACTGAACTTCTGGTGAGTTCATACTCACATTATCGTCCTGCACATAAGTGACTTTCCTTTCACCATTTTGAGAAGTAGATGCCCTTTGTGGACACTTATATTTTGGGTGCCCCATCTGACCACAACTATAGCACTTCATTCCTAAGAACCTAGATCCTTTACCTGATCCACCTGACCTCCCTCCATTAGATCCCCTTCCACTATAGCCTCCTTTGCTACTTGAGTCACCCACTTGCTCCTTAGGGTTAGACTCACCTTGGGACCTCTGGCCTTGTCCTCTATTGTTGAAGTTTCCCCTACCTCAGTCATTCCTTCCACTTCTCCCTCCTTGTTGCTACTCACTCTTCCTCTTCAACTTTAAGAGCAAGTTGAAAACATTTCCACAATGTATCTGGGACCAAGAGGCTAATTTCCTCCTGTATGTTCATCCTTAGGCCATTAAAGTACCTGACCACTCTTTCTGGTTCTTCCTCTTGTTTATTTACCCTAAGAGTTAGTCTATGGAACTCTTCCGTATAGTCACTCACATCCATTTCTCGCTGCTTCAAGCTTTGCAACTTCTTAAACAATTGCACCTGATAATCTATAGGTAAAAATTGTGCCTTGATTTTTCCCTTCATCACTTCCCATGAAGAGATAATATTTTTGTTATTTTGTATCCTTTCTCCTTGAATATAATTCCACCATGAGAGAGCAGATCCTTTCAACTTTCCTTTTGCAATCCTTACCCTATCATTCTTTGGAACTTTATTCAACTCGAAGTAATTCGAGATTGCTTCAATCCATTCAATCGCTTCCTCACTATTGAGACTACCTCCATATGTAGGTAGCTTATCAGTAATATCTCCTTTTATTGACTTTAAGGCATCAATGAATGCCTTTTGATCTGCACCCAATTCTGTTAGTGGATCCTGGTGTTGTTGTTCTTCTTCATCTTCACTGGTACCTTCTTCCACCTCATTCTCCTTATCCTTGTTACTGGACTCCTTAAACTCCTTCAACTTCTCTTCTAGAAGTTCCTCCATCATCTTTTTGATGGCATCTGGAGTCATACTTTTCAGAGGCATGGTGTGAGCCTCAGCTTCAGCCCGTGATTCTTCTGCAGACATACACTTCCCAACAAGATCTTCTCTCACTCTGATATTAATATGATGAGGAGATAACAAGGACAAAGCCTATAATAGGCTCAATATTGGATGGAAAGAAAAAACTAAAAAAAATTATAGGGAAAACACCAAATATGAATAGCACCTTATAGGTTACATGTGTTCATTCATGGCAAGCACACAGGGATGATGCCTTACCAAACACATGTTTCTTCAAACTATAGCCCATTCTTGCAAATGGCCACGAAGAAAGTAATGTACATTCCTCCTACCCACTCTCCACCACACTTAGGCCACTTCATATGGTGTTCATGCGAGCAAGAGGCATTTTTGTCCAAATTAACTTCCATAGATTCTTGTGTTGAGTCTGCTTCCTACAACAATAATTTCTAAACAAAAAAAACAATGCTACTACTACTTTATTCAAACACCAATAGATATGATATGCATCCCTAATCAATTTGCAGTGTGAACAAAATAAAACCAAAACCAAGTAGCAAGAAAGCACTACAATATTATTTATTTCATCTGTTCAGGGCCAGGTAATAATCTTCACAATATTTCAGTCCTTCTTCACATAGAAAAAAAAATTAAAATTAATCCTCTCCTCCACGATCAATTTGGAGAGAACATATAAACAAAGATAAACAGTTAAGACTATTTTTGGCAACCACCAGTCCCATACATGTTTTGTTCAATTCTTTAACAAAACATTAAACTATGTCTTAAAATATTAAAATGCACCGTAAACATAAATTATTTCCTAAATGATAGAAACTATTAATTATACCATAAAATGATAAAATATACCCTAAAACATATAAGTACCCCATAAACAATATAGAAATATTATTTATATAGTTGCTACTGCAACACAATTCTCTACTCCAATCCCAGTCTCGCTGCTATCTGTTAATAGTTTTTAGGGTTAGGGTTCCCTAACCGCGGGCCTTTAAAAAATGTCGCCACCACAGCGAAATGTCACTATCTGAATTAAGTAATACGATTTGAGCGACATATGGAGATACAATACAGCATATTTTTGTACAAAAGGGTGGCATTCTGGGACCACTTTCATTAATTAACTCTTTATTAGAGCAAATCAAATTGGGACTGCTCGCTTGGGTCGAGATCACACCGTCAGTGAGGTTGAGTTTTATTAGCTCAAACATTTAATAGTAGAGCTTATATAACACGATATAAACAGTTAAAGATCGAGCTTATGTGCTATGTTGGTTACAGCATGCAACCACCGACTTTGACGACATCAGGGAAAGAAGCCATTATATAATATCATCTTCACTGCCTTTCATACAATATCTTATTTCGTTGAAGAAGTCCTCTTTAGCTATAAAGCTCATTCGCCTAATAGTTATGAATTAGGAGTATCCATTCTATTAAACTGGTGAAATATGAAGTAGTGAAGTATTTTATTTATCGTATGCGAATGTTTCATTCTGTATATTTTATGAAATTTAGGCCTTTATTGTTTATCATTAAAAAAACTTGGAATATTCATCTTTAATATTCAAATATGAGAAAATGTATGTACCTAATCACTTATAAAAGAATGTTTATGATTAAGAAAGCAGTGAGGGACCCTAAATTCTTAGAACAATAGATGAAAAACAACAAGCACTACTTTGGGCCCTTATGACGAAGGTATAGACTAGAACAATATTGATCATTACCACCAAATACCAAACCTTCAAGAAAACACTAATAAAAAATTATCAAAATGCCAGAGTATCAACAATCAAACCCACTATAACAAATATAATACTACTAATTTAAAACCTTAAAGTCTCCTAGCTAGAAATAATGTTGGTGCAAGAGTCCATATTTAAACTAACACAACTTTTATTTAAAGGAGGTAGGAAAATGGTCCTGAACATGAGAAACAACAAGGAAGAACCAAAACTTCTCTACCCTAGGCCATTATAGCCAAACAACAAAAAAGACCATCTCTAACACAACCATGTAAAGCCAACAACTAATAACCATGTAAAGCCAACAACTATGTAGTGCCTACCCCTAGTTTGCATTCTTGCTATCATTATTGAACTCTTTTAGGGCTAGTTTTATGTTGATGGTTAGCAGCATTGTTTTGAGACTATCAGATATTGTTGTATGGATTCAGTTGATATATGATGAGATTACTTGGTACTTTATATTTCATGTATGTATGATGATTAGTTAGATGATTTATTATCACATGTATTTTCTTATGGATAATCACCCCATACTTGCATGTTTATGGTGTGCGTGTTTGTTTCCTTTTTGTCTGGCATTTTTGATGTGGTTAAGGAAGGGAGTCGTAGTCACCTGCTAGTCGAGATCTACATGATGCACCACTTCCTGCCATTGCATGTTTAGTTTAGTATATATTGTATGCACATGCATGGTTTTTATGCATGTTGCAAGTACTGGGTATCGACTTTCCTGAATTGTTAGGATGAGCGTACCCTATCGCATTATCTCAATGGTAAGAGAGGGGAGATAAATTCTCAAGTCCAAATCCCAACCCTTTAAGCCATTGTCCTAATTGAAAATTAGGACAAGTATTTGAGTTGAGTACCCTCCGAATGCGTCAGATGACGTAATTCGTGATATTAACCCTTGGTTTGATTTTGTATGTATTTTGGCTATGATGGGTTTTCATATTTTTACCTTGTGAGTCTTTGGTGTATTTTCTATTAATTAAGCCTAGTTAAAAGATTTAATTAATGGTTTAATTTAATAAAAAATTAATATGATATTTTAATATTTATTTTATTTAATTAATTGAGAAATTAATTAAATAAAATAATTAAATTTCAAGATAAAAGTTATAATTTGAAATTTGAAATGTGATAATATTTATTTAATAGTAATATATTTAGAGTTCATTTTTAAATAAATGACTAAATAATAATATTATTAAAGTTAATAAATATTTTAGCAATTAAGTTTCGAAAATGAAATTAAAAAGTGGAAAATATATTAAAATTATTAAAAAAATTTAGATTTCATGTGATTAAAATATAAATATATTTAGTTTTAAACAAGAGGATTTATTAAATTTAGTGCATGAGATTTAAAAATAAATAATAAATAAATTAAAAAAGAGTAAAGTAAATATTATATTAATTAAGGTGCATTATTTTAATGTTTGCTCACACAAGAGTTTGCACTCTAAGTATGCATAAGTTGTCTACATTTAGGAGTTAGCATATTATTTGAGCACATGTTGTCTACAACCTTATGACTCATCTAGAAGGTTGGAGAAGACTCATGCTTAGTTGTCATGCTTATCTTCTAGTTGTTTCTAGAGGCATTCTAGATGCATCTTAGAGGCTTTTAAATAGAGGCTCTCCTAGTGTGTTGGAACAAGCTTCAAAGCTTACATGCATTTGAGAAGCTCATATGCTTCTACATGCTCCTATGCTTCTTCAAGCACTTCTAGTCACGTGGAAATTTCGGTTGGCTTGGATCTTGGAGGAATTGTGAATGTTGGAGAAGGAAGAGAATTTCTATGGACTTCTGAGGGATGGCAAATTAGCATCAATGTTCAGGTGCACTCATGATAATCATATAGTCTATTTGTACTTTTTCTCTTCCTATCTTCATCGTGTCTATTATATGTGTCTAAATACTCTCTATGATTAAATCTACAATTTGAATTGGAATCTAGATATGTATGTTATTTGGTTGCAAAGAAAACAATAGAAAACCCTAGCTTCAATTTAGAAAAGAAATTAGATCTGAATCAGGTTTGGGTTCAAATTTATATTGTGAAATTAGATAGATAAGATTTGAAATTAAATGGAGATTCTAAGCTAAAAATTTGAATGGTTAGATGTGATCTTTCTATCAAATTATATTTTTAGGTGCCTATGGTTAAACTTATTAGAAGGATCAATTAGGTAAATTTAGAGAACAATTACTTCTTAAGAGAATTTCTTAATTCATTGAATAATAATAAAAAAAAAACCCTTTTTGTTTAAGCTAAGTTTCTGTTCTCTTTTATATGTATAAAATCTGCACACACACACACACACACACATTTGTTATAAATGCTGAGATCCTTAATAACAATCTGCACACACACACACACACACACACACACACACACACACACACACACACACACACACACACACACACACACACACACACACATTAATTAAATCGTAGTGAAAATCATCTTTATAAAGATTCGAGTCGTGCATGTATAGACGTTTGAAAAAAAATGTTATTCAAATAATAATAATAATAATAATATAACTTTGGGGTAGGCGGGGTTATACCCACCGCACCCCGCGACCACATTTAAAGGTTGGCAGACCTGCTGATGCAGGGGGCTGCACGGCCTAGATAAATAAGCCTGTGGCACCCTATCAGGAGGCCGCATGACTTAAAGGGGACGATAGCTTTTCAAGCGTTCCCCCCCCCCCCCCCCCCCCCTCCCTTTTTAAATAAATAAATGCTCCTGCATGATTCACTTGTCAGTGAATTTGATATAGGATTTAGTTTTAATTATTTGGTATTAAGTTAAATTTTATTAATTGAATTATATTTATTAAGAAGTTTTGTATATATATTCATTAATTAATATTATTATTTTATAAATATTATATTTATTAAATGTATTATTGTTAAGTATGTATTACTAATTTGATAATAGTTTGTTAACTATTATTGAATTGAAAGAAATATAAATGTTATTAATTTTGAGTAATGAGGATTTTAGAATCGTAGATTTATTAAAAAGATTTTAATACAACTTGTTATGACTAACAAGTTATTATTTAATTATTAATTTAAATATTGATGAATTTCTAATCAATTAGTATTTACTAAGATGTTAATATAGTAGTTAAGTTATGCGATAGAGTCTTAATCGAAATGATTATCGATAATATAGATTTGTTAAGAAAATATTAGTTTTCATTGAAAACTCTTAATATTAGAGAATTGGATTTTAGTTGATTTTTTTAATATTAATTATTTAATGTATATTAAATATTATTTAATATATATTAAATAGTTAAGAGATGGTAATTTTATATTATGCTAATAATAGTTGTTTAATGAGGATGATTTTAAATTAAGAGACTTTAATAATAATGGATTAAGATTTAATTGACAAGGAGGCATCGTTATAACATTGCTACAATTTGAATTGTTATGTTAATATGTTATGTATTATTAAATAACTTATTGATTTACCTTAATGGTGTTAAGAGTTAGTTTATGAAAGGTTCTCTAGATCGATCCATAATAGTTTTGATGAGTTAATTATATATTAATGTTTGTTGGGTCTAGCAAATCATTAATAAATAATAGTATAATGGTCTAAATGATTATTGATGATACAGATTTGGTAAGGAAATGTTAGTATTCTTTGAAAGAATGATGAATGTGGTCATTATAGATTTATTAATAAGGTTTCCAATATATAACTTGTTATTTAAAAATTAACAAGTCATTATTAATATTAGAGAATTAGATTGTGGTTGGCCTTTAACTTACAAATAATGGCTAGTTATTAATTGGGTCTTTGAGATGGATATGTAATTAAATTAATTAATTAGAGTTAATTAAATCTAATTAATAATTAAGTTATGTAGTAGAGTTTTAGTTGATATGATTCTTTTAATAAACTTGTAAAGTGTTTACATCGAAGTTGATAAGTCTTATTCTAATAACTTGAATAACGACTTTAGATATTTTAACGGCTATTAATTATTATAACGATTGATTTGAGAGACCAAGATGTTAGTAATATTTAGAGTGATAAAAAGTCATGGATTGTGTACCTATGTTAATTGATCATTTTAATAAAGTTATAATCTTCTTATTCAAAGATTGATAACTGGTTTTCTTAGAATTTAACGAATAATGATCCTTTGATTATGTTGAGAAGTTGAAGTAACATTAAGGAAGAGTTATTCAATTAGTAACATGGATCTTAGCAAATGAAGCGAATGATTTTATTAAGTGTCAAATGATTTAATGAATAGATATTTATCCTTAAGTTATTCTTAGAATATTATTTTAAATAATGGAAGGATAATGCTATCGGGGAAAAAAATAGGTTGACTTGTAGGTCAAATGATTACTCTTAGTTTACTTGAAATGAAAATTGGAAACCTCTACACTTAACTCATCCATGTGATTTTAGCAAACCAAAATATGTGTCTACATTGTGTATTCCATATGCTTTTTGTTTTGGGTTTTTGGGTTGACTAGTGTTGACCAGTCTTAGGTTGTTACTAGAGGCTCGGAGGTTATGAGATGTGATGGCATGTTGATCTTATTTGGTCTTGATCTTTCTAAACCCAACCATGGTAATGTGATCATATGCTCTATGAGATGTTTGTAATTACTGATTGTTATAACCGAGATTCTTATGTATGAGACACTTGACTTAACCATTTTTGAGTCATCAATCAGTTATCCTTGGATTACTTTTTAGTTGCCATGATGGGACTAAAATGTTGATTTATGATGTCATGTTGTGACATGTTTTGACTCAACCATTTTGGAGTCTTCGATTAGTATTACTTTGAGATACCTTTTGGTTGCTTGTTAAGAACCAATGGATATTGTGATTCATATTGGAGATTATATTTATGAGGTTTATTTTGTGGAGTTACTATGTGTTCTTGGATGAGAGAACCATCTTAATATCAGGTTGCCTATTAAAGAACTAAGTTTGATCTTTATGAGTGTTGCGGTATGGGACACAACTGTGGATTTATGTGCTCAGGAGAGGTTGTCTAGGTACATGATTATGGGAGTGGCTTGCATAGGGGTCTGGGGCCCAAAGTGTTCAGTACCAGGTTAACCTAATGCAAGTTATGTAATAAGTGATAATCTAGTAATTAAAATTTATGGGGGGAAACACACTAAAAAGATAAGTTAGAGATATTTGATCCACCCATGCCTTGAGTGCTTGTATAGACTAAGGATGGGATGAGTGCCTTGTCTTCTTGAGAGGGCTTCTTGGTTTCCACATGTGCCACATTGAGGGTCTGGGGCTCAGAGTAACCAGTCTAGGGTAACTCAATGCTTGAGGGTCCAAGGTCTAATGAGAGACCAGTCCAGGGTAACTCAAGTAGCCATGTGATGACACTCCCTAGTATGTAGCCTGAGTCTCCTCTATAGATTTTGTGTACCTTTGGTGGTGTACTTATTGTTGTGCCTCTAGGATTAGATGTCAATTTTGTGATTGGAACCTTTGAATTAGTATACTTTTAGGATTCCTGGACTTAAGTATTATGCTATGTGATTTTGATAGCCTGTTTGGGACTTGAGATTATCTCCTCGGCACGGTGGGAGTGGACCACTTAGGTTCCATGAGGTCGAGTGGTAGTGTTTTTCCACTCTTATCATTTGAGATCTGTCTGAGACATCATGGCTGATGCATCCTTTATGATGGTGGATATGTATCCTTTCATTGATGATTAGTATATGTTAGATGATGTTAGCTTATATTTACATGTTAGATTACTTTCTGTATATGATTTAGTATGTTTAGGTGTGACATTCCTACTATGTTAATACTGATGATCTCTTCGGTGATTTAGAATGTTACGCATGGAGGGATGGCTAGGATCCATGATGGTCTAATGATGCTATTTATGGTTGGGAGGAATCATCCACTTAGTTAATTATGTTTTTGATATATGGTTATCTTTTGTGATGGATGTTTTATGATGATGTATCATGTATGGTTTGTGGTTTCATTTATGTTATTGCATCATAGATTAGAGTTAGTATGATGATGTACCTTATTTACAAGGATGTATATTCTTTAAAGTCTTTCATACCCTGTGACATGTGCAGTGGATGATTGAGCATTCAGAAATGTAATTTAAGAACATTGGAATTTTCATTATTATTTTATGTGGATGCAGTACTAGATGGTGTCGTTATTAGTTATGTTAGATGTAATTCAACATTAAGGGATCCTTAAAGAATGTGATTTGTTATGTATGTTATGTTTACTTAAATTGATGCTAATGCTTCCGTTACTATGTATAAGTTGTGAATGGTTTATCTTTCATGTTTAAAAAAAAAATTGTTTGGAAAACTTAGAGATAATATAGATTAATGGATCCCTTGGTGGGGAATTACAAACTAATAACTATACAAAAAAAAAACATGAGCAAAAAGAAAAGAAAAGGCATAGAGACACTAGGCATGTTTGATGTTCTCCAAGGTTCTACCAAGTACTTGAGACTTTTAATCCAATTGTAGACATTCTCCATGGAGTTCATCTCCACATGCACATTTTCCTTCTATATATTATTTTTCTTCAATTTTCTATGACCAAGAATAGTACTGAGAATGGCCTTCCTCATCATCTCTTTTTGGACAAGTGCATGTAGTAGAAATGGCCACACCAAGCTCAATACTAGTGATGGAATTATTGAAATTGTTGTCAAGCAATTGCACTTTATCATTGAGGTCCTTAATTTGGACTTTCAGATCATTTTTAACCTTTTCGATAAAAATATCAAGATAAGGCATGGGGTTGAATGATCCTTTATTTCCTCAGCTACAAGATTATCAGAAATTTGGATTTTAACTTTACACCCAAGAACAACCTCAATATGAGCCTCCTAAGAATATTTTTCAATCTCCTCGAAGTCATCATGATATGTTTCTACTTAAAATTGCTCTTCAATGGCACTATTATAAGCTTTCTTTAGAGTTCTTCAACCTTAGTTTCATATCTATCCTCATTTTTGTCATCTTGGGTCTCATCTTCTCTCTTCTCATAGCTTTTTCCCTTCTTCACCCTTATTATTTCAAGTCTCCTCTCCCCTAAACTAGTTTCAATTCTATAACCATGAGCTATAGATTTATTAACTTCATCTTCACCTTTTGACCCTACTAAGTCTTGCTTGTCCACCTCAATGAATTCCTTCAGTCTTACTTTTTTTCAAAGGGATGGTAAGACTATTTTTGGTAGATGCATTCTTGAATTTAGTGAGAATTTCAAAGAACAAATATTCTTCAAAGGTTTGGTTTTTAACTTTTGGGTTTATGTTTGGGATTAGTAGTTCCTCCAACTGTAGTAAGGTAATGACCAAGGTCATTATCAGACTCAGTTTCTTCTCTAACAATAGAGGTCCGGAGGTGATGAGGGGGGCCATCTTTATTAGTTAAACACCTACCAAAACTAGGGTGGTGAGAGAACACATGGTGATAAAAGACAAAAATAAAACCCTAATGAATGGGTGAATTGCCATCATTCTTAATACTATTAGCTACGGATGAGTATAGAAAAAAATGGCATATTAATTTTTTCACTATGCCTCAACACATTAAGAAGCAAGTGGTAACCATGGTAAGTGTAAATTTTCATTTTAGGGTGAAATATACCATAACCCACAACAAGAAAAACATGGCAAAGGGACTAGGGAGCGATATACATTGATACCCATTACCAGATTTTATCATGACCAACTTCTCTATACCCCTGAATAATTTTTGTTTGAATTGTTGTAATCTCCCATGCCTTTCCTCTCAACATCATTCCCTTCACAAATTAGACCAGTAACCTCACCTATTAGAGAAGAGATCGCAACAAACTTGATAGTACCTATGGTAACATCAACATTCTACCAAGAGTTTGAAAACTTCATTGAGAGTATCTAATTATGGCCTTTCATAGCCTCAATGTATTTATCAAGATCAACCATTTTCAAGTAGTCCAATATTTCTCCATTTTTTAGTATTATAAACTCTCTCCTCAAACCACCGAAGGAAACTAGACTAATAATTCCTAAAATAACAAAGGGCTAAAGAGACACTTTAGAAATGGGGTTATGAATAATGATCTAGGCACTTATAATAAAGATAGTACCACTCACACAATCTTCTTCTATTCTCAAGAAACCCTCAAAACTTAAATTAGAAACTTTCCAACCTTTGAAATGATAGGGGTCATTATTACAAATTAAGCCACATTCCCAATCCCATAAATAAAGGAAGTACTTGAAATGATTCATCAAGATATTTCTAACCTTGGAATTAATGCCTAGATTGTGTGTCATAAGTTTGGACATCATAAATAATTATGCCAAAAGGTTAATGGTTAAGATGGAAAAGGTCACTTTACTCAATTATGTAAAGAAATATTTATAGTAATTAGAAGTTTTAAAATAATAAGAATCCCTAAATTTCCCACTTAAATCCTTACTTGAACTTCTTATGATTTTAATGGATATCTTTAAAAATATGACCATAATGTAAATACTCATATTCCTCCTAACCTCACACTTGTTAATTATGGGAAACCTTCTCCCATATTTCCTATACTCTCACTTGAGTATTTCTTTCTTCATTTAAGTAATTATTTTTAGTTCTTCATGACATCTAAAAGAGGAAACACGATACCATTTTTGAAAATTGAATCCCCAATAATCTAGGAAATTATCAGCTTTATGTCCTTCTCTTAAAGTATAGGAGATTCTAACCTTGTGGGAGGATAAAACTAACCTTCTGTAGTCACTGATTAGACTTTGAATAGGCTACAAGAATCTAGCCTTAATTAGAAGAATATCTATGATAAGCTATCAGTCCCCTCAACTTCAATATTAACAGCTCCTTAATCCTCTAATTTTCACTTTCTCACACATAGACATTCCTTTAGTGTAGTTTTTAGAGTTAATTCCTAGGTTCTTATCAAATTCCAAAATAATAAGTTCTATTTAGTTTCTAATAAGATCTCTTGCCCTACCTATTCGCATATTTCCCTTGGAGTAGTCATCCATATTACACTTAATCTAGTTGTTCTCTAGGTTATCCATGTAGAATGCTTCCAATTGAAAATACTATTCCAATGCACTTTCATCATGCTTTGTGTAACATTCCATTTTTGTGTGTCTCTTAAGTCCAATAAACTAGAGAAGGACATCCCTTTAGTGAAGCTCACATTACTAATATTTTTCCTAATAACTCTCTTAGTTATGAATAAAATAGGTAATGCATAGCTTTCTTGTTCTCTAAAGATTCCATTATTTATTTCCTTCCATATAGACCAAGCCACAATAGGAAGGATAAGAAGCCAAAGGTATTTAAGGACTAGGTGGAGAAGAGGGGTGTTGCTCCATTACAAGATGAGAATTTTCATAGAGCATAACATCGTCTTATTAACTTGAGTCTACTACAAAACAAGACTTTAAATATATCTAGATAAGGAGAAAGAAATAAATAAGTGGTCCATAGTCTCTACATCCTTCTCACATAAAACACATCTATTAGAAAAAATAAACCCCCACTTTATGAAGTTGTCTAAAGTTAGGATTTTCTCATGGAAATTTTCTCACCATAAATAGTTAAGTGGGAAGGTTAGGAATCTAGACCTCTCTCCAAAGTTGAATAGAATCTTTGAAAAAACCTAATGAGAGATAATTATAACTAACTGAGAAGAGACCATTACTATGATGTCTCTAAATCAATTTTTCCTTGTGCTTATTAGTAAACAAGGCAAGGTCTAGTAACATTACTTTTAGAGTGCATACATCCTCATGTCCTATACTAGCAATGCTTCTTGCCTCCCTTTTACTCAGCCAAAGACTTTTTTAAGTCCAGCCATTTAGTCTTACCACTTATCCAAACTATGTAGATTTACACTTGATACCAATATTAGTCAAGAGCTAGTTCTGAAGGTCTTGGTTAGATAGTATCTTCTTTAGTGAGCTATTAGCATCCCAAGAATCAAACCGGACTTGAGATTCTTTCTTCCATTACAAATAATCTTCCTACTACTTTTTTTCACCATCCCATTCATTTTTGATAAGTTAATAAAAAACATTAGAGGTACCATTAACATTGTCATTCATTAGAAAGAGACATGAGGGCCTGTTAGCCAGATATTTAGTTCTAATAATCTTTGTACATTCTTTAGAATCCTCCAAAATAGACCATCCCATTTTTTAAACTAAATGTTTCTTCATTTTTTTAAGGCTTCTAATCCCTAAACCCCTTTGCTTCTTTGATTTACACACTTGACTCTAGTTAACAAGGGAAAAATTCCTCTTTTCTACTATTGTAGACCAAAGGAATATTTTTTGGATCTTCTAAAGAGAATCAACCACTTTTTGATTTTATGATGGAAAAGGTCATAAAGTAAAATAGGATAATTTGGAGGGAGGATTTTAGAAGCAGTAAATTTCAACCCATACTTATGATTTTACCATTCCAGCCTGCCAATTTCCTCCAAAATTTCTCAATAATGTCATTCAAGTAGGATTGACAAGGTTTCACCAGGGCGGAAGGAAAACCAAGAGAGGTATTAGGTATAACAACAATATTATACCCCCAAAAACCTTGAAATACTCAACTGGACCTCATTACTAGTGTCAAAGAAGAATAGATTACGTTTTTTGAAATTTAATGTCTTGTTTAAAAAGATCTACATATTTAGTGAGAAAGGATTTTGAAGAGGTAGCTTCTAAGATAAAATCATCTCCAAAAAGAATCATGTCATCCATAAACTAGTTGTGAGTAGATAGAGAAATCCTAGAAATAAAATTTAATACTAGAGTTAGAATTAGCAAGCACGAGTTTAGATAGGTTCCTTCTAATAACTTCAGCCACTAGGATGAAAAGATAAGATAAGAGGGGGTCTCCTTGTTTGAGACATTTTCTAGTAGAAAAAAACTAGTATGACTTCCACTAACAAGGTCAACATATTTCCTAGTAGTCACATAACTCATTATCCTTCTATAGAATTTTCCTTTAAACCGAAATCTAGTCATAACCTTGTCAAGAAATAACCACTACACATGGTCATAAGCTTGAGATATGTCAAGTTTAAGATCCATAATAACCTTATCATTGGTAGTCATGGAGTGAATAATTTCATGGCTAAATATTAAAAACATTCATAATGTTTCTCTCTCGTACAAAGCTTTTTTTGTTCTTGGAAACTAGCTTATCCAAGATATGATTTTGTTTGTTCACTATGAGTTCAGCTATTATCTTATAGATAGTGTTAGACAAACTAATGGTCTGATACTCATTCAATGAGGTAGGGTCTTTGACTTAAGGAATAAGGTCTATATAAGTCTGGTTGGTTATATATGCCATAACTCCTTTTCTAAATAAGTAGCAGACAACCTTAAAATCATCTTCCCCTATAATCTCCCATTACTCAAGGAAAAATGTAGGTTGTAACCCATCAATACTAATATATTTGTAAACTTGGAATGAGAAAGAAACATCTCTAAATTCTTCTATTTTGACCTATGAGGTGTTCATTTCATTGTCTTCATTCGTTAGTAATTGAGGGATACAGTTAAGGAGGTCGTAAGGGTCTTCGACACCATAATCTTGGTTTCCATGCTGAATGAAGAAATTGACTATCTTAGTGTTTTTATCCTCCTCATCTATGATTACCACCCCATTAGTACAAAAAAGTGATCTTATACAATTTAAGCTTCTATGTTTCAAAGTAGTTTGGTGAAATAACCAAGTATTTTTGTTTCCTTCATTTAGCCATAGAACATAAGATTTTTGTTTCCAAAAGGCTTCCTCCTAAACTAAGAGAGAAATTCATTGGTCTCTAAGGGAGCAAGCATGTAAAATTGGGACATTGTCTTGATGGTTGTTTTCTTGTAACACATTTAAACCTCCACCAACTTGTCCTCAATGACCCCTTTTTTTAATCAAAAATATTTCTGAAGGAAACATTGTTCCAATTTATGACTTTACCTTGTACCACCTGCAATTTCATGTCAAAGTTTATCATTTGGGAGGACTTATTGGGCATATTCCACCAAGCATTAATCAAGTCCCTAAGATTGTAATTAGAGAACACTATATTTTCAAATCTTAAGGGATATGCCACCTTCTTGCCAACTTTCCACTTGAGGAGGAGAGAATTACAATTCATTCTAGTACATGGTTTATCTTCTTGAAAAAAATAATCTGTATTAGTCTAGTTAGGAGAGTAATTAGCCCTATAAAGCCTAACTTGTATAGAGACATAACCTTGTCTCCTATTATACCATGCCATATTAGCCCCCATTAGATCAAGGTCAATAAGTCTAGTGTTTAGAAAAAACTCCCCTAGAACTACCATGATTTTAGAGAAGTCTTCAACACCCCCAATCTTTTCCTAGTGATAAAAGCGAGATCTAGAGTCACCAATAGCCATTGATTTAGAACTACCACTATTTAAATGATTAGAAAGGGAATCCCAAAGAATTTTCTACTAACCTCAATTGTTTGGGGCATAAACATTGATTGTGTTCCATGAGCACCAAGTGGATAGATCATGGAAAGTAGTGTTACACGATGAGTTTAGAAGAGTACTTGACAAATTAATTATATTCCATATGGCATCTAGACTGCCCAATCCACCCTAAGAATCCTAAGAAATCCAGAAAGCACCAATCTAAACAAACTTCATAGATTTCTCCATACTTTCACTACTCATTTTTTTTTTCCTAAATAAGAATAATATCCTCTTTAAGATCATGAAGAGAAAAATTCAACATATGATGCTTTAGATGATTGTTCATACCCCTAAGATTCCAAGATAGTATTCTAACCATAATAAGATAAAAAGAAACTACTTTGATTTCAACTGACCCCCATGCATGCGAGAAACAACAAAAAAATATTCTTAAGGCCAAATCACCATCTATTAACCTCCCTTATCAAAAGAGGGCCATGAGGTCCCCACTAGATGTTCTCTGGGCATGTATCTCATTGCCTTGCTTGTTGTCATTCCTGCCTTGTTACTCTTTTCAACATCAATTTAAATTTTTTTTTGTTCTTCTTATCAAATTTTCTACACTAACATTCCCCAAGAATGTCACCCTCTATAAAAAAGTTAGTGTCCTAAAGGGATTAGGTAGACAAGATCTGAAGGAAACATGATGTAACTTGTTACAATCTTTAAAAAATGGGGACTTAGGACATAGTAAGACCACAAAGATATCCAAGTTATCACCAAGAGGGGGAATGATATCCTGTAACCTTAAACTAAAAAAATTGCTATACATATAAAATAGATGAGTAATAAAAACATAAAAATTAAACCAATAACCCCCAATAATTTTAAATAGTCTCAAAACGATAGTTGAAGAAGAAAATAGTAGAGCGTAAACAACTAGGATTTCGTAATGGCTTCCCAATCATTGCCAATGTTGTTAAGATTTTATAGTTCAATCCTTGGTATCCTCAAAGCCATGCACATTGTTCAACTTCTCCTCCTTGAGCATCCTAGCTTTCTTTAACTTGCTCTTCCCTATGATAGTACCCTAGCCATATTTCTCATCATTTCACTTTGGATTTTACCAGAAGTTGAGACTATAACACAAAATTCAATTTTAGTTATGGTATAAAAATAAATATCATTTAGGACATCAATTGTTTTGTGAAGGTACCTTATCTATCCCATGAAATTAGTTTCCATTTAATCTAGCATGCTCTATGCCTTATCATTAGGATCTTTCATCTCCTTATTGCCAGTATCCATATTTTGATTCTTCTTAGGAGCTTCATCTTCTAACCACATATCCACTTCAATTTTGTTTTCCTATGTGTCACATATTTCTCCATTAGTCTCTTCCACAACTTCAACTTATATTCTTCATCCTCCATGTTAGTGTCTTCGACATTTTTCTAGAAGAATACTCATTTTTAGTCTCACAAACAACATCCTCCCCTAGGCATCATAAGTATTGTCCTTGCTAAAATATTTATATTTTATTCTACTCACTAGAGATAGACTCATTTCTTTTATCAATGGTCACAGGATTAGAAACTCGTTCCTCAAAATCAACATTACCCTTGACATCATGATTCGTCATCTCAATTACTTCTATAACAATCCTAAGGCACTTTAGGGCTGCTAAAATCACCATTTCTAACATAAATAATCATGTTTGGCCAAGGTTTTGGCAAATAAAAATTCATCCAAAGAATGGGTCTTATCTTTTTTGGTTTGGGAGTTTTTATGGTTTTAACTATTTTGTCAAAGGAGGATAGGAGTTTCTCACAATAAATCCAAACTAATTTCCTTAATTTTCGCTGAGGAACCAAGATCAACTAAGGGGTTTTTATGGATAACAAGGCATCTCCCAATACCAAGGGAATGGGAAAAGGAATTCTTATTGGGAACTACATTTGGAGCAATTTTTATGTTGTCATTCTTACTAAATAAGTAAGAAAAAAATGATGAAAAATTGTTCAAATTGGAAGAAAAAAAAGTCATTGTGTAGATAAGCCTAGTTTCTGCCCTTAATTCTATAGGTCAAATAATGGTTAAGGATTCTAAATCATTTTCAAATGAAAAATGATTCAGCTAAATGTCAGTACTTATATAGGTTATAGTTATGTATGACATTTAACTAGTATTTTATTTTATATTTAAAATTATTGCACTTGCTTGTCTTGTGCACTAGTTTCATGGAATACTTGTGCTTTATTTTTATTTAAATATAAAGTTCATAATTTTCATTATCATTTGGAAAGGTGGCTATTCATAATTTATTAGTCTATAAAACATTTAGCAAACTAAAACTTGTTTTAATTTTAGTAACCAATAGGTTTGTGGAAAGATGACCCTAAAGTAATGATTAATTATGCATGGTAAACCTCACATGAGCTTGGCATGAGAGGTTTCATTGAGAAAATGGTTTCTATGCCTATTCTGCTACCATTACTATACTAAGATGATTGTTGGTCCAATCATCAAAAACTTTCTAGCTTTCTTGTTTTAAATCCAGCCAAAATGTTCTTACTTCAACTTTGTGGAAGGTTATCTCTTGTAAAAGATAGAGAACTCTGTTTCATTCAAGTAGATATGTTGGCTACAATTTTTTTTTATAAAATGATATCTCTCAATATACTTCTCTAAGCTATTTAAAATATAGGTATGCCAATTATTAAACTAAATTTGTTGTTTGGCTATGAAATTTGACTAGCACAACCATCATTATTTTTTTTGTCTTTTTTTTTTCCAACTAATGAATTATATAAAATAGCGGAAGGTAGCATTTTCTACATGAAGAACTCATGGATTGCTGCAACTATTACCACTTTTCTTGCAGACATAACTAGTTTTGGTGAACCATATAAAACAATGGGTTCATATTGCTCTGTTTGCTTAACAATAACTATTGAAAATTTTATGTCAAACCACAATAAGAGAGAAATAGTTTAGGAAAAATTAGAAAAACATCAAAAGCTATAAATAGACATGTGAATTCTATTTCTAGAGTTGATGTCTAGAAATTTCCATTCAGAATGACTATTATAAGAGTAAATCTAGTAGTCAATTTTGAATTCAGCCATGATTAGAGGCATTTTCTAGAATAAGAAAGACATGTTATAGAAGAAAGAATTTTTTGGTTGCATTAAAGTTAATTAAGTTCCCATAGAGTAAATGCTGAAATTCTAGGAGTGTTCATATATCATAGAAGTTTAATGTTGATTATTATTTGGAGCCAACTGGCCTGTAGATGTTTAACAATATTAGCAAATAGAGTTACTTTCCTTATATATGTAGTTGTCTTTATTTCTTATCAGACTTAGATAGTTTCTAATAATTCAATTATATATTTTTCTTCATTTGGTTAAAAATAATGTTAAATTATATGCATGATTTAGCTATAAAGTTGAAGTTTCAATTGATTTTTTGATATTAGTTAACATAGTGGATTCTTTATCTTTGTTAAAAACCTATTGGTTTATATCAAGTTAGGTTTATGTTGATGTAAGAATTTTTTTTCTTACATTTTTTTATGTAACATTTAAGTCTTAAAAACTTTTTTTTTCTTGTATTTTGTTCTTTTGGTAGCTTGGAGTTCCATACTCCATAATGAATTCCAATTCAACAAAAAAGATGCAATTTCTTCTTGTTGTTGCATCAAATGTTATCCAATTGGCATTAAAAATTTGGAATGCTATTGAGAATTCAAAAATTATACAAAAAAGTTTTATGAAACATAGAGAAAATTTCTCTAAAATGATAAAATTGCCATACATGGAATTAGATGGCATTGAAATAGTCCTTCATGCAATCAATTTTGAGCTAGAAGATGAGATTATTGGAAATTATTTATCTATTTCTTAGTGGGAAGGGAAAATTCAAGGTGAGTGGTATATCAAGCCGCTCTCTTTACATTGGTGAAACGACAACATTTTTCAAGTTAGATGTGATGATGAATGCTTTCGCAATATTTTTAGGCTGCCTTATGCATTATTTAAAAATCTTTGTGAAAATTTGAATGATGATTTGAAGAAAGGTGTAATATCATATTCATTTTCCACTAGCATAAAAAATAAGGTACTTTCATTTGAGAAATAGTTTGCTATTTTAGTTTTTTACTTGTCATCTAGAATGACAATGATTAACATTAGTGAACAATTTGGTTGTGGGAAGTCCACTGTGGTAAAAGTTGTAAATAAGTTCATTAATGTCTTTTTTGGTCAATATTGAAATCATATCCAATGGCTTAGTAACTAGATGTCACTTGAGCATGTGAAAGAAGGCTTTCATTTGGATGAGGATTTCCAAATTGTTGTGGAGCAATAGATGTAACTCATATTCAATCTCATCTTCTACCTAATGGTTGCTCTTCTGATTGGTTTGATCATGAACATAAATATAACATGTCATTATAAGAAATTACTGATATAAATATGTATTTCATGGATATTTTTACAGGATGGCTAGACTCTATAAATGATTTTAGGCTTCTACAAAACTCAGGTTTGTATAGAACGTGTGAAGGTGGGGAGAGATTAAATGGGCACCAGTGTTAGTTGGCTCATTGAATATGAGAGAGTACATTATCGGTGATGGAGGATATCCATTCTTGACATGGTTAATTACACCTTTCAGTGGAGGTTTAACAACTAGTCAAATAGTATCCAATTTTAAGTTATCATCAACACGCATTGTGGTAGAACACACATTTGGTAGGCTGAAAAAAAGTGGCAAATTTTGGAATAAAAATATATTTTATTGTTGTATATTGCATAATATGATATTAAATGTGCAAGATGAAGATGATACATGTGATGATATTGTTGATGAAAGTGGAACAAATATGACAAGTAATGAGTCAATAGATCCAGTTGAAACAATTACTCGAGAAGCATTAATGTCTTTTGTAAATGATGAAAGGTTGACAGTAATTTGAATCTATTTTGTAAAATTTTATATTATTAATGTTAAGTTTTGATTATCATATGAATATCATAACTTTCATGTATAAAATTCAAATCAATTTACATATAGCTTTCGATAGTGTAGGTTTATGAAAATGTGTTAATTGGCTTCACACCCTTAAATCAACAAAACTAGTTGGCTCCAAATTAATATAGTTTTTTATGATGTTTAATATAACATAAAGGTATGAAAATAAATACATAAAATTTGAAAAAAGTAAAATATCATATAACTTTCACATAATGTAAACATTTTTTTTTTGTTTTGAAATTTAATATATTTAATCAAATCACAATATAAATCGCAAGACAAATTTTTTAGTTCAAGTATTCCAATTCTAAAAAGTTAATATAAATGGAAAGTAGCATATTATTTATTTAATTCTATTTGCAATAAAATAATATTATCATACATTTAATTTTAAGATGATTTCATTTTAAAACTCATGTGACCACTAGCTTCCTTAAATTTAGGAGCCAAGATTTTAAAGTGGATTCATATCCAAATTTCATGGGACCACTTCTTTTTAAATGCTCCCAAAAATTCTTAGCAAATACCCGCTCTATTTTTAAGGAAGCAAGTTCCCATAGAACCCCAACTTTACTTATGGTTGACAGATTTTAGCTCCATTTTAACTTACTTGTGCAGTGGTCAAGATCATGAGGCTGGCCTAGTTTAATTTCCTATGCTAAAAAAATATAGAAATAGCATCAAATATATAAAGTAATTACAAGTATTCTGTGCATGCTTGGAGGGAGAATAAACTGTACGAAAGATATTTAAGGATAATTTTTTATTTATTAATCAGCACAAAAAGGGTCTAAACAAGTTTACATTTCTAAGGCTTGATGAATTCAAGGTTAAATATATGGGTGTTAAAGCCTAATGCTACAAAGAAGCTTTCTAGGTCTCCAAGCCTTCGATATTAGTACAGTAATGGTGAATCATTACCCCATTTTGCTGATTGGAGAGAGAATAGAGCCATGATTGGGTATTACAAAAGTTGTTAGGCATTCTCATCTTTTATTGCCATTGGCATAAATCTAATTTTGATAGAGAATTTGATTTCACTATCCGAGCAAGAATTGTTGGATTGCAATACTTATCACCATCAAAAAAAAATATTCTCTAAAAATAGAGGAATGGTTTAATCCAAATGGTAATTTTTTTATTCCCAAATGACAAATTTGGCCATTTCTATGTTAACTATTCGGTAAATAGAAAACATGAGAAATGCATTCTGGATAAACATGAGCAAACATGAGCTCATGTTCTTCCCTCTTATCCTTCTCTTCTCTAGACTACTCAGTAAAATGTTGTTTTTAACATTGCCAATTGTAGAAGTATCAATTGTGATTAGAATGTCTATATTTCTTTGAGGCATATTTAGGTTTGACAATGAAAATTTGGGATACTTCTAACTTTTTCCAATTTAACTAATTGAGTGTGATGAGTGTTAAAACTTTTGTATAATCTATGTACATGACTTTGTTAAGAATGCACCAACTAATTTTTAGTGGGTCACACTTTACATTTTTAATTAAAGACAAAAAATATTTTAGTTATATTCACAACTATTATAAATATAATAAGATGATCTATATTTTCCATAGGGATCACTAATACTATCAAATAACATACTTCTAAATGCTAAGATTTTATCAGTTGGACCATATTTAATGAGGTCAATGTTATATCCCTTTTGCTCTGATAAGATAGAGAATGATATGACTTGAACCCTTACAAAAAAACCAATATTAATAAGGGAAGGGAACCCAAATTTTTAAAAAAAGAAATAAAAATGACATAAATAATAACCAAATGACAACCATACAAAATAAAGAAAGGGTTTTAATATAATTGCTATATCTTATGTGTTCCCTCCAATAGCGAGAGTAAGATTTTACTTTACTAAAAGATGAATCAAGTATTCAAATACTACATTGAAAATATTCAATTCAATTATTAATTAAATTGAAGTAAATCATAATAAATCAAGGTAATAATAATAGATATATGAGTTAAGCATGATTTTTTAGATGTTTGTATAATTTTTTTAAAATATGCTATTAAATTCTAAAATGTTTTGATGATTTAATATGACTAATGTTGTACATTGGTTTATCAAATTACCCTATTCTATAAACATACTAAAATGAATGTCTTTGAAATAATGAATATAAATTATGTTAAATTTTATTTGATTAAATAATGATTCTAAATTATGTTGACTTTGATGTTAGATATTTGTCCCTAATGTCCCAAAAAAAGAAAAAAGGAAAAAAAGTGGTTGTGTTGAAAGATATTCTTCGATATGTTTTTTAGAAATGAAATGTTCTTTTTTCAAACCTTTATGAAAAAATAATATAATTAGTTCAATTACAATTCTCAAAGACAATTTGAAAATACTTGGATGTCTAAATTTTTGATATTAGATAGTAATATAATGCTAATTTTTTGTAACTATGATGCTCAAATAAATGTTCCCTAGATTTTTTTTAATGGCCACTATATGCTTTAATCTTTTTATAGATTTATTATAAACACAATATTCTATTGTAATATTCAATAATGACATGAATAAGACTACAAGAGATAGATAATCACAATGCCTATAAGTTATTAAAAGTGAAATTATACAATAGAAAAGATAAGAATACAAAGAGACCGAAAAACCATCAATAAATTATATAATCATAGATTTATATATTTTTAATGAAAAGGAAGATTGTGCACCACATTAAAATGTGAAATGCTCTTCTATGCAAGATAAAGAAAAAATATACAACTAAAAATATTAATGTCTAAAGAGATAAATATTTAAGATTATATAGACGAAAATATTACACATGAAAAATATTCCTTAATAATATATTGCGTGGACGTAAATAAACTAAGTTTTATAAACTATGATAAATAAGGTACCGAAAAATAAAAATAATATTCTCTTAAAAACAAATTGGAAAAAAAGTTTTGTGTGTGTGTGTGTGTGTGTGTGTGTGTGTGTGTGTGTGTGTGAGAGAGAGAGAGAGAGAGAGAGAGAGAGAGAGAGAGAGAGAGAGAGAGAGAGAGAGAATGTCCAAGAAGATTATGTTACACATATGGAAAAAAACACAATAAGATATCATAGATAAATTAAATTTCTTTCTAAGAACCTTTTTTTTTTTTTGATATTTTAACACATTATTTTGATGATTGGTACAATACTTAATTAGTGATTTGATCATGAATGAACTCCAAAATATATAATACATGAGAATATTTATTTATTTATTTATTAGGTGTTTATTTGGATTCTACAATAGAATGAGACACCCAAATCAATTTTTACTACTTGAATTCAAATAGCCCCAGGAGCTATATTGATAGCTCCCATTTAAAAAATATAACTACTATAATCTAACTATACATGATTGATAAAATTCAACCTTTCCTTTTTAAATTGTCATTGAATCTAAGGACAATGAGTTCTTTGAGAATTTTGAAGGATAATCTAATATATATATTTAACTTATCTTAAAAAGATCTTGTGTGTGTGTGTGTGTGCACTTGCACGCGCGTGCGTACACACACACACACACACACACACACACACACACACACACACACACACACATTATTTGATTCTTGGTGTGAGTAATACAACACTTTTTGACAATACAAAATGACATTGAAAAATGATGTATTATAGTTAGCTATCATCAATCATGTGATAAATCTATTTATTATTTTGAGTCTTGACATGAGTAATATAGATAAGGCATTCAAAACTTTTAGATAGTACAAAATGACATTGGGAAATGATGCATTCTAGTTGACTATCAAAAAACATTTATCACTAACCTTGATGGTTTAATATTGTTTTTCTTCTCAAAATAGACACTAAGAAATATATACTTACATACATCCATTGTACATTTTAACCATGTGACATAGAAATAGTAATTTAGATTGAAATCATTTTGAAAATGAGTTTAGAATTTATTTTTAGTTAATTTTAGTAATTTATAAATAGACTTTGTAACCAAATATACCATGTACTTAGCTATGTCTCATCAATCTATACCAAACTTTATCTACTAAATCAACCTACATTATATAACATTTCTCACCTTAGGAGAAGCTATCAGACCCCACTTGTAATTTTAATTTTAGATTAAGGAATCCTATTACCCATGCAAATATTATCCAAAATAGCCATGTTGAATCCTCTTTAAAGTGTTTGTGGATAAGAGGAATAGGTAAATAAATTATATGGCTCATTATAATGATTTGACCATGTACATAAAACAATTGTTGAATTCATTAAGAAACTACCTGTATTATCAAGTACCTTTCTAACCAAGATAGGATGAAAATTTTATGGCTTGCATGCTAAAATATGAAGCACTAATGCATTCTAAAGAGAATGAAAGGACAAATTTCCATCACTATCTTCATTGTTAGGGACAAAATTAAAGAATATACCATAGCTAATGAATATATCACATGTTCAAATAATGTTCAATAAAGAATTGTAATGATATCCTTGAAATATAATTATGTAGAAGATAATTTAATATTTTTGGGAAAAAATTATATTCAAAATATAAGATAAAATTTGGGAAGAGATATAAGACATATTTAAAGAAAATATATAAGGTAAACTTGAATAGAGATATACATAACATTCATGGAAAAGGTTAACAAATAAGAAAATTATAAATAAGTAAATTTATGTGGCCTATATTTGTGATGTTGGTGTTAAATAATGGTGATTGTTGTAGTAATTTGCTTTCTATAAATTGTAGGGATTGTTGTTTCAAGTATGCTAGTTCTTAGAAATTGAGAGGAAATGTTTCTTATGGATTAATGCATATAGATTTTTAAAAATTATTTATATATAAATAAGTTATATTATTATTTTTTGCTATAAATTTTTCACATTAAATGTGTGTTTATTATTTTATTGTTATATTACGATTAATTTTATAATAAATTTAAATCTTAATGTTTAACATATTATTTTATGTTCATTCAAATACTTTTAATGTAAGTATTTTTTCGTCAATAGATATTAGAGAGTATTCCTTAAAAAATATGTCCATCCACTCAAAGAGAAGAAAATGAAATAATGGAAAATAAGATATTAAATAGAATATTTATCAACAAGAACAAAGATAACCAAATGCAAGTTTTGATAGATAGGAAAGAAAATAATATTGTGTGACAAATGGAACACACATGTAAATAAAAATGGGTGTTGATAATGTCATCAAAAAATAAGATGATTTTGTGAGTGACAGATTAAAAACAATGGAATTGGAGGACAAAGAGTATGAAAAGATTAATGTGAAAATTAAATTTGAAGGAGAATTCAAGAATACCCTACATGAGAGCAAGAGGATTAAAAAAGAGAGTAAGAAGTAAAACTTAAATATTCAAGAGGATAATAATCTAACACCAAAATACTAAAAACCCTTCACAAATAAAAGAAGATGATAAAATATCTGTATTTTTAAATAAGACAGGCATAATGTAGAGGAAGGAATGACATATATCTAAACAACATTACATAAGGATATGTGAGATAATAAAAGAATAGTTCAGGAAAAAGTTAAAAACAAAATAACTAAATAGGACCCTAATTTTTTATTTGAAAAAAAGTACCAAGATTTTGGATGATAAACTTTGGGGGGTGGGTGTGAATAATTAATAAGCATATCAAACAACATTTTCACCTTTTAAAGTATTAACTAGTAATCAACCATAAATCAAGAAATAAAACAACTAACACATGAAATCATTCACACATTTGACATAAAGATTTTGGTTATGCGGAAATCTAATTTGAATAAAACCTATGGTGGGGATTAGTACAAACAAATAATTTTTACTCTTCTCAAGTACTCCCTATAGGATCCTAACCGTATTCGGAGTTTACAAAGACATTAGGGTAGATGCACAAATGACTATCACATTTGGGGCTAACCAGGGGGCCTTGGAAAAGTGACACTCAGCTAAGGGATACTTGGATGAGTAGGGCTCGACTGGGGCTACCTGTGATCCATCTAGCACCTATATGCCTAGGGGGCCTCAGCAAGCGGTAATCAACCGAGTGTCATGGGCCTTATAAATGGGCCCAATATTCTCTCTAGTCCCTCATTTTGTAAAAGGGGCTAGAAGAATAACAATTAGAGTTCTACAGGGGGCATTCAATTGAGAAGAGGTAGTTTTCCTAAAATATATTTTTATTATATTTAATAAAAATTCTGTTTAATTTAGTAATATAATTGTTAAAATTAAGTTTTCCAATTTTTATTTAATTAAATATGTTAATTTTTAGTTATATTTGATATAATGTGTTAATTTTAGTTATATCAATCAACTTTGTTAATTTTAAGTTATATTTAATCGTTAAAACTAAGTTTTCTAATTTTTATTTAATTAATGGTGTTAATTTTTGTACTATGTAGGAAAACACTAGGAAATTATAAATATTAGTTTTATTATCTAGGAAAATAATATAAATTTTTGAAACTCTAAATATTAGTTGTATTAGTTAGGAAAAGTTGAAATTGTAAACAATAATTGTAATGATTGGAAAAACTTAAAATTTTAAACATAAGAACCGTTTAAATTTTAAAAGAAGAATACAAATAAAACATTCCAAAGACTTCATAAAATTCTATGTTAAAATTAAAATTTCAACAATATAACTCAATTTATTTCTCTTCAAATTAGAAAATTAAAACTCTACATTTTGGCCCATTCACAAACTCTCATCCTCTCTGATTTCCATATAATATCTCAATCAATTCCAAACCTCTCTCTTTATCATTTGTCACTCTTGGCCATTTTCTTCTACTATGCAACCTAAAGATAAATAAAATCGCAACTTCTCCCATCTTTCTAGACTCCTTAAATTCATCTTCTCTCTCTCTCTCTCTCTCTCTCTCTCTCTCTCTCTCTCTCTCTCTCTCTCTCTCTCTCTCTCTCTCTCTCTCTCTCTCTCTCTCTCTCTCTCTCTCTCTCTTCCTATTTAAACTACATGAATTAAAAACTTAAACATTAGAAAACATTTAAAATATCACCCTCTCCTCACTTTCTCTCTCCTCACTTTATGTTGAGCATCAAGTTGAATCCCCTTGCTTACTTTTAGGTTTCTCTCCTCACTTACTATCTGCTTATTCACTCTCCTTCGGTTAGATCTTTCTCCTTGAAAGTTTTGTCTCTCCTACCTCACTTTCCTCAAGCTCTCCTCACTCTCTCTTCTCAAATTTTCTACCTCATTCTCTCTCCTTTCTTGAGTAGTCCTAATTATCTCTCCTTGAAATTTGTGTCTCTCCTCACTCACTTTCATTTCTCTCTTCATTCTCTCTTAGGTCAAGTTTTCTCTCTCCTTACTTTGTTTAATGTCTCTCTCCTCATTTTGTCTTTGCTCAATTTTTCTCTCTACTCACTCTCTTTTGGGTCTCCCTCCTCACTTTCTCTCCCCTCAATCTCTTTCGGTTCACTAAGCCTCACATTCTCTTTCCTTGTTCTATATATTCCCTTCAAAGGGAACTTTCTCTCCTCATTCTCTCCCCTCACTTTCTCTCTCCTCACTCTTCCCTCACATTAAAAAAATTATTTTATATATTTTGAGCATGTAAATGTACAAAAAATAATGATTTTAAATGTTCATGTGTCTTAAGGTGATATACGTAGGTTTAATTTAATCATGTTAAGTTCAAGAACTCCTAATGTTATTAAGTTAGATTATATTTAAATTTAAAGATTATTTTAATGTACATGTAGTTTTAAGGATGAAATTTACAAATTTATGCATGCATGCACACGTGCACACACAGACACACACGTGTATTAGATTGAATAATTTTACTAAATGGTAATTTTATACCTATTCACATGTCAACACTTGTAGTGTTTGTTTATTCTATTGTCTTTTTTATTTCATACTACATATATATCATGGTATCCAGTAGTTTAGAGCCTATTGCAGGGACTTCTAGAGGTACATTAAGAAGTAATTAGGATAAATGTTTAACTTAAGGGGACCTAGTGAGTCTACTAGGTCATTATGTGTCTTATAGTTTACATGATGGGTATGACTATGTCTTAATAGGGTGTAATAGGTTCCATTAGATAATAGTGATTTTTTTATTACTCAATGATTCATAGAGACCCCTTATGCTACACTTACAGGTAATTAGGATACATGCTTGTCTTAAGGAGACCTAGTAAGTCTACTAGGTCATTATGCATGTAATGGCTTACATGATGCATTCAAATGTGTCTTAATAGAGAATAATAGGTTCCATTAGGTAATAATGAGTCTTATATTACTCAAAAATGAACATGGACCCCTTATGGTACACTTATAGGAAATTAGGGTACATATTTGACTTAAGGGGGCGCAGTGAGTCTACTAGGTCATTATGTGTGTTCTAGCTTACATGATAGATCTGAGTGTACCTTAATAGGATGTAATAAGTTCCATTAGGTAATTACTAATAATGAGTCTTATATTACTCAAACATACATATGGACCACTTATCATACACTTATAGGTAATTAGGATACATATTTTTCTTAAGGGGACCTAGTCAGTCTATAAGATCAACCCTCTTCAAGTAGTCTAATATTTCTCTATTTTTTAGTATTATAAACTCACTCCTCAAGCAACTCAAGGAAACTAGACTAATAATTCTGAAAATAATAGAGATCTGAAGAGACACTTTAGAAATGAGGTTATGAATAATGATCTAGGCACTTATAATAAAGATAGTACAACTCACACAATCTTCCTCTATTCTCAAGAAACCCTCAAAATTTAAATTAGAAACTTTCCAACATTTAAAATGATAGGAATAATTATTAAAAATTAAGCCATATTCCTAATCCCATAAATAAAGGAAGTACTTCAAATGATTCATCGAGATTTTTCCAACCTTGGAATTAATGCCTAGATGGTGTGTCATAAGTTTTGACATCATAAACCATTTTGCCAAAAGGCTAATGATTAGGATGTAAAATATCACTTTACTAAATTATGTAAAGAAATACTGATAGTGATCAAAATTTTTCAAATAATCAGCATCCTAAATTCCCACTTAAATCCTTGAATTTCTCACGATTTTAAAGGATAGCTTTAAAAACATGACCATAATGTAAATACTTATATTCCACCTAACCTCACACTTGTTAAATATGGGAAACCTTGTCCCATATTTCCTATCCTCCCACTTGAGTATTTCTTTCTTCATTTACAATAATTTCTTTTAGTTCTTCACGTTATTTGAAAGAGGGAACACAGTACCAATTCTAAAAATTTAATCCCCAATAAGGTAGGAAATTAGTAGCTTTATTTCCCTTTCTTAAAGTATAGTAGATTCTAACCTTGTGGGAGGATAAAAGGAACATTTTATAGTCACTCATTAGACTTTGAATACACTACAAATATCTAGCCTTAATTAGAAGAATATATATGATAAGCTTCGAGGCCCCCTCAACTTCAATATTAACAGCTCCATAATCCTCTGATTTTCACTTTGCCACACATAGACATTCCTTTAGTGTAGTTGTTAGAGTTAATTCCTAGGTTCTTATCAAATCCCAAAATAATAAGTTCTATGTTGTTTTTGATAAGACCTCTTGCCCTACCTATTCCCATATTTCTCTTGGAGTAGTCATCCATATTACACTTAATCTAGTTTTCCTCTTGGGTATCCATGTAGAATACTTCCTATTCTAGATACTATTCCAATTCACTTTTATCATGCTTTAGATAGCATTCCATTTTTGTATGTTTGTTTAGTCTAACAAACTAGGAAAGGACATTCCTTTAGGAAGGTTGGCATTGCTAATATTTTCCCCAATAATTCTCTTAGTGATGCATAAAATAAGTAGTATATAGTTTTTTTGTTGTCTGAAGATTTCATTGTTTCTTTCCTTCCATATAAAACATGCCAAAATAGAAAGGATAAGAATCCAAAGTTGTTTAAGGACCACATGGAGAAGATGGGTGTTTCTCCATTGCAAGACGAGAATTTTGATATAGCATGAAATTGTCTTATTAACTTGAGTCTGCTACACAACAAGACATCAAAGATCTTTAGATAAGGAGAAATAAAAAAATAAGTGGTTGATAGTCTCTACATCCTTCTCACATAAAACACATCTATTAGAAAAACTAAACCCTCTCTTTATGAAGTTCTCTAAATTTAAGATTTTCTCATGAGCAACCGCTCACTAGAAATAGTTAATTTTAGTGGGAAGGTTAGGAATCTAGACCTCTCTCAAAGTTGAATAGAATGACAAGACCTAATGAGAGATACGTATAACGGATCGAGAAGACATCATTTGTATGATGTCTCTAAATTCATTTTTTGTTGTACTTATTATTAAATGAGGTAGAGTCTAGTAACATATCTTTTAGAGTGCATACATACTCATGTCCTATACCAATAATGCTTCTTCCATCCCTTTTTCTTAGCCAAAGACTTTTCAAGTCTAATCATTTAGTCTTACCATTTCTCTAAACAATATAGATTTACACTTGATAGCAATATTAGCCAAGAGTCAGTTCTAAAGGTCTTGTTTTGAGAATATATCCTGTAGTGGGATATTAGCATTCCAAGAATCAGACCAGACGAGAGCATTTCTTCCATTACAAATAATCTTCCTACTACCTTTTTTCACCATCACATTCATTTTTGATAAGTTATTCAATAATGCAAAGGTACCATTAACATTATCATTCATTAGGAAGAGATAGGAGGGCCCGTTAGACAAATATTTAGCCGTAATAATCTTTGTACATTCTTTAGAATCCTCCAAAATAGACCATCCCATTTTTGAAACTAAATATTTGTTCTTTTTTTTGAAGCTTCTAATCCCTAAACCCCCTTGCTTCTTTTGTTTACACACTTGACTCCAGTTAACAAGAGACATTTTCCTCTTTAGGAATTTTTTTGGATCTTCTCAAGAGAATCAACCACTTTTTATTTTATGATGAAAATGGTCATAAAGTAAACTAGGATACTTTGGAGGCAGAATTTTAGGAGTAAATTTTAATCCATACTTATGATTTTGCCATTCTAGCCTGTCAACTTCCTTTGGAATTTCTCAATAATGTAATTCAAGGAGGATTGACAAGGTTTACTGGGGAGAAAGGGAGACCAAGAGATGTATTAGGTGATGCAATTGACAAGTGTGATGTGGCCCAACCAAGTTCACAAAGGTGAAAATGTGCAAGGGAAAGGTTATGCTCCCCGAACCCACAAAACAACAACTATCCACTCTACAACTCCTACACAGTCCCAATGGCTATGATGGATGTATTTCACTTATCTAATATGGATTCAATAATTTTTAAGTGTTTTGAGAGCCCCAACCAAATCTTAGAACTCAAATCCTTCAAAATTGCCTAGTATAGCTAATTGCCCCTTACTAGGTTTCCAAAGAGAAAGATTTCAAGTTTTCTCCAAAATTTTCCAAAGGAATCTTAAAAAAAAATGTTTTTGTATACCCATTTTGGCCTTCATAAAAATATGTAAAAATCAATATGGGTTTTTTTTAGACCAACAACCAAATCCCAAAATTTTGCACCCTTTTTAAGCATAAAATAGGGTGATTTTACAAAGAAAGTATATGCTGCCCATACTTTCAAAGTTTTATGATTTATAAATTCCTCCAAAATGATCCGAATCAAAGGGAAATCAAATTAATTTGACTCCCCAACCTCTGCAAATAAGAAATCCCCAATTTGGCCTCTTACCAACCCACAAATCTAGGGATTTCTCAATATGTGACTTCCCAAGCCAATATCAACCAACTAAAGGTTGATTCACATGTCCAAGGTATGTGTAGATGATATCTACCATAAAATACCCCTCTCCAATGGATAGATCTTTTCCTTCTATGCTCCAAGCATGCATTTCATGCACCTACAACCACCAAAAACCTATTAGAAGCCTCCATTCATGATAACTCCTTCCCAATAATTTTTAGAATGATTATTTACATTATAATATAGGTTCATTCCATGGGAATCAGATTCCTACATCCATGGAATGAAAAAATGCTCTCTAAATGGCCAAAACTTGCACAATTTGTTGCAAAAGTTTGTTGCAATCAACACTTTTGGCTAAATGATCTTCTACTTGCCTTAATGCACCAAAAAAGGGTTAGAGATCATTCCAATGGATTAAAAACATCAAAATAGAAATGAGAAACCAACCCAAACAAAATATCTAATACAAAATACTCAAAAATGAACTGGAAAATGTTGATGGAATCTGTACAATTCCTTCAATCTACTCATCACATGCCTTTACCAAGTTATATGGGATGAAAAATCAAACCATATTCCATTGGTTGGAATCCATAACAAAGTTTAAAACACAGAAATATTGATTTTCCCTCCTAATCCAATATATAGCTGTTAGGATTCAAAATTTGAAATTAAGACCATATTTAAAATGTTTGAACTCATATTTTATTACTTTCCACTACTTAGGACTTATTTTAATACCCGCCTAAGACCTATTTCATCCCTCTAACCAATCTAGATCCCTTGTTGGTACTATTGGCCACCCTTACATCATTTTTATGCCTAAACCCTTTATCAGGATCTTTAGGAATTTTCATGTTAACATTAAATTGTTCATTACATTTAGTCATTATAGGATTCAATACATTGCAATCCACTTTCAAGGATACCATAGATCCTTTTCTTTTGTTTACATCCAAGTTGTGCTTAGATGTTTTCTTGGGTGCTCCTGCACCATACACCCCCCCTCAAAAAAGACTCTTGTCACAAGAGTGAAGGGGAGTTGTCTTCAAGCCACCTATTCTCCTACATGGATTTCTACAACTCTTCTTCAGCAATTCTCCACTTGTGCAACACGTAGTTCCTATATTAAAAATGTTAGAACAAATTAAAACATTAGATTTAGGACATTTATCAACTTTTCCCCCTCAATTTGCCCTTTCTCTTTCATTTGAGGATCCAAAAGACCCTTGTCTCTACCCTTCATGGACACTCCATCATTACTGTTAATGATTGTTACCAATGGAGACCAAAGAGAACAAATTAATACCCTCTTTTCACACCCCATTTGCTGCAAATCAGAACTTTTGTGATTAGCAACATGACTCTTCATCATTACCAAGGAAGCTTTGTGTTTTATATTAGTACCACTTGTTGTTTGATCTTCTAAAGTGATATACTTCTTCTCACCAACACATAAAATCCTTCCACCATTAGCATCATCAAGTTTGGTAAAGGGTTAAGTCAAAATTTCAAACCATCCTTATGCACAAGATACACATTTTCCAATCCATAATATATAGTATCCTTGGAGGCTTGCCAAGGCCTTCCAAGAATAATATGACAACATGTCATAGGAATCACATAAGAAAGAACTCTATCAACATATGATCCTATTTAAAAATCAACAAATGCTTTCTCTATAACAATAATATTTTTCTCATCACTAACCCATGAAGCTTTATATGGTCTCTCAATGGGAAACTTTTGCAATTTTAGTTTGTTTACCATCTCATAAGAAACCAAATTATCAAATGATCTAGAATCAATGATCATTTTATAAACCTTACCATGACTTACATAATTTATCTTATATTGGAGCCTTCTTTTCCTACTACATTCTTCTCACAATCAAGGATACTCCTTCCTCATATGGTCCAATTTCTATAGCAATGTCTTTGGGTTCCCATTCTTCTTCCTATCCTTGTCCCAAGTGAACTATATTCTCTACCTTCTTGTGATCAGACTCCTACTCAGAACACCTATAGGACTGATGCCTAATGCATCTACAATTAAAACACTTAATAGTGAATGCAGTACTACCTTTACCATAACCAAATCTGCTACTTCCTCTTTGTCTTGAATCAACATTCTTGCTTTTATCCTCACTAGATTCTGCCTTCTCATCAGTAAATTTGCCTCGTCTAGCTTTTTTTGCATTTCTTCTACCACCACTACTTTTTTCTCTTCTCTTCAACTTCTCTTCATACCTTATGGCCAAGTTGTAACATTTCTCAATGGATCTAGGGGTTGTAAGACTTAAATCATCTTGGATGTTGAATCTAAGCTCCCCTAAGTATCTTTCCATTTTCTCTTCTACATCCTCATCATGACCCATACTGATATCCAAATTATGGAATTCTAAAGTGTACCCTTGTACATCCAAGTCTCTTTGCCTAAGACTTTGTAGTTTCTTGTACATTTGTACCTTTTAGTCACTAGGTAAAAAGTTTGCCTTCATTTTGTCCATCATAGTATACCAAGAGGTAATCTTGGGTCTACTATTCTTCCATATCTCTTCCTATATACAATCCCACTAAAGTAAGGCATGCCTTTTTAGTCTAGTCTTAGAAATCTTTACTTTCTCTTTGTCCTCTATGTTCTCAAACTCAAAGTAGTTCTCCATTGCACTGAATGAATCAATGAGTTCTTCATCATCCATCTTACCTATATACAAAGGTAAGTCTGATCTTCCTTTTGCATCACCACTCCTTATGGCTTTAAAAAACATAGCCATTCTCTCCTCCTTAGGATCTAACTGTTCCTCTTCTCTCAGACATCTTATTCTTCCTACTTTTCAAATTCATTTTCCTCTTCCAATATGATTTCTCCTTTCTTTTCTAGTATAGTAAGCCTACCAATCAAGGATTTCATCTCCTTGTCCTTCTCAAGCTTTTCCCTTCTTTCTTGTTCAAGGGTTGCTCTTATCTTTCTATTCTCTGTCATTTGTTCCTTCAAAAGATTTGAAAGTTCAGCATTAGTGACCCTCTGAGGGATTCCCTTATCCTCTCCTTTTGACATCTCCTCAAGTACCAAGACCAACTACGAATGCTCAAAGGCTTCAACAAGGATCAAATAAAAAAATGACCCCAATAACTCTCTCTTCCTTCATCCTAGGATGTTCCTAAGATCTATTACCAATTTATGAGTTTGATGTGTCCAAACCAAGTTCACAAAGGTGAAAATGTGCAAGGGAAAGGCTATGTTCCCCAAACCCACAAAACAAAAAAAAATCCACTTTATAACTCCTACACCCTCCCAATGGCTATAGTGGATGTATTTCACTTATATAATGTGGATTCAAGAGGTTTCAGACCCCCAACCCAACCCTAGCACTCAAATCCTTCAAAATTGCCTAGTAGGCCTAACTGCCACCAACTATGTTTCTAATGAGAAAGATTTCAAGTTTTATTCAAACTTTTCCAATGAACTATTCAAAAAATAAATAGGTTTTCAGATACCCATTTCAGCCTTCTTCAACATATGTAAAAATTAGTATGGATTTTTTTGGACCAACAACTAGATTCCGAAACTTGGCACCCTTTTTATGCATAAAATAGGGTGATTTTACAAAGAACGTAGATTATTCCCATACTTCCATAGATTTATGATTTCAAAATTCCTCCAAAATGATCCCAATCAAATTAAAATTAAATCAATTTGTTATCCTAGCCTCTAAAAATAATAAACCCAAAATTTGGCCTCTTATAAACCCTCAAATCTAGGGCTTTCTCAATGTATGACTTCCCAAGACATTATCAACCAACTGAAGGTTGATTCACCATTTCTAGGGTATGTGTAGATGATATCTACCATAAAATACCCCTCTCCAATGGATAGATCTTCGCCTGCTACCCTCCAAGCATGCATTTCATGCACCTACAACCACCAAAAACCTATTAGAAGCATCCATTCATGATAACTCCTTCCCAATAATTTCTAGAATGATTATTTACATTATAATATAGGTTCATTCAATGGGAATTAGATTCCTACATCCATGGAATGAAGAAATGCTCTCTAAATGCCCAAAACTTGCACAATTTGTTGCAAAAGTTGCTTGCAATCAACACTTTTGGCTAAATGATCTTCTAATTTCCTTAATTCACTAGAAAAAGGATTAGATATCATTCCAATGGATTCATAAAATCAAAAAATCAACAAGAAACCAACACAAAGAAAATATCTAATACAAATTACTCAAAAATGGAGTTTTTATTGCATTCCAATTGCCAAATCCATACAATGCTGATGGAATCCATACAATGCCTTAAATATGATGATCCCATGCCTTTACCAGGATATATAAGATGAAATAAAAATTTCAAAACCATATTTCATTGGTTAGAATCTATAACAAAGGTTGAAACACTCAAATATTGATTTTCCCTCCTAATCCAGTATATAGTCATTAAGATTCAAAATTTGAATTTAAAACCTTATTTAAAATGTTATAACTCATACTTTGTTCATTTCCACTACTTGGGACTTATTCTAATATCCCCCCTTAGGACCTATTTGATCCCTCTAACCAATTTAGATCCCTTGTTCACACTATTGGCCACCCTTACATCATTTTTATGCCTAAATCCTTTATCAGGATCTTTAGGACTTTTCATGTTAAGATTACATTGTTCATTACATTTAGCCATTATAGGCTTCAATACATTCAATCCACTTTCAAAGATACCATAAATCCTTCTTCTTCTTTTTCCATCCAAGGTGTGCTTAGATGCTACCTAGGTGCTCCTACACCATTAGGTATAACAACAATATTATACCCCAATCAACCTTGAAATAATCAACTAGACCTCATTCTACTAGTGTCAAAGAGAATAGTTTACATTTTTTGAAATTTATTGTGTTTTTTAAAAGGATTAACATATTTAGTGAGAAATTCTTTTGAAGAGGTAGCTTCTAAGATAAAAAACCTCTTCAAAAAGAATCATGTAATCCATAAACTAGTAGTGAGTAGATAGAGAAATCCTAGAAATAAATTTAACACTAGAGTTAGAACTAGAAAGGAAGAGTTTAGATAGGTTCCTTCCAATAACTTCATCCACTAGGATGAAAAGATAAGACGAGAGATGGTCTCCTTGTCTGAGAATCTTGCCAGAAGAAAAAAACCTAGTAGAATTTCCATTAACATGGTCAACATATATCTTAGTAGTCACATAGTTCATTATCCTTCTATAGAATTCTGCTTTAAACCAAAATCTAGTCATAACCTTGTCAAGAAATAACCATTGCACATGGTCATAAGCCTTAGATATGTCAAGTTTAAGATCCATAATAACCTTATTGGTAGTCATGGAGTGAATAATTTCGTGGGTAAATATTAAAAAAATCCATAATGTTTCTCCCTCCTAGAAAGCCTTTCTAGTTCTTGGAAACTAGTTTATCCAAGATAGTATTCTATTTTTTCACTAGACTTCAGCTATTGTCTTATAGATTTTGTTAGACAAACTAATGGGTTGATAGTCATTCATTGAGGAAGGATCTTTTTCTTAAGAAATAAGGGCTATATAAGTCTGGTTGATTATATATGCCATAACTCCTTTACTAAAGAAGTAGTAGACAACCATAAAAATGTCTTCCCTTATTATCTCCCATTACTCAGGAAAAAATGTAGGTGGTAACCCATCAAGTCTGAGAGATTTGTAAAGTTAGAAAGAGAAAAAAAACATCTCTAAATTCTTCTATTTTGACCTAGGAAGTCTTCATTCATTAGTAATTGGGGTCCGATACAACGAAGGAAATCATGAGGGTCTTCCACACCATAATCTTGTGCTCCATGCTGAATGAATAAATTGATTATCTTGGTGTCGATATCCTCCTCTTCTATGACCACTACCCCATTAGTAAAAACAAGCAATCTAATACAATTTAAGCTTCTATGTTTCAAAGTAGTTTGGTGAAATAACATATTATTATTGTCTCCTTCATTTAGCCATAGAATAGAAGATTTTTGTTTCCAAAAGGTTTCCTCCTAAACTGGGAGAGAAATTCATTGGTCTCTAAGGGAGCAAGCATGTAAAATCAGGACAATGTCTTGATAGTTGTTTTCTTGTAACACATAAACCTCCACCAACCTATCCTCAATGACCCTTTTTTTTATCAAAAATATTTCCAAAGGAAATTTTGTTTCAATTTATGACTTTATCTTTTACCACCTATAACTTCATCTCAAAGTTTATCATTTGGGAGGACTTATTGGACATATTCCACCAAGCATTAATTAGGTCCCTAAGATTGTAATTAGAGAACAACATATTTTCAAATCTTAAGGGATATACCATCTCTTTTCTTTGTTTCCACTTGAGGAGGAGAGAATTATGATTCATTCCACTACATGGTTTATCTTCTTGAAAAAATAATCTATATTAGTCTAGTAAGGAGAGAGAGTATCCCTATCAAGCCTAACATGGATAAGTCCATAATCTTGTCTCCTATTAGACCACATGACATTATCCCCTAGAAGATCAAGGTCAATAAGTCCTTTGTTTAGAAATAAACTCCCCTAGATCTATAATGATTTCAAAGAAAGGTTCAACACCTTTAATCTTTTCCTAGTTATAAAGAGGGGATTTGAAGTCACCAACAACCATCAATTTAGAACTACCACTATTTAAAAGATTACAAAGAGAATCCCAAAGAATTTTCCACTAACCTCAGTTATTTGGGGCATAAACATTGACTATTTTCCATGACCACTAGGTGGATAGATCATGGAAACTAGTAATAATAGAGTTACAAGATGACTTTAGAAGAGTAATTGACAAATTAATTGTATTCCATATGGCATCTAGACTGCCCAATCCACCCTAGGAATCCTAAGAAATCAAGGAAGAATTAGGCTGAACAAACTTCATAGATTTCTCCATACTTTCACTACTCATTTTTATTTCCTAAATAAGAATAATATCTTCTCTAAGATCCTAAAGAGGAAACTTCAACATATGATGCTTTAGATGACTGTTCATACCCCTATGATTCCAATATAGTATTCTAACCATCATAAGATAAAAAGAAACTGCTCTAAGTTTAACTAACTCCCATGCACAAGAAACACCACAAAAATTTCTTAAGGCTAGATCACCATCTATTGACCTCCCTTATCAAAAGAGGGTCATGGGATCCCCACTAGATGTTCCTTGGGCATGGATCTCACTGCCTTGCTTGTTGTCATTCCTGCCTTGTTACTCTTTTCAACATAAATTTTAAAATATTTTTTTGTTCTTCTTATAAACTTTTGTCCACTAACATTCCTCAAGAATGTCACCCTTTGTAAAAAAGTTAGTGTCCTAAAGGGATTAGGTAGAAAAGATCTAAAGGAAACATGATGCAACTTGTTACAACCTTAAAAAGATGGGGACTTAGGACACATTAACACCACAAAGATACCCAACCTATGACCAAGAGGGGGAATGATATCCTCCAACCTTAAACTAAAAAAATTGCTACACATATAAAATGGAACAATAATAACAACACATAAATTAAACCAGTAACCCACAAAATTTTTAAATAGTCTTAAAACAATAGTTGGAGAAGAAAATAGTAGAGTGTAAACAATTAGAATTTCTTAATTGCTTCCCAATCATTGATAATTTTATTAAGGTCTCCATTCTAATCCTTGGGATCCTCAAAGTTGTGCACATTGTTCAACTTGTCCTCCTTGAGTGTCTTAGCTTTCTTTAACTTGCTCTTCCTTGTGCTAGTACACTGACCATATTTCTCATCATTTCATTTTGGATTTTACAAAAAGTTGAGACTATAATACAAAATCCAGTTTTAGTTATGGCATCTAAATAAATATGATTTATGACATCAATTTTGTTGTGAAGGTACCTTATCTATCCCATTAAATTATTTTCCATTCAATCTAGCATGCTTTATACCTTATCATTAAGACCTTTCATCCCCTTATTGCCAGTGTCCACATTTTGATTCTTCTCAAGGACTTCATCTTCTAACCACATATTCACTTCAATTTGGTCTTCCTATGTGCCACATATTTCTCCATTAGTCTCTTCCACATCTTCAACTTAATATTATTCATGTCCTCCATGTTAGTGTCTTTGAAATTTTTCTAGAAATGTACTCATTTTCAGTCTCATGAACAACATCCTCTCCTAGGTCTCATAAGTATCATCCTTGCTAACATCTATATAATTTTTTCCTTTTTTATTCTACTCATAGGAGCTAGACTCATGTCTTTTTTCATCAATGGGCACAAGATTAGCAACTCATTCCTCAAAATCAGCGTTACCCTTGAAATCATGATTCTTCACCTCAATTACTTCTGTAATAATCCTAAGACACTTTGGGGTGCTAAAATGAAAATTTATAACAAAAGTATTCATGTTTGGCCAAGGTTTTGCCAAAGAAAAATTCATCCAAAGAATGGGTTTTAGGTTTTTTAGTTTGGGATTTTTAATGTTTTAAAACTATTTTCTCAAAGGATAGGACTTTTTCACAATAGATCCAAACTAATTTCCTCAATTTTCACTAAGGAGACAAGATCAACTAAGGAGTTCTTATGGATAATGAGGCATGTCCCAATACCAAGGGAATGAGAAAAGGAATTCTTATTAGGAACTACAATTGGAACAATTTTTTATGTTGTGATTGATGTCAAACCTATTCATAAGATAGAGTGTCAAACCTACTAGAGAGACATTTACTAACAGTGTGGAAGGCCATATCATTTGATTGATGAAGAGGATTTGAAAAGAAGTGATAGCAAGGTGAGCTAGTAAGTGTTAATGAGTGATGAGAAGATAAGTATCAATGAAATAAAATGGGCACTTGATAAGTTAGTACTTGACAAGATAATGTGTTGTTCAATCAATACATGAAGTGAATAAAATAATTGGATGAAGCTTAGAGTTGGAAGAACCATAAAGGATAAGCTTGACTGAGTATTAGTATTAGTTGCTCAATGAAGGAGCTAAAGAAAAAGATTAAACAACTTAAGTATAATCCAAATAAAATGGTTTAATCCGAGTGTTACTTATTGCTGAGAAAATGTATGAAGAAGTCTTAGTAGGGATCAAGCATAGTAATGACTAAGTAAGCTTGTTTTAATATTGATAAAAATATTATAGTGTATGTTGAGGTATACAGTGATGACCAAGGAGAAGAACCTAGTTATTTCCAAGTGACAAAAGTTATAGTTTGGGAAAGATTTTAATATAAGGTCAGCACAGTTGGAATTTTGAATTAATTGGTGCACATGGAAGATAAGGGTTGATGAGATGACATATATAATGCAAGAGGATATTTTTTTATGTAATCAAAGGAAAGGATTTGATTAGTAGTTTCTAGAAGAAGAATGAGAACAAAAATATAGAAGTATCTAATGAATCTGACCTAACCCTAAGATTAATGGTGATGTTTAAGAAGAAAAAAATTGAAACTATCTATTTAAGGAGGCATAAGATATGATTTCTAAGGTTGGTTTTTTGTTGATTATCAATCTTAAGTAGAAGTGGTAAAGAATAAAATAGAAGAGGTGAAGTTTGAAGAGTTGGTGAAGAGTGATTGCTTGAGGAGATGTCAGACAGATCAATAAATGAGATGCCAATGGATGCCATTTAATGAACTAGTAGATGGTCAAATGGAGATTTTAATTTTAAAAGTGAGTTTTACTTTACATATCAAACCTATTGTTACATTCTAACCATTGTATCATTAAAAATCCTTTAATCATGGTTGACCTCATAGTCATTTTGTAAATCCTTTAATCATGGACATTCTAATGGACTGATCCAAAGTCCTCTAACAAGGCCACTCCTAATAGGGTGATTAAATACAAAACAAGATCACATTTAATAGTGTGTTGTATAACCTTTAATAGGGTTGGATCTTAATTGAGCTCACTTAGAGAGAGTGAGAAATTCGAAGTATGTTGCTTGGCAGTTTTTCCCAAATTGGGTTTCTACATTAAAACTTGGTGTCAATGTGTTATTTTTATTTGTGGATGTTATTGTTTTGCATGATATATTTTCATTAGTTTATTTACTAGCATTAAATACATAGAAAACAAAGATTAATTACATGAACATTTAATTTCTAATGATATGCTATACATACTAAGTGGGTATCTAGATTGATTAAGTTGATTGAAGTTAGTGAAAGTTGAATTGATACATCTAGACCTGAGGATAACTTATTCAACCCCTTCTTAGTTATTCTAAATAATTATAACAATTGGTATTAGATATTTTGTTCTTTTAAGAAAAATATGAGAGGACTCAAGGAAAAGATAGAGATGTAGAAGAGAGAGATACCTAAGCTAAACAAGGAGGACTTCCTAGCATGGAAAAGACTAATGAGATTGTACTTATCTAGTGTTGGAGATTTCACATCAAACTATTTGGACAATAAATAAATTGAGGTTCCTAGACCTATGATAGTTGAATCAATGAAAGACAAGAAAGAGCATAATCAAATGATGATTGAACTGGTAGTGACCCTCAATTATGCTTAATTTGATGATGTGAAAGACTGCACTACTGCTAAGAAAATGTGGGACAAGTTGGGAAAAATCTATGGAGGAGATTAAAATACATTGAGATCTAAGAAAAAAAACTTGAGAGGAAAATTTGATGACATGAGAATCAAAGAGGGTTAGAGTGTTACACAACACTATGGTTAAATTGAAGATGTGGTGAATGCTATCTAAAGAGGTGAAGGATGCATAATTGATAAGACTGTGACAAGTAAGGTATTGAGGACTTTAATTCTTATCTCTACAATTCAAATATCTTAAATTCAAGAAATTTTATGTACACCTAGTAATGATCTGACCTTGGATAGTTTGATTGGTAGACTTGGTGCTTTTGAATTATTGAATTTTGATAATTATTCCCTTGCTAGTGTTGAATCTAAATTTAAAGCACAACTAACCCTTGAAGTATCTAAGAAAAAAGAAGAAGAGTATGTTGGAAATGAAGAGAGTAACTAAGAGGGAAGGGGTGAATCTGTTAGTACAATATAATTCCTTGTCCCTAGATGTCAAATTAAAAATTTCATTGATAATACAATTCTTTGTCCATCTCATTTAACAAATAATTCTTATGAATATTAATGTATTTGTAGAAACATAAAGAAGAATGATAATAACATGAACATAGATGACACCAAGATTTAACGTGGAAACCCAATTTGGGAAAACCACCATGGAACTAGTTATAGTTTTTTTCACTCTTCTGAAGTGAGCCCTATTAGGAACTAATGCTATTGAATATTACAATACATACTATTAATTATTTCCTTGTTAGATGATTTAGATCACCTTATTAGGAGTGGCCTTATTAGTTGTCATCAAACACTTCAATCTTGAAATGTCACTTTGTTAAAGGATTTACAATTTGACTATTAAGTCAATTATTTTAAGAGATTTCTTTACTACTATAATGGTTAGAAGGTAACAAAAATTTGAGCTAATTTGTGAAGAAACTTCTTTTTTAGATTCAAATCTTTATTCTAGCTTGACCTTTGAATCCTTAGTGATTAGAATATTTTGCGTAGCTTATCTTCCACACTTTCTTGCTCTTCTTTTTTCTTCGATCACATATCCATCTTATTCCACCTCTTTCACTTGCATCTTCTCCTCACTACTTGAACTTTCTTATATATCATGAGATTTTTCAAGTCATCTTGAATACCCTATCATATAACCATTAAACATCCAAATAGTTAGCCTCAATTAGTTAATTATTAGACTAGTGTAATCTATTGAAGATCGATCAATACAGGGATTGATCACCCGATTTTTCCTTTGTTGCTTGACCACCTACTTAATAGTGGAAGTTGGATATCCTTCATTGCCTAACTACTTGGTTAATAATGGAAGTGCTTTAATACCAAACCACTCAGTTAATAATGGAAGCTCGATATCATTCATTTCTCGACTACTTGATTAAAAGTGAATACCCTTCATTTTTTGACAACTTGATTAACACTAGATATGCTTAGTTAATATGAAAATTTCTTCATTGCCTGACTACTCAGTTAATACTTACATTTTTGTAACATCAATGGCAACATACAATTTGAAGAATTGTTTCCAACAATCTTCATCTTTGACACTAATGGCAACACAACATGTCAAAATACAATAATATAAGTATGGGCAATTAGATAATATTATTAGTTTGATTCTAATTTTCATGCATACCAACTCCCTATGTGATTCTACCTAGATTTTTGTGAGTTACTTCCAAATGAATTCCCTGTCTTACATCTGTCTTCACTTTGGTATGTATTTTTTTCATTGGTCTCCCTCTTTTTGTATATTTCTTCATTTGTATTCCTTGAAATATTAAACTCTCCCTCTTTAATACTAAAATCTTCATCTTTTACACTAAACTCTCCCTCTTTCACATAAAATATTGAAGGATACATACTTTGAAGTTGCTATGTACCATTTTTACTAATTTGTATGCAATATGTTGTACATTCCACACTTGAAGTGTGATAATCTGCATCAACTTGATAAATATTCATTGGAACTTGGTTGATGCATCACTATCTTGTGCTTTAGTGAGCATCAGATAGGGGAATAATCCCTATTTTACCTTTTAGATACATAAATGCATCCTTAGGTAATGCCTTAGTAAATAAATCTACTATTATCTCCTTGGTGTTCACATATTCCAATCTCACCTCGTTTTCTTGAACCAATTCTCTTAGGTAATGATACTTGATTGCAATGTCTTTTGTCTTTGTGTGCATCTTACGATTTTTGAATATATTGATTGCACTTGTGTTATCACAATAGATAATTATTGGTTTCTTGATTTCCTCCTTCATTCCTAACAATAATATTTTGATCCATATTGTGTTAGAACAATTAACTATTGCAGCAACATACTATGCCTCTATTGCTGGTTGAGAAATACAATTTTGGTTCTTGCTTGTCCAAGATACAAATATCTTTCCATTAAAGAATGATTCTCCACTAATCCTTTTTCTGTCATCAATGCTTCTTTCATAATTTGCACCAATATAGGATCTTAACTCAATATTTCCTCAATTCTTATACTATAAACCATTTTCTCTGGTTCCTTTTAGGTATCTTAGAGTCCTTTTTACTTCCATCATGTGATTTTCTTTAGGATCGACAGAAAACCTTACAACTATGCCAACTACCAATGCAATATTAGGTCTAGTGTGTATCACATACTAAAGTATATCAATCATTGATCTATAGGTAGTTGGATCAACCTCCTTTGAATCATCATTCATTGAAATTTTATGTCCAGTAGACATAGGTGTTCCAACTAGTTTGGAATCTTCCATTCCAAATGTTTTCAATGTTTCCCTGATGTACTTTGACTGCATGATGAATATTTCATCCTTCATTTGATGAACTTGAAGGCCAAAAAAGGATTTTATTTCTCCAAATATAGTTATTTCAAATTCTTTCATCATTTCTTCAGCAAATTATTTGCATAACATATCATGTCCTCCAAATATGATATCATCCACAAATATTTTTCTTAGCAATATCTTGTCCTATGGTCCTTCCTCTATATAGATATTACTATTATCATTTGTCTTTTCAAAACTAATTCTTAATAGATATCCATCTAGCCTTTCATACCATGCTCTAGGACCTTGCTTTAGTCCATATAGAGCTTTGTGAAGTTTACATACCATGTCTCTTTTGTTTGGATCAATGAAACCTTCAAGTTATTCAATGTAGACTTCTTCTAAGATACCATTTAAGAAATTTTATTTTACATCCATCTGATATACTTTGCATCCTTTATGTGCAAAATATGCTTGTACTATTCTAAATCCTTCAAGTCTTGTATTAGGGGAAAATCTTTCTCCATAGTCAATAACTTCTTCTTGTGCATACCCTTTGCATACTAGCCTTTATTTTTTCCTTGTTACTTCTCCTTTCTCATTTAACTTATTTCTGAATGTCTATTTTTTACCACACATTCTTATCCTTAGGTCTAGGTGCAAGAGATCGAGCATTATTATTTTATATTTTCTCAATTTCTTTATTCATTGCCTCTATCCAATCTTCATTTTCTAAAGCATCTTTTAAAGATCTAGCTTCAAATTCACTACTAAAGCATGTACCTTTTAATTTTTTCCTTGTTATTATACCATCTGCTTCTCCTCCAATTATTTTTTCAAGTGCCTAATATCTTCTAACATATTTTGCAAGTCTTGGTTCTTTCTTTCTTGTTTTTAAACTTGGTTCTCTATGATCTTCTACATTTTTCTTGGGCTCCTTTGTCTAATATGGCTACAACTTGGGTTCCTTTGTCTGATTTAGCTACAACTTGGGTTGCACTACTATGATGTAGGTTCCTTTATATGATTTGGCTTCAACTCGGGTTGTACTATCTATGACTCAATAGGTTTACTCTACTATTTTTTGGCTTCAACTATCTATGGTAAATTCTTAAGTTCCTCCTCATAATAACCAAACTTACTATAGTCTTCATGCTGCTTGCTGCTATGTTCTTCACTTCTTTCTCCAAACTCATTAATCTTCACATGTACACTTTGTATGACATTGTGAGGAGCAAGATTCAAACATTTGTATGCCTTACTTTTATTGGGGTAACCTAGGAATATACCTTCATCACTTTTTTTTAATCAAGTTTTTCTTCCCTTACATCAATCAAGATATGACATTTTCTTTCAAATAATTTGAGATAAAAAATATTAGGCTCATACCCATACCATAATTAACTAGGTGTTTTTTTGGTACCTTTAGTGTATGAACTATTGTGCTCATTGCTTCTCTTCAGTATTTTGGTGCAACATTTTTATCAATCATTAGTGTTCTTGAACATTTCATGATGGATCTATTCCTTCTTTTTCCTATACCATTTTTCTAGTGCCTTGGGTGTTGATACCTATCTTTTGATTCCTCTTTCATTGTAGAATTAATTGAATTCATTTTAGAAATTCACCTTCTCTATCCAACGTTAGGCATTTTAGATTCTTCCCTATTTTCTTCTCAACTCTAGCCAAATACCATTTAAATTTTTGAAAAGTATTAGATTTATCTTTTAAGAACATTAGAGTCATCATCCGAGAATAATCATCAAGAAATAGAATGAAGTACATGTCTCCATAGTAGCTTTCTATACCTATTGGTCCACAAACAAAAATTCTTTAGAATTACTTCTAAAACTTCATTTTAGTCATCTTTCCAATTTGACATTGTTTGCACATGCCCATCTCAGGTTTCTTCATATTTGGTATGCCTCTTACTATTTTTTTCTTTCTTATGGTAACCAAGTTATCAAAGTTAACATGACACATTCTTTAATTCCATAGCCAAATTTCCCCTATTTGTGTGAATAAACATGTATTTTAGTGAGATCTAGGTAAAACAAGTTACCTTTTATCTTATTGCCAGTCCTAACCACATTTTCTTTACTATCCAATAGTCTAGCTTTGCCCCTCATGAATTCTACTTTTTATCCAATATTATTCAGATGTACCACATTAAGTAGATTATGTCTTAATCATCCAAACCATTAGTCATTGTCACATTTGATTCCTTTAGTTAATGCTATGAATTATTTTACTTTTACATAGCATTGTTCACTCTTCTAAAACTTCCACAATCATAGAGTTCTAAATGTTTAAACTTAGTTTTGTCACCCTTCATGTGATGACAACAACCACTATCTATTATTCATGTATCATTTTTTATAACATGGAAGATAAGTGCCATCTTTTCATTTTCCTCATTGTTAAATTCTTCCTTAAGAACAATATAGGCTACTTCTTCATTATCATCACTATCATAATATTTAGTAATGTAACAATATTTATTACCTTTGTCTTTGTAATCCTTGTAGTTCTTGAAGTATTTCTTTCCTTTGAACCTATTATTTCTTCTGTCATTGTTATCTTCTTTGTTTGGACATCTTGCAACAATATGACCAACATCACATGAGAAACAAATTAATGGAATTTTGCCTCTAAATTTTCCTTTCTATTTTGATACTCTTTTTGTTATCGACCTATTTTCCTTTTGTGTTTCCTCCTTTTCTACTAACAGTTAGTGTTTCTTTGAATGTAGATTCAAAGTTTCTAGGATTAGGAGCATAGTTATTAAATTTATCCAATCCAAAAGTAGTCAATTGTCTCACACGTGCATCAAAGGATATATCATTTTTTAGATTGCATCTCATCTCTTGAATTGCTAAAACTCTAATTGCATAGATAGGATGGAGAGTTCTTAGTACCTTGTTGACTAGTATTTCATTTGTTATCATTCCTCCTGTAGCTTTGAATACACTAACACTTTATTTGACTCTTTCACTATATTGGAAAATGTTTTCACCTTCTTTACTTTTCATTTGATCAAACTTGCCTCTTAAAATTTCTTCCTTGGTTCTTTGCACATTTTTATCACCTCCACAAACTTTCTGTATTTTTTCCCACATTTCAAATGTAGTAGGACAATCTTTCACCTCATGAAATTCAAAATAGTTCAAAGAGGAACCTATATCAATCATTATTATATTGTGATCTTTTGCCTCTTTTATCCATTCTATGGTTATAGGTTTAGGTGGTAGCACATAAATTTTTTCCAAGTAGCATGTATACGAGTATCTTTGATGCTTGATAGGTGTAGCTTCATCAATTCCTACCATGCTAAAAAAAATTCTCTATTAAGCTTGGGAATCTCCCTTCTGTATGACATCTTGATCTATAACGTAGGTCCTTGAAACCTTTCTTGTAAGCACCAAATGCTCTAATACCAATTTTTGAAAATGAGGAGAGTAACTAAGAGGGAAGGGGTGAATAAGTTACTAAAAAATAATTCCCTATCCCTAGATGTCAAATTAAAATTTTCACTGATAATGTAATTCTTTGTCCAACTTGGTTAAAACTAAGTTATCATTGTAGCTCGATCAACAAAGAAATCTTAGGAATATTAATCTATATTAACCTTTAGTAACTTAGTTGTAGAAACATAAATCATAAAGAAAATAACATGTACATAGATGACACCAAGATTTAACATGGAAACCTAATTTAGAAAAACCATAGTGCAAGTAGTTACAATAATTTTTCACTTTTCTAAAGTGAGCCATGTTTTGAGCCAAAACCTTTAAAGGTTACAATACATATTGTTATGTATGACCTTGTTAAAGTATTCAAATCCCCCTATTACAAGTGGTTTGGTTAGTTGTCATCAAACACTTCAATCTTGAAATGTCACCTTGTTAAAGGATTTACAATCTAACTGTTGAGTCAACTCTTTTAAGACATTTCTTTACCACAACAATGATTAAAAGGTAACAAAAAGTTGAGCTGATTTGTGAAGAAACTTATTTTGCAAATTTAGATCTCTAATTTGGCTTGACCTTTGGATCTTTACTAATCAAAATATTCTTTGCAGCTTATCTTTCACACTTGCCTTCTCTTTTTTTCCTTTGATCATATATCCATCTTATTCCACATCTTTCACTTGCATCTTCTCCTTACTACTTGAAAATTTTTTTATATCATAATCTTTGTCAAGTTAGCCTAAATAACCTTTCAAATAATCATTAAACATCCAAATAGTTAGCCTCAATTAGTTAATTAATAGACAAATGTAATCTACTAAAGATTTGTCAATACTAGGATTGGTCACTCAGTTAATCCTTGAAGTCGTTTGATGCCCAACCAATTGGTTAATATTGGAAGTTGGATATGCTTCATTGCTTGATTACTTGGTTAACACTAAATATCCTTCATTCATTGACTACTCAGTTAACACTAGATATTCTTTTTTAATATTACAAGCCCTTTGTTGCCTGACTACTTGGTTAATATTGACATTTGTGTAACATCAATCAATTAAAACATACAATTTGATGAATTGTTTCCAATAGATAAGGTATGTAGAAAGTTATAGTGGATATGATGATGAACTTGATGAGCTTCAATCCTTATTAGCCAAAAGATTCCCTATAGGAAAATGAAAATACAAAGGTAAACTTCCTATAATATATTTTACATGTAACAAAGTTGGTCATATTGCCCACAGATGTCTTGATAGATATGAGAAAGAGGAAATGAGATATTTCAAGTAAAAAGGAGAGATAATATATATAATGAAGATAAAATGGAATACAAGAAAAAAGGTAAGAAATCTTGTTATGTTGTTGAAGAAGATGGTTTTGGTAGTAATTCTAATGATCATGATGAAAAAGTTGTATATGTTGCAATGAAAGATGATTCTAATGAAGATACAAAAATTACATTGATCTTACATATGATCAAGAATGATAGATGGATAATTGATAGTAGTTTCTCACATCATATGACTAGTGAAACAAGTAATTTTGAGAAGCTAAATAATTATAATGGAAGTAGTGTTAAGTTTGGAAATGATGCACCATATTTTGTGAAAGGTAAATGATTAGTTATATTAAATGAAAAGATCAAATTTGATAATACATATTGGGTTGGTGATTTGGAACATAAGTTGTTGAGTGTGGCATACTTGATAAGATCAAACTACAAATTTAATTTCCAGAACAACAAGTCAAAGATCTGTGATGTTACTAGTGAATGTTAGTTGGAAGTGGAAAGAAAATAAGAGGTAACTTGTGCTATCTAGACCTATCTAAAGATACTTGTCTATTTGCACAATGTAAAGATGTTTGGTTATGGCATATGAGGTTGTTTCATGTGAACCTTGATAATTTGGTAAGCGTTAGTAAGATGAAAAGAGTTTGAGGATTATTGAGATTAAGGAAACCTGATAAAGTGATGTGAAAAAAATGTTAAATGGGTAAAATGACTATGCCTAGTTTCAAGACCAAGACCTATCTTCTGATGATATTTTAGAGTTGGTTCATACTGACTTATGTAGTCCTATTCAAGTGAAAAGCTATTATGGTGATAAATATTTCAATTTTTTTTATTGATGACATTAGTAGAAAGATGACTATAATTTTTCTTAAGGAAAAAATCTGAATCATTTCAAATGTTTAAGTGGTATCTGGCTAGGGTTGAAAAAGAAATAGGAAAGAGTCTAAAAGGCTTGAGATCAGATAGAGGTTGTGAATTCATTTTAGATGAGTTCAACATATTTTTCAATGAAGAAGGAATCAAGAGGAAAATGAGTGTACTAAGTAATCCACCACAAAATATAGTTGAGAGAAGGAATAGATCAATTATGGATCATGTAAGAACATTTTTGATGGAGAAGGATGTTTCACAATTTCACAGAAATATTGAAGATAGGTTGCAAGTACTACAATCTACACTCTGAACCAAGTGCAAGTGACGAAAGGAATGAATAATACATTATTTAAAATCTTTTTTGGATATGGACCAAATTTGAATTACTTTAAAAATTTTGGAAGCAAGTTTTGGAAATGTAATGTAAACTAGGTGACTGAGAAGAGGGGTAGTGGGCGTGAATCAGGAACCACTTAAACTTCTTACACTTGAACCACTTTGTTATATTTTTCTAATCTACTTGCATGCATGAAATATTAAAGCATTAAACTAGAAACATCATAAGATAATATTTGGTAACCCAAAAACCCTCCAAGTAGAAGGTAAAAATGGGGTGGGAATGACACCCATAATGCATCATTACTGCATTAATCAAGTTGGTTGATTAAGGCTTACAAATGATCACTTCCTATGATCTTATCCTATTATGAGTAATAAGGATTACTAGGTCCACCTTGTGAATGGATTTATACAATATAGTTAAGTATGTACTCTGTTAGGCATTTCTAGAAGGACTATTAGATCCACCCTATTAAAGGATTTGGGATTGATGCACCTATTATGATGAATCAATATATTGGTTTTTGAAATAAAAGTGTGATTTTTTATGAAGATCCTTTAATGTAAACTAATCACCTGACTCTAATAGATGAGTCTCTTCCTTTCCTTGTGATGCTTGTAACCTTCTAGAGAATCTTCCCTTTCATATTCACTAATGCTTGAATAATGATACAAGTACTACACTTTGGATAAACAAAATATCTCATACTTATATCCATCCAAATAGTTGTTACATAGTTTGGATACAATATGAATAGTTCCAAAAACAATCACCAAGTCGGCTTAGTGCAATAACTCAAGTCAATGTCATACTTGAGCAATATTGGAAACACTCAGTCACCACTATCTCCTTGGCTAGCTCTAGTACTTAGTAGATGCTAGGTGCATGGTTTACATTGATCATTCAATAGATACTTCTAACTCATCTTGCACTATTCTTCCATCTTTAGTATTACTTTGTAACAAGATTTCTCTACTAACTTAGTTCATATTGGAGCTTGATAGACACAGTCAACTTGGTTGTGTGTGAACTATAAACTCAGTTGCCACTATAACTCGGTTGACACTACAACTTTCTCCAAGGTTAACTTGTTTTCTTGGATCCTCTATGAGCTTGGTTAACACTTCATACTAGTGACTTGGTTGAAATTGTGTTTTCATTATTACTAAGTGATCCTTTGTGAGCTTGGTTAACACTTCATACTAGTGACTTGGTTGAAACTATGTTTTCATTATTACTATGTGTTTTAACACTAATTGACAATATATCTTGCCATGTGATTAACAATCTCCCCCTTTGACATTAGTCACAAAAATAATTATCATGAACATATTCAATCAAAAATACTCGGTTGCCACTATAACTTGGTTGAAACTACAACTTTCTCTAATGTTAACTTGTTTTCTTGGATCCTCTATGAGCTTTGTTAACACTTCATACTAGTGACTTGGTTGAAATTGTGTTTTCATTATTACTAAGTGATCCTTTGTGAACTTGGTAAACACTTCATAATAGTGACTTGGTTGAAATTGTGTTTTCATTATTACTATGTGTTTTAACACTAATTGACAATATATCTTGCCATGTGATTAACAATCTCCCCCTTTGACATTAGTCACAAAAATACTTATCATGAACATATTCAATCAAACTCCCTCTTTGAATATGCATGATCTGGTAGCTTGATTTGTACTGAAGACTCTATAACTTGTTATGAACTAAAACACTATTTTTGTTTTTTTCAAAAAAAATTTCTCTAATTTTTACATATCTTTCATGTTGCTGAACATATTTTCTCCTTACATGTATACAAATATGTACATATACTTCCTCTCTATGCTTTCCCCTTTGTACACTTTCTTTCTCCCTTGTTTTTTTTACAAATGTCAAAATATTTACAAGGTTATGCCAAAATGAGAAAGAAAATCATGGTGTACCTTCAAAATCATAGATAAATTATTATCCTAGTTATCTTGTAGTACCTTCAAAATATGCATATCAATCTAAATCTCTGCTGATAAGTCATACATAGGATCTTCAACTGACAAGTTTGTGTCCTTGACTATTGTCTTTGCATGATCCATCCTTTTCTGCATAATGTCCATGTGGGGAGGTAACATACCTTGAATGTCAATCAATGTTTCCCTTATTCTAGCCTCTTCCCTTAGCAATTTTTCCTATAGATATGTCATGACTCTAGGTTTTTCTAAGTGATTAGAACTACAGCTTAGATTAAGTGCCAATTGATTTGCACTATCCTACAAGTCCTTATCAATCTTGGTCAATTTTTCTTTTATTTCCTTCATAAAATTAGTAGAATCACTCAATGCTACAAACAAAGATACAAGATTATTGGCAATAGCTTCTAATGTAGATACTAAAGGAGATAGTTCTACTTGATTAATTGTAATCTTTTCTACTACATTTTCTAGCACTTTATTCTCAAACTTTCTCTCAGCTTTCATGAGAAGTTTGTCCTGCCCATTAGTATCCTCATTGAACTTATGCACAATATAAACTAATTGATCAATGATGGGAATAATTTCATTTACCTCTATAGATAGAGAATTAATGAATATTTCTTTGATGTCTTCCAAGACTTGGCTTCTATATGTAATGTCCCCACTATTAGGGTTAGTTTGGAACAAGTAATATCTATGAAATAATGGTTGAAATCACAACAATAACAATACTAACTATATTATTCTACCCTCTAATATAACCCCAATCTTAAGGACATCTCCAAGTTAGGCTTCCTATCTCATAACTACCTCACTGTCCTCTTGGGATCATACCCCTTAAGATTCTTCTTAGACGTGCATCCTCTATCCAAGGCTACTCACATAGGCATATGTTGACAACATTAGAATATTTTGGCACATCAATTATCGATCATGGAAGACAATGGAGATCTTAATATCTCCATGCTCCATGCTTTGATATTGATTCTTGGCATTGGTGGACAATGGAGATCTTAATATCTCAAATGCTTCATGCTTCAAGTTCACATTGATTCTCGACCATGCAAGACAATGGAGATCTTAATATCTCACATGCTCCACGCTTCAAGTTCACATTAATATCCATGGTGCTAACACCATAGGTTAACACAATAATATCCACAATTATGATTCATTAATATAAATAAATTCATAAATATAATCCATAAACATACCTTTCTTACCTTCTTCTTTTCTTGGTCCATGTGGCTCAATCTTTAGTTGGCCTTTCAATGAATTATTCCTTCTAGAATTATCTCAACTCTATATTTACTTTCTAAAATTCTTCCTTTTATAATTATAAGGAAATGACAAAATATACTTTTTGTTTCTTCTTTTCCAAGAGTCACAAGCTTTCATAATACAAATCTTTTGAAAAGTTACAACACTTCATCGTTATAATCATTTTGAAAAATCACAACATTTCATAAATAAAATCCTTTGGAAAAGCCTCAATACTTTATAATCTAAATATTTTTGAAGAGGCACAACTATTCATAGTTATGCCCCTTTCAAAGGGTCACATTCAATATCAATGATACCTTTTCAAAAAGTCACTGCCTTGTTTGCTTCATATTACTTTCCTCTTCCATTTTTCCTTTTCTTAACTCTTATGTTCCTCTCTTCCTTTTTTTCCCTCTCTAGAATAAATGCTCCTCACTTTTATATCTTAATTTTAAGGAGTCATGTCTATTTGTTAAACATCTCTTGACTTTTTGTTAGATTTAGCTATTTTATATTATTCTATGTTATACTATTTATTTACTTACATGTTTTTGTTTATTATTTAATTATATTAGAAAGTTAACATACTTTCTACAATATTGTCTCTTGTATTTAATTTTATTTCTTTATTTACTCATCAAATTTTTTAAATTTTTATTATTATTTAAAATAACGTACTAAATATTATTTCATTAATAATATAAATTAAGTAATTAATATTTCCTAGTTTTATATTTTAGTATAACTTTATTAGCATTATTCATTTAATAACATGGTATTGTCTAATTATTATTAGAATTCTATCTTAAAATGGGGATATGGCAGTGTGCTCTTCCTCAAATTGCTTGTCCTCAAGCAATCGAATAATTTCTTCTATTGCATTGAAATACATATTTCTTTTAGTCAAAATTTTTAGGTTTCTATCATGGATATGTTTGAATCCTTTCTAATAGTCATTAACTTTCTACATTAGTCTTTCATATAAATTATTTTTTAGATCCCCTTTTAACACTATAGGATGGAAATATCATGCTCTGATACCACTGTAATGTCCCCACTATTAGGGTTAGTTTGGGACAAGTAATACCTGAAAAATAATGGTTAGAATCTCAACAATAATAAAATTAACTATATTATTCTACCCTCTTAGTTAACCCCAATCTTAAAGACGTCTCCAAGTTGGGCTTCCTAGCTCATAGATACCTGAATGTCTTCTTGGGAGTGCACTCCTTAAGATTCTTCTTGGATAGGGTTCCTCTATCCAAGTCTACTCACGTATGTGCATATGTTGACAAAATTAGAATATTATAGCACATCGATTATCGACCATGGAAAACAATGAAGATCTTAATATCTCCATGTTTCATGCTTCAATATCAATTCTTGTCCATGGCAGACAATGGAGATCTTAATATCTCACACATGCTCTATGTTTTGAGTTCACATTGTTTCTCGTCCATGGCGGACAATGGAGATCTCAATATCTCACATGCTCCATGGTTTGAGTTCACATTAATATCCATCGTTTTCACCCCATAGGTTAGATCTTAATATCTCACACATGCTCTATGCTTTGAGTTCACATTGATTCTCATCCATGGCGGACAATGGAGATCTCAATATCTCACATGCTCCATGGTTTGAGTTCACATTAATATCCATGGTTCTCACCCCATAGGTTAACATAATAAAATCCACAAGTATGATTCATTAATATAAATAAATTCATAAATATAATTAAATAAATATAATCCATATACATACCTTTCTTACCTTCTTCTTTTCTTGGTCCATGTGGCTCTATCTTTAGTTGGCCCTTCAATGAATTATTCCTTTGAGAATTATCTCAACTCTATATTTACTTTCTAAAATTCTTCCTTTTCTAATTATAAGGAAATTACAAAATAATCTTTTTGCTTCTTGTTTTCCAAGAGTCACAACCTTTCGTAATATGAATCCTTTGAAAAGTCACAATACTTTATAATCTAAATATTTTAAAGAGTCACAACTATTCATAATTATGACCCTTTCAAAGGTTTGCATCCTTTCAATATCATTGACACCTTTTTTGAAAGTTGTAAGCAAGCTATGGTCTGGAAACAACTTCCTACACTAAACCCTTAAGGAAAGTATTGTGCAAATTTCTATTAAATCCTTACAATTTCAGATTCGATATTATATAAACAATAATATTGTACTCAACCATGGATATAGAAAAAAAATAGAGAAAGAAAAAACATAAACATAAAGATATGCCGGTGGGGAAAAACCTTTCAGTAAAACAACCCCACCCATCCAAAACTTGCACAATGTATTATCTTCAACATAGAAGGTTACAACACACTTGCAATGCAAGTTCTTTTAAGTATAGTGTGTGAGTTGGAGACTCGAGTGTATAGTATTCAATGATCAATTGCCACATGTCTTCACATCTTCACCCATCATCGAATCTTCAAGAGATAGCTCTTATGCATCATAGGAATCTGTCATAACCATTTTAGCCATGATCTCCTTACATACAATTCAAGATTATGACACATAGAAGTGGAGTGACACATCAATATGCCAACTAGACATGTACACTCATAGTTAATTATATTATTTGTAAAAAAAACATTTAGAAAACAAATAATAAGAATAGGAATTATCCAAGGTTGAGACACCTTATTCCTAACAAAAGTCACTTCCTTATTTGCTTCATATTAACTTTCCTATTCTATTTTTCCTTCTTGAACTCTTCTCTTCCTCTCTCCTTGTTTTTATATCTTAATTTTAAGGAGTCATGTATATTTGTTAAACATCTCTTGACTTTTCATTAGGTTTAGTTAATTTATATTATTCTATATTAAATATTATTTATTTACCTACTTATTTGTGTTTATTATTATTGATTATTAAATTCTATTTAGAAAGTTAACATACTTTCTACAATATCATCTCTTGTATTTAATTCTATTTCTTTATTTACTCATTGAAATTTTATTAATTTTTACTTATTTAAAATAACATACTAAATATTATTTCATTAATAATATAAATTAAATAATTACTATTTTCTAATTTTATATTTTAGTATTAGTTTTAATATAACTTTATTATCATTATTCATTTAATAACATTGTATTATCTAATTATTATTAGAATTCTATCTTAAAATGGGGATATGACACTATCTTTCTCATCTCTTAGCATTCTTTTCTTTGCCCTTTTCTTGCATAGCTCTTCTAAAATATCTATTTCTTCAACTAATAGATTTGATTGGTCCCAATTTGAGATTACAATCTCCTCATCAAGATCAATGCCATCAATTATGTTCTTTTGGCAATTGAAGAAGGAATGATAGATTTTTCTTTGTCAACTGAATCCTTCTATTGTTCTTGCTGCTACTGCTTCATCGAGATAGAGAGAGCTTGATGCTTAGTTGAGCCTAATGGATCATGTTTCTCGATTTCCTCTGTGAAAAAACTCAATGAAGGTGTAATAGTATTCACTTCACTATTAGGTTGAACTGGGTTCAACTCAATTGATTGCTGCTCAATTGTTGCCTTATGTGGAGTGGAGGAAGTGATGTCATGACTTCTGCTACAATCTTCTCATCATTAGAGTCCTCAATTGTATGAATCTTTGGAAGATGTCCTTCTTCCTTGATGTCAAAAATGTTCTTCCATGTCTTTTTTTTGGACTACACAACATCTTCTACTTTATTTGACAAAATTCAGAAAGGTTTAAATCTAGGAGTATGCTTATCTACATGATTAGAGATTGCCTCCTTGATTTATTTGCTAGAGAGATTAGGCATGAGATTTCTACATGTTTATCTCCACTTTTCTATTTTCACAACTAATTCTTCTTCTATTTTCTTATGGATCCATATTTGAAGTATTTAAATCCTTCCATACCCCTTCCTTCCCTTATACTTTCTAGTATTTTTTGAAAGGTATGGGGTGCCTTCTTCAAGGATATGATTAGGGTATTATCTTCTTCTTCATCTTCTTCATTCTCATTTCAAAGTTTTAGTTTCTTTCTTGCCTTCCTTGGCCTAGTAGTTATAATCATAGGTGTTGATCTTGTTGTTGATCTTATTTCTACCTTGAGTGTCTTGGATGCGATCTTTTCTTTCTTTTTACAGGTTCCTCTTCTTCTTCTTAATCACTTTCCTCTACCTATTCATCTTCTTCTTCCTCTTCTACACCATTACCCTTGCCTTCAATGACCATAAGAGATGTGTCTGATTTGGCAACTTTCTTTGCAATGGTTTCCAACCTCTTCTTCCCTTTCTTCAGAATTTAAGGATGATAAATGTCAAGAGATATGCTTGTCTTTTCTTCTTCATAAGTTCCAAAGTAAGTGGCTTTGGGGTCCACTAGCTCATTGATGAGAGCCTTAATAATATCCTTTGTTTCATCAATATTCACCTCATATGATAGAGGTTTAACCCATGCTATCCTAGGCCCAACTGCATATATGTAGACTTTGTCAGAGTCAACTAGGAAGCATATATCTTGTCCATAGTCTTTGATAATCTATTCATGGATCCTAAGCCTCCTTTACATCATTTCTTTGAATTTTCCAAAGTAAGAATCCATGATGCCATCAAAGTTCTCACCCATTTTACATATAAATTCATTGATTTGATACAAAATAGGGATGCCTTTCTTCCAAATAAAATTTCCTTTAGAAGGAAAGAATTTTTGAACATAAAAGAATAAACATACTAAGAGTGAATTGAACTTACATGAATTTTTCCTTAAGGACTGAATGCTCTCCATGTTCTTTCCTATCTACAAATATTGAAGCTCAGCAAGGTCGAATGATAAGTTATTCTTTACAATCGTGTATACTAGGTCCACTGCCTCACATGGCATGCTCTTGGCATGACTTGAGCTATAGATTTTATGAGAAATGACATAGAATCCAAACTTGATTAGAATGTCTATCACATTGTTCAGCTTCATGCCTCTACCATCCCATTCAACTAGGGTTAGCTTTTTTAGTTTTGCCTAACCCAGGGATTTAGTAGTTTTGGTTTTCTCTGTCATAGGATACCATGGTCTCTGTTATCCTATGAATAATATTCTTAGTGATAGGGTAGGTCTTTTCCAGCCAAAATGAAATATCATTAACTAAACTTAGTATAAGCTTGATCCACTTTATTAAAAAAATTCTAGCCATTTAGATGATATGGGTCAACCCCTTCTGACCTAAGTAGACCATTTTCACACAAAGCTGCATAGGCCTAATCTAGCTCAAGATTACTTAGATCTTACATAGAAATTGATAAAAGGATATGAAATCATGGATGACTATACCTTTGGAGTAATGAAAGAGTATGCACCTTGATGATCCTTTTCCTCTGTAAGTGTTGGATATAGCTAGAATTTTGGAGGAGTGCAATCTAAACTCTTTACCAACATCTCTGAACCTTTCTTGACCTTGGAACTAGAAATGTTGCCATACTGCTTGGTAAAGGAAGAAATTCACAATGATGAATTCACCTAAGAATCCTCTTCAATAATTTGCACTTAAAATTTCTCTAGGGACTTCAAAAATGCTAAGATCAAAGAGAATTTTGAAATTGCAGTGAACAAAAAGCTTTTATTTTTACTTTTATTAGATTTCCTTATTTAGGGCTTCATTTAATGTTCCATACCTAGGTAGGTAAAAGATACTTGATTTGGTCTTGAATCTTAATTATTACCATCTTTCCACACTCGATTGAGTCAGTGACTCAGTTGAGTCTACCAATTCTTGGTTAGGTGTAATAGCTCAGTTAGAACTAACAACTCTATCAGGTCCTAGTCTATCATCTGTCCAAGTGCATCTGACATGCTAATCTGGACTATTTTTCTTGGATGATTGGAGCTGATATAGAATATGAATTTTATTACAACTCTAGTGATATCCTTTGCATATTTATGTAGAGATGATTGAATCACCCAATCCACTATCTTGGGTGTCAATGACCCCATCAATTTAACTTGAGTTCTCCGGAGAATTCTTTACCCATTGCTACTTCATTTGACTTTTGATTGTGTTAGCCTTTGTTTCTTTTCATCTTCAACTATTCTGCTATTCATGCAATTATTTTCTAGATTAACAAGTTCTTTTCATACATAGCATCTTCTAGTAGGATCCCTTTTTCTAAGGTAAGTCTTCATGCAGTTTGGTCTAATGTGCCCAAACTGTCCAGATAAATAACATCTGTACCATGTGTTGTAATCCCAACCAAAGATAGCTTTAGCAAGCAGTTCATAAGGATTCTAATTTTTGGTTCTATACTTTGAAGATATAGGACCCTATTTGTTGCAAGAGAAACATTTTCCTTCAAACTTGGTCTTCTCTATGCATTCAATTGCTCCATGACCATGCTTTTTGAAATGGTAACATTTGCCATTAAATTTTGACTTTCCATTGCTCGAACACTTGTTTGAAGTATTCCCTATTTTTCCACAATGATTGCATGTAGTTCTTTTATTGTTTTGAGCTCTTTGCTATGATCAATCTCCTTTTTTAGTATATCCCAATCCTTCTCTACCTTTCTATCTCTTCTTGGATATCTTAGCTAACTGATTCATGTTTGCTTGTGAATTCATCATTCTTTCATTGGTTTCTTTTTATGCTCTAAGATCATTCATGAGTCTTTCATTTTTTTTTCTTAGATGGATGACTTCTTCATTTGAATTTTTCAATTGATTTACCAATTTTGTCTGATGTTTTGAAATTTGGTAGATTTCATTGTCTTTTTCTTCTTTCCTCATATTGAGTAGTCTTCTATCATCTTCTGCCATATTTTTATCATTTTCAGCTTGGTTCTTTTGTTCCATGACTTCACATGTTCTGACTGCGTAGACCTCTTGTTCCCTTTTCAATTTTATGCCTTCTTCTTGTAGAATAAGGTTCCTTCCAATTAGTCTTCTATAGCTACATTTTCTTCATATGACTTTCTTTCTTTTCAAATATCTTCAATTTTCTCTTCAATGTAGACATTGTCATTCATCTATGCTGCCAATTATTTTCTTCTCCTTAGGGATTGAGAGAGTTGCTCCTTTACTTTCATTATTTTCTCCATGGACACATCTAGATCCATATCTTCATTCTCAATGTCCTTCTCTAGATTGTACACCTCTATTGTGTATGATCATTTCTCTCAACCCACTAAACTTTTTGATATGAGAACATGGCTCTGATACCATTTTTTGGAAATGTAATGCAAACTAGGTGACTAAGAGGGGGGGGGGGGGCGGGGGAGGGGGGGTGAATTAGGAACCACTTGAACCACTTTGTTATATTTATCTAATCTACTTGCATTCATGAAACATTAAAGCTTTAAAGTAACAAAACCATAACACAATATTTGGTAACCTAGAAATCCTCCAAGTAGAAGGTAAAAATGGGGTAAGGATGACACCCACAATGATTCACTACTGCATTAATAAAGTTGGCCAGTTAAGGCTTACAAATGATCACTTCTAGTAATCTTACCATATTAGGAGTTATAAGGACTATAGGTCCACCTTGTAAAAGGAGTTATACAATATAGTTAAGTATGTACTCTATTAGGAGTTTCTAAAAGGACTATTAGGTCCACCTTGTTAAAGGATTTGGGAGTAATCCACTTATCAGGATGAATTAGTCGATTGATCTCTAAAATGCAACTATGATTATTGATGAAGATCCTTTGAAGTAAACTAATGACCTAACTATGATAGATGAGTCTCTTCCTTTCCTCGTGATGCTTGTAGCCTTCTAGACAATCTGCCCTTTCATATTTTCTAATGCTTGAATGATGATACAATGAATACTATACTTTGGATTAAAAAAATATCTCATACTTATATCCACACAAATAGGTGTTACATAGATTGGCTACAATATGAATAGTTCCAAAAATAATCACCAAGTTGGCTTAGTGCAGTAATTCGGGTCAGTGTCATACTTGGATGATATTGGAAACACTTAGTCACCATTATCTCCTAAGTTAGCTTTGGCACTCCATAGATTTTGGGTGCATGATTCACATTGATCACTTGATAGATGCTTCTAACTCAACTTGCACTATTCTATCAACTTGATTATTACCTTGGAACAAGATTTCTCTACTAACTTAGTTTTCATTGGAGCTTAGTAGAGATAGTCAACTCAGTTAACACTAGATATCTGTATGAGGGTATGTGCAGGATCATGGTGTACCAAACTATGGCCTTAAGTGACAGTGAAAAACCAATAAATCAGGGTTACATCAACTTGACACATAATTTTAAAGTGCTTCTGGACTTTATATCAAAAAGTTGTAAGAATATTATCTATAGGAAATTGAATCTAGTTTCTAAACTACAAGGCCTTATTTGGAGAAAAAATTATTTGATTGGTCAAAAGTTTGGATTGTAATGCAGTACTACAAAAATTTTAGGGCAAAAATAAAATGTAGGTGTATGTCTGACCACCATAATCATAATCAAATGATAATATTTTTAAATATAATTTTAGATATAAAAAATAGACTCATGCCTAGATGTGACACATATTTTTGGGAAATTTTATTCCAAATAAATAATTAATTATGAATTTTCTACTATACTATTTTTAGAATTAAAAAACTCCCGTGTCTGACCACCTTAACTAGTTCAAAAAAAATCAAAATTGAGTTTTTTTTTTTTTTCCTTATACTAGTTGAAGTATAGAATGTGGTGCATCTTTTGAATTTCACAAATCTTATACAGTTTGAAAGTTATAGCTATTTTTCAACTAGTATGTCAATCAACACTTTGTAGCTAACTACATTAGAAAATAAGTAATAATTACTTACTAAACTCGTAATTTGACAAACCTTACATTTTTTAAAAGCTAAGAACATTCTTAAGAAACCCTTTTCATAATATCAAATTTTGGTTTGAAAAAAGACGTCAGCTACATGCTTGAAGTAAAAAACACATAAGAACATGCCGAAAACACATTTTTGGGATGTTTTAAAGATGACCATATAAGGTTGGTATTGAAAGATATAGTAGGAATTATAAAGGTATTAATTGTTTTCATTTAGTACCAGGATGGGTGGGAAAAAAGTTGGAATAGATTTTGAAATTCTTTGAGGCATTTCAGAACTACACATTTTTCATATCGCCAGTTTTTGGGACACCATGATCCTGCACATACCCATGAACTGTCAACTCGATTGCCACTACAACTTGGTTGGCATTGAAAATTTCTACAATGTTAACTTATTTTCTTGGATCCTCTATGATCTCAATTAACACTACATACTAGTGACTCAGTTGCAACTATCTTTTCATTATGATTGAGTGTTTAGACAATAACTGACAATATATCTTGTCATGCGATTAACAACTAGTGTTATATATCTTGTCTTGTCATGTGATGTAAAAAGTAATGAAGGTATATTCCTAGGTTATTCCAACAAGAGAAAATCTTATAAGTTTTTTAATTATAACACTAGCAAGATTGTGGAATGTACAAATGTTAGAGTTGATGAATTTGTAGAAAAAAATGAAGAAGAAATCAAGAAAGAAACTAAAGACTATAGAAAGTTTTTCTATATCTATGAAGGTGAACCTAGAATTGTACCTAAATTAGAAAAGGTGGTTTTTGAGGATTACCATCTAGGCATTGCCAGGGTTCTACAAAGAATTTCTTCCAAGCATCACGATATAAGAGACAAGACCAGTAATTAACAACAAGAAGAACCAAGACCTGAACCTATATTAGCAGAGTATGTGACAATACATCATGCACTAGATCAAATTATTGGAGATAAATATTTAGAAGTTATGAAAAGAAGAAGATTGAAGAATGATACATTCTTATTATTTGAGTTTGAGGCCAAATCTATTAAAAATGCATTAGAGAATTAAGATTGGATCAAGGCAATGAATGAAGAAATTGAACAAATTGAGAAGAACAAGACTTGGATATTTGTACCTAGACAAAAGGATAAGAATTCCATTGGAACTAAGTGGATGTTCATAAATAAGCTAAATGAGAAAGGAGAAATCAAAAGGAACAATGCATGACTAGTTTGTAAGGGATATGCACAAGAGGAAGGGCTTAACTATGATTACAAAATTTCCCTAGTTGTAAGGTTGGAAGGAGTGACAAATTTTGTTGCATATGCTTCTTACAAAGGATTCAAAGTGTACCAAATTGATGCAAAATTTTCATTTTTGAATGGAATTTTTGAGGAATAAGTCTACATTAAACAAAAAGAACATCGTATGTAACTTACATTTAAATCTTTATATGGTTTAAAGAAGTCCTCTAGAGCATGGTATGAAAAGTTACAAAATTACTCGGTGAAAATTGGTTTTGCAAGAACTAATGACAATAGCAATCTGTATCTAAAAAGAGAATATAAAAATAAGATATTGTTAGCTGAAATTATTGTTGATGACATCGTATTAGAAGGAAAAGACTAATTGAGCAAGTCATTTTCTAATCAAATGAAAATTGATTTTGAAATTTTAAGATTTTGGAGAGATTAAATTATTTGTTGCATTGCAAGTGTATCAAAATAAAGGTATTTTCATTACTCAATCTAAATACATCAAAAAAAATTTGAATACTTTTAGTAAACAAGACTCAAGACTAGATAGAACACCTATGGTGTCTAGACACAAACTGCCTAAAAAAGATGATTCTGTTGAGGTGAATCAAACATTATACAAGTAAATGATTGGAAAACTAAAATATGTTGTACATAGGAGACCTGAAATTTCATTAGCTATTGGAGCTTTTACTAGATTCTATGCTAACCCTAGAGAAAATCATATTATGACCATAAAAATGACACTGGGATACCTGAAAGGAACAAATGACCATGGTTTATGGTACAAGAGAAAGTGACTAATTTGAACTTAAGGTTTACATAGATGTCGATTACACAAGAAATGTCCATTATAGAAAGAGTACCAATGAGTAGATTTATTTTTAGAAAGAAGATTGATTTCTTGGACAAGAAAGAAGAAGAACTACATTTCACAATTTATAGCAGATGATGAGTATGTTTATGTAGAAGTGAATTTTGCAAACATTGTATGGATAAATCAATTATGTAAATGAATGAAGGAAGATAAAACTAAACCTAATATTATATTTTGTTATAACAAAAGTTCTATAAACATATCTAAGAATGATGTGATGCATACAAAGACAAAGCATATTAAGATCAAGTATCATTACTTGAGAGAATTGGTCCAAGACAAAGAAGTGAGATTGGGATATGTGAACACGAAGGAATAGGTAGATGACATGTTGACTAAGCAACTAGCTAAGGATGATTTTGATTATCTTAGAAATAAGTTAGGGGTCATTTCCCTATCTAACGAAAACTAAAAAGAGATATTGCATTAAATCAAATATTTTAGTTAAAATATCATACACTTTGATGTAGGAGGTCACACTTTAGGATCTTCTTGAAGGGTGTGAAAATTAAGACACTAAGCTATGAGTATATGAAGCTACAAAGATTTAATGTTGAGATGGTATTGCTATAACAATCAGAGAACTGGCATGATGCTATATGTGAATTTTTAATGTCTTTGGCATTGTTGTCAAAGAGGGAGATATTACAATAATTGAGCTAACATACAAGTATAGATACAAAGAGGGAGATGTATGTAAGTTAAAATTTCTATTAGTAAGAGGGGGAGAAGTTATGTAGAGACAATGGATATAGAGAGAAAGTGATTCTTTTTAACAGGGAGACATATGTTAGCATATGTTTAGTTGTTTCTATAGAGAAAGAGTATGTTTTGAATTGATAAAGGGAGTACCCTAAGCTTGCATGGATGAGAAAAAGAATGAAACTAAGAAAGAGAGAACTCAACATAAAGGGAACTGATTATACATGCATCGAAACTTTTGGATTGCATGATAACTAGTAAAGTGTATGAGGTGTTTCTATCAATGCCAAAGAGGGAGATTGTTTTAGATTACAGTAAAAGAAGGTTTTGAAGCGACCCCAAAACCCTTTAACAACTAGAGGAAAGATAAAGCAATAAAACCACCAGGACAGAAGTCCTAAAACCAACAACAAAATCAGGTTTTATAGGGACCTGAAACCACAAACATAGTCGAAACCAAAGAGGGAGATTGTTGTAAACTAAAATTGGAGTAATTGTTATGTTTTCATTGATGTCAAACCTATTGGTAAGACAGAGTGTCAAACCTAATAGAGAGAAATTTAGTAATAATGTAGAGTTCAATATCATTTGATTAATTAAGAGGATTTGAAAATAAGTGATAGAAATGTTACCTAGTGAGTGTTGATGAGTGATAAGAAGTTAATTATCATGGAATTACAATGGGTGCTTGATAAGTTAGTCCTTCACAAGATGTGTTGTTCAATCAATACATGAAGTGAAGAAAATAGTTGGATGAAGCCTAGAGTTGGAACAAGCAAAAAAGATAAGCTTGATTGAGTATCTATATTGGTCAGTCAATAAAGGAGCTAAAGAAAAAGATTAAATAATTTAAGTAGAAACCAAACAAAATAGTTCAAGTTGAGTGTTAGTTATTGACAAGAAAATGTATGAAGAAGTGTTAGTACAACTAAGCATAGTAATTGTCAAGCGAGCCTATTAATGTCGAGCGAGATAGTATAGTGTATGTTGAGCTAGAAAGTGATGACTGAGTAGAAGACATAGTGATTGTCGAGTGACAACAAAATTTATAGTTTGAGAAAGATTTAGATTTGAGGTTGACACAATTGGAATTTTGAATTAGTGAAAGCATGTGGAAGATAAGGGTTGATGAGCTAGTGTATTTAGTGCACAAGGAGATTTTTTTATGTGATCAAATGCAAGATTTTATTAGAAGTTTCTAGAAGAAGGATAACAAAAATATTGAATGATTTATACCTAACCCTAAGATCAAGGGTGATGTTTAAGCAAAAAAAGATTGAAATTACCTATTTAAGGAGACATAAGAGATGTCTTCTAAGGTTAGTTCATTGTTGATTGGTAATATTAAGGAGAAGACGTGAAGAAGATAATAGTAGAGTTGAAGTGTGAAGAGTTTGGTGTAGAGTGATTGCTTGAGGAAATGCCAAGAAAATTAGTAATGGAGATTTCATTGGAGGCTAGTTAATGAATCAATAGATGAGTGAATGAAGATCTAAGTTTTCATAGTGAGTTGCACTTTACCTATCAAACTCATTATTACATTATAAGGTCATTAGATCAGCCAAAATCCTTTAATTAAACTTGACCTCATAGTCATTTTATAAATCCTTTAAATAAGATGGCATTCTAATGGACTGATCCAAAGTCCTCTTATAAGACCACTCCTAACTGAGTGGTTAAATCCTTTAATAGGGTCACATTTAATAGTGTGTTGTATAACCTTTAACAGGGTTGTCCCTTAACTAAGCTCACTTCAAAAGGGTGAAAAATTGGTAGCATGTTACTTCATAGTTTTTCCCAAATTGGGTATCCACATTAAATCCTAGTGCCAAAGTGTTATTTTGACATGTGGATGTAATTTTTATGTATGTTGTATTTTCATTAGTTTTTGTACTAGTGCTCAACACATAGAAAAGAAAGAGGTAAGTAATTAGATGAAAAGTTAATTTTCTAATGGTATGCTATATAGATTGAGTGGCTATTTAAGATTGTTTAATTTTTTTGACATTAGTGAAAGTTGAATTGGTACATCTAGACTTGAGGATAATTGATGTACCATCCTTCTCAATTATTCTAAATAATAATAATAGTTCTTATAGAGGGAAAATGTATGACCTTAATAAAGAGGAGTGTTATATCCATTAGCTATACTATTATGGATTAAGGTGTACAAATAGTAAGGGACATTAATTTGTTCACCATTCCTTAAAATATTTAACATGAAAAAGTGGTATACATGGTGAGTTGTAAAATAACATTCATTTGTAAATTATTTCATCAGCCACATGCAAACTATAGAAAAAGGATGATAAAGAGAGAGAGGTTCTCATACCCATTTTTAGATTTGACTGACACTAGCTTTTCATTTTCCTTAAAGAATGTATTCTTGAACTTGCTAGAATCTTTGACACATTGTCTCCCTGCATATTCTCCTTCACAATTTAGACTTATGGATTTTTCAATTAAGTCTATAGTAACTACACATTTAATGCTTCCATTACAAATTGATCCTTATGCTAGGAGTTAGTAAACTTGGTAGATAATAGATTGTAGAAACTACGCATAGAAAAATATAATTATTCAACCCTTCCTTCTTTATGCACTCCTAGATATCCATTTTGTGGAGTAGGTCCCTACATTCTCTTAGCTCAACCCTCTTTAGAGGGACTCTCATAATGTTCAAACCTTTATTAACTATAAGAGCTATTCCGCCAAGATAGCTTTCACAGAACATAAAAACACATTTGAAATATTTATTAATCACCCAGGTGACATCCCTACTTATGAAACATCCCTCAATTCTCAAGGACCTCTTGTTATCATTGCTAGCAACTAACAATGTCTTTTAGGAATACAATATTTTAGTAAAGATAAAAGATACTCATACTTCTCAATAATTTTGCAATACTTCCATATTTTGGTCAAATAATCTTTTAATTTGTAGTAATTACCCAAACACTTAGTTGGTAAGTAGATAAAAGAGGTTAGATCATCATTATTGCTAATATTTTTAAGATTTAAGATAGAATTTCTAAATTTAGAATACCCATTACTAACCATAAGGAGGTAATGAGAGATGCCTTCTGGGAAAATGGTCCAGCCAAGGTTTTTTCTAGAAATTTTCAATTTTCTTTTTCTTTTTCTCCAAAAGACTTTGTCTTGATTTACTTTATTACTTAAGGGAAACTCCTTAAATAAAGTCTAGGTAACTAGGGAAGATTGCCTCAATCTTCCATTACCATAACATGCTTGATTAATTCATAATATGATTACGAATTATCCTTATAAGATCTTGAGTGTAATCTGCAATAATAACATGTTTCCATTCATTAAAGGAAACCCCCCAACTTGAAAGTAACTCAAAACTCTATTTCTATCTCTTAAACTGTGTTGTATTTTAAGATTATTGAAGGTAGTAAGGAATCTACTATTGTATTCCATTAGTCTTGATAGTCTTTAACGACACTTAGTTTTCTTCTAAAAAACATTGATAATGAGTTTAGAGTATCCCTCCACTATCATGTTAACTACTCTGAAGGCATATAGAGTGAAGCTAGGGCTATTATCCTCAATTTATAAGGAAGGAAAAGTGTCTGCTTCTAGCATGAGACTTCAATAATAATAAAATTAAGTGCAGAATAAGTCCTTGATGAAGGGGAAGGCCCTCTTTTCCCTTATCTTGAGTGATAGCCTTAGACATAGAAGAAAAGGTCTAGAAATGTAAGTTAAACTTTAGACCTCTACAAAAAGAAACCATCACAGGAAATAGATGAATATAAAATATTCAAAATACTTGAATCTACATTTGAGGATAGAAGTACAGTTGAGGAAAAAAGTATTGATAAGAATCACTATGATGTACTTCCATTCTATAGGGAAATTCTTTATTGAAGTAATTTTGTAGCCTCAACACTTTTTTATAAGGGTTGAGGAACCTCTTGACATTCTCCTTGTATTTGGCATTCAACTTCTAAGACATTTATTTTCCTTCCATGATAAGATATATCACACCTAAAATAGTTTAAAAACCAAAAATAAAATCATTTCCATCTACATAGCACTCAAAATAATTCACTAATTAGATGAGATTATATCCCTACACATCCTCAACCTTAATACATTGTGGTCCTCCTAGATGATTCCCCACAACTTTAAATATTTCATATAATCCTTGTAAGTATCTAGATCTATCTAGTTTAAATCTCCACCTATAATACATTTGAGCAATAAATTCCTAATGGAGCTCCAACCACAACTAAAAACCAAGCCATAACCAATATATCAAACCCCAAGAAGAGCTTCTGATAAAAAGGAATTTAGCACAAATAAAATCCACAATAAAAGAAAAGGAGGAAATCCAAATATAAAGCTCTAAAAAAAGTAGAATTGATCCTTATCTATCGTTATTTTAAATGTTAATCTTATTATTGTCTAGCTTGGAAACATGAATCATGATTTCTACAAGAATACAGTTGTGAAGAAAATTTATGCTATTCATGAAAATGAAAAAATTAGTAGAAAACCTTCATAGCTCAATCCTATCAAAAATTTAATTCCCATCCTACTAGGTGTGAAGATGGTGATAATTATCAAAAGTGGCTAGTAAATTGGATATATTTTGAATGATATTTGGCATCTCCCATCAAGGCTTAGTTTTCTCTATGAGAGTCATGATCACATTATTTGGATCAGCTTTTACTTATAACTTATGATAACTACATCTAAGCACTAATTCAATCTAATAATAAGTAGCATAGATTGCAGTAATGTAGGTATTTAAGAACCTAAAATTAATAGAAAATATATACAATATAGCACCCAAGATGTATCTGATGAGACTACCTCCACCCACTTGACATAGGTTACTAAGCGAAGAGTAGTAAAAAATATATTTTATCCATCTAGGATAAGGGGACTACTTACCCAATTTTTGTAGCCTAAGCGTTGGAGACTTATACCTAATTAGATAGTTGAAACGAACCCAATTTTTGGTTGTATCATAATCCTAGGAAGAATAAGAAGACTTATGATTGGAATAATAATTATTTATCCTATTCTTGATAATACTACTGATAATGGAGTGAAGTACGAACTTCTCAATGATATGATTATTCTGAAAGATATTACTATTCATCTACTTCAAAATGCATAAGATAGAATAAAGAAGTAAATGCCACAATAATTCCTTAGCGAATAGATGAGAGGAGGGAATGCCCAACCATATGAAAACACATATGGATCCATTGACCATGTGTATTACCCATTAAATAAATTCATTAGTTTCATTCTTAGAATCCAATCATACCAATAGGGGAGAAGAGGAATATTATACTTTCCACAGTATTTTGGTGTAGAGGAAAAAATTTGACCAATTGGATCAATTTTCTTCTATAGATTATCCAACATAAGCATTTTTTTGTGACAAAATATCCACAAAATAAACTTAAAGTTGGACATCACCATGAGAATCCACATATTTGATCAGTCAAAAAACCCAAGGGTAATTAAGGGAGATAAGAGTGAATCCCAACTTGATCAAATGCTCCATTTTTTTTCCATCTAGCTAGTTGGTTTGGTAGAATCTTCTAGACCTAACAAGATAGAGAATTTTTCAAGCACTAGCCTAAAGGAGACCATCAAACCAACTAGGGTCAATCTTCAACTTTGGATTGGAAAAGAAGGATTCCTAATAATCAAAAAATAGAGAAAAAATATTATCCATTAGATAAGAATCCAACAAAAAAATGGAATAAAATTTATGAGGGGATTGATAGATCCAAGGGTCCTTCAAAAATTTGATTGTATGGCCATTCCTAAAAAGCTATAAGTTACCATGTTTAAAAAAGTGGGAATGATTTTCACACACCAAATATTGGATCCAATAGGAAGGCGTTGATCCTAAGAATTGTGGCCTTTTCCATTCTTCTTATACTTAGGTATCATAGTATCAATCCAATTTATATGATTCTTCACAATGCTCCAGTTGACCTTGGATAGGAGGAATATATTCATGGTATGGAAGTCCTAGATATTTGGGCTTCCATTATCCTTAGATGAGAAGAGAATTCCACAAATCAACTAGGGATAACCTCTTTTATTAGTGAAAATAATATTAATTACCATCATCACAAATAGAAACATTACAGGAATTTAATAAATTATTCTAGACCCTTAAATATACAATAAAAATAGTTTATCAATAAATGAGAGTGAACAAAAGAAAATATAATTCTAGGTTGGAAATTAGAAACACCAAGTATTAATTTCAAATTGTAGGAGAAAAGATAGGAGGATTCTAGTAAAAGATGACTTTTGAGTCACAAAGCTTGTCTAAGCATAAAAGAGTCAAGTTAGATACTAGTTTTGTTGGTTTATCATCTTGCTAATGAGAAATATCAACCCTAGGAATGCCTTGAAACTAATTTTACTTCATGGATGAGATGGAAATTATTACCATGACAATATCAAAGCCATAAAATCCTAGTTTATAATTAGCTTTTATTTCTACTATTCTTAGTCTTACCTTTTTCCTTCCATATCTTTTTCACCTATGGTCTTTCTTTTATGATTTGTTATTTTAATTGTCCAATTCTTAAGAATCCCTTCTTTTTTACATTAGTTCTTGTTTTGGTAAAGTGTTCAAGCCCTAACTTTTTCTCTAATCAAAACAACTACATGGGCATGAAGGAATACTTTTCCAAATTTATCTTATAAAACCTAAACAAAGAAAAATAGAAATCATGGCTGTAAAAAGTAAAGAACTCACTTAAGATTGGAAGACAACATAAGAGCAAGATAAGAAAAATTCTAAAATCCATCATTGAGTTCACAAATGGATGTATGAATTTAGTGGAAACTAAATATTTTATTATCCTTTAGCTCTATGGAACAAGATAATTTAAGGAACAAAGTCCAATAGAATGCTAAGAATTAGAGGACGATTCTAATAATGTACATATGGTTACAATTAATCATAGAGAGGGGGGGTTTGAGAAAAAGGTATCTTTAATAAAGAAAAATGATCTCATTAATATAAAAGAGTAAAGATTATATAGAGGGGAAGTTTTCGACATAATAAGGATATCAAGTTTTAGCATTGATGCCCAAGGGGTTCAGTTTGAGAAGTCAGGAACATTAGATAAATGTAGAACATTATGTTTAGACTAGGGGCAAAAATGGTTTGATTACAAGGTTGACATCAATTAAAGAAAGGTAGACTATTGGACATACTTTCATTAATATAAAATATTAGAATATTAATTTCCATTGACATTAGAAGATGAAACCACTACCATGACATTGTTAAAATAAGAACATCACATAGGAAACAAAATACATTGAATGTTCTGGGTGGAAGGCCATATTATTTAGTTTGATTTAGAATGATGTTAAGAAAGAATAATTTTATTTAAAAACACCAAAAAATTGTTAGATTTTTGTTGATAATCAAGAACATATATAAACATGAATTCATACTTATAAGAATGTTGGCAAACACCTTACTTGTGGTTGACCACTTTTTGCTCCATTTTAACTTACTTGTGTAGTGGTCATGATCGTTGGGCCATCCTTAGACATCACACACCAAGGAAGAATTTAAGTTTGGAAAAATAAGCCTACTTTGACTATTTAACACTTTTAATCTAAGAATCAAGTCTTAGTGTATGATGTTTAAGCCATCCAAGATTACGAGGTTGACCTGGTCAAATTTCCTATGCTAAAAAAACATAAAAATATGTTCAAATATACAAAAAAATTACCTATATTCTTCGAACACTTAGAGGGAGAAGAAACATTACACAAGACATGTAGAAATAAACAAAATCCTATAATAAAGGATTTATTAATCATCCCAAAAGGGATTTACACACCATGCACCTTTCATCACCTCTATAGTGAGTTTTGAGTTTTCCCATAGTATAAACTAATTAATTCTACAAATTGACCTACATCTACATGAATGAAATATTGTTACTAATGATTGATTTTATTATTATTAATATTTAATCTAGTCTAGCCGATAGGCTATTACTCAAGTGAAGCCCAGTCTGACTATCACGTCATCCCAATGACTGATCCAATAGAGGAGTTTTGACCAGCCAACTACTCTAGGCATGGGTCCTATGGTGGTTGTCCTAGAGCATGCCACATAAAAACCTAGTTGGTTCATCACATCCTTGCACTAAATGATCAAATGGAGGAGCTTGATGCCAACTTAAGTGGCCCCTAAGGTGACTTGTCTTTCCTATGAACTTCAACAAACTTGCTACATTATCCATGCAAATTACTGGAGAAGAATGGCATGGACCACCCTACTTCAGACCCACTTCATGTGAAAAATAAATCACAACCTTTGATAATTTTGTTTGACACAAGAAGAAGTTGAGTAATAGTTTGGTTGGCACACAATGGATGCTGAGTGATAGTCAGTAGGTGTCGAGTAAGCTCAACTAAAGAATGAGCCAACTTGACACTAAGGGAAACTTGGCACAATGTATGCTGAGTGAGCTTGACAGCAAGGGATGCCAAGTGAACATGGTCACTGTTGCAAGGTGAAGCTCAGCAACAAGGGATGTTGAGTGAGCTCAGTAAGAGAAACAGAGAGAGAACTCAGTTAAGGAACAAACTGAGTGGGTTGTATTTTAGACTTATAGCCTAGATATTTCCACCATTAAAATGTAGAGAGCCAAAGGATGAATCTTTCAAATATGAACTATTCAAGTACAAAAATAACATGCAATGACAAATAGAAGAAGAGAAAAACAAAGATTTATATGCCTACTTGCTTGCTTGCCTTCTATTCAAATAAGATAAAAATCTAACAAAATCTACAAGCATTCAGCTTCAACCAAACAAACCCTAAAAGCTTCAAACTGATAAAACTTTTAAACTTCAAACTTACAGCACTGATGGCTACATACAACAATTCCTAGAGAAATAACTGCTTCATAGGACAAATAAAAAATGAACTTACAAAATAACAAAGGGATCCAACATGTGCAACTATAAACATGAAACTAAAACTTTCTTATGTCTTCTAAACTTTAACTTGATCTGTTGATCATCTTCTTTCTCTGGTTAGTGGCCAGTGCTCTTCTCTACTCTTCCACACACTATTCTCTTGCTAACTTCAACAGAATGAATGAATTAGATTAATTCATTTTCTTTGTCTTCTAGAAGAAAACTTTTCCCTCTCATTTCAAATTCAAACTTAGCTACTAAGTTGAATGTTGTTAGGCAGGTAGTTGGGTGTTTGGCTCAAGGGGCAAAAAACCTACTACATTAAATTTCTAACACTCCCCATTTGTCCTGAGCCAAACAAAAAAGGATAACTCTTGACACAAATCAACTACATTAAGGCACTCTCTTAGGTGTACAAAAGTTCCAATGCCTAAAGACTTAGTAATTATGTATGCTAGCTGCTACTCAAACTTGCAAAATTCCATTTTGATATCCCCATTCTCCACCAACTCTCTAATGAAGTGATATCTAATCTCTATATGCTTGATTCTCCCATGGAAGTCTAGATTCTTAGACAATGCAATTAAGGAGATGTTGTCACAAAATATTGTGTATTCATCCTCTTGCCTTTCATTCAAATCTGTCAAGATCCTCCTTAACTAAATAGTTTTTCATGTTGCTACATTTGTTGCTATGTATTTAGCCTCTATTGTAGATTGACCAACAATAGTTTTCTTCTTGGATGCCCATAAAATTGCACCCAATCCCATATGAAACATGTATCCATAAGTTCTCTTCCTATCATCTAAACTTCCAGTCCAATCACTATCTACGTAACCAACCAACTTGAAATCTTTTTCTATAGTATTAAAAATCCCAAATCCCTCAGTACCATTCACATACCTTAGGATCCTCTTTCCTGCTTGCCAATGGGAATCTTGTGGTGTTTCCATAAATCTGGAAATCAAACTTACTGCATGCATCATGTCTGGCAGAGTTGCAGTCAAAAACATCAAACTTCCAACCATACTCTTGTATAATGTTGGATTCACACTTTTGTTGCAATCTTCTTTACTCAACTTTAGACCTACTACTATTGATGTTGGGGTTTCCTTACTGTTCTACATTTTGAATCTTTCCAAGATCTGACTTGCATATTTTTTTTGAGAGATGAAGATGCCATCATGAATTTGTTTTACTTCTATGCCTAGAAAATACTTCAAGAGACCTAGGTTTGTCATTCAAATTCATTCTTCATGGCCTCTTTGAACTCATCAATTAGGAAATTATCATTTCTCGTCAAGATTAAGTCACCTACATACAAGACAATAATCAGCACTTTATCATTTGTTGCCTTGATGTAAAGTGTCGGTTCACCGTCACTTTTTCTAAAGCCATTGCTCATCAAATATGAGTCAATTCTACTATACCATTTCCATGGAGCTTGCTTGAGCCCATAAAGAGCTCTCTTCAATCTATACACTTTGTGTTCTTCACTTGCAACTTCTTGACGAAGTGGCTGCTCCACATATACTTCTTCCTTTAATACACCATTCAAGAAGGCAGACTTTACATCCATTTGATATACATTCCATTTAAGCTAGGATGCAATTTCTGTAATGTCCCCTTTCAGGACATTCGATGATTTCTTGTTGAGTTTTGTAAATTTGATAATATTTCCTATGATGTATTCCTTAATGTTTGAAAATATATTTATATCCAGTATTTCAAAGGGTTGTGAATTTTTATTAATATTAATTATATATGATTATATATTATATATTAATAATATGTTAATATTAATTAAATATAATCATATTATATATTAAATAATATATGATTATATATTATATATTATATTAATTATATATGATTGTATATTATATATGAATCATTTATATATAATTATTTAGCATAGATATAATTGTCATATACTTTAATACATAAAATAGTTGATATATGTGTATATATTATTTATAGCATGACAATTAAATATCTAATTATATAGATATAAATAATATTCATATATATGTACAGTTATATAATAATATTTATAATTATATTATTATGATATATAATAATTTATATTTTCATCTTAGTATAATTATAATATTTTATATACATTATCGATTATTTTAATATTACAAAATTTATATATAATATTTATTTAATATAAAATTATTTGTCAAAATGGGGACATCACAGTCCTCCCCTCTCAAATTTGCTTGCCCTCAAGAAAAATCTTTCATGTCTAAGCTCTTGTCATAGCCACAAAACATATTTGCATTCAAAGACCAAAAAGATTCATGAAATATACATGAATGAAAACATGAAGCATACACAATGTAGATAGATGAAGACATGAAGAAAACACGATGTAGATAGATGAAGACACGGAGCAAACACAATGCAAACACATCATACATTATTTTTTCACAAATGAAGTAGAGCAAAGGGAATAATTTATAAAATATATTTCCCTAGCAAGTTTTTTTTTTTTTTTAATCACAAATCCTACAACACAAAAAATTATTAGCATGTACATGTATACAATAGCTTCAAAGAAAGATTAGTCATGATAAATTAGTTCTGAGCCAATATCCTACCAAGCCCAAAAGTGAAACTTTGGCCCTCTTGGCCTTGATGGTAGCCATTGACATCCATGAATGTGGTCTACTTGGCAGATTCTTAAATGAATTAAGTTGACATGATGTCAAATCTTAATTGAACCAAATCTAAGCCCAGGAGAAGAACTTTGGCCCTCCTGGTCTTGATGGCAGCCATTGACATCCGTCAAGGTGTTCTACTTTGATGGTAATCTTATTCTTCCTACCTAAGCCCAAGAGCGGAACTTTGGCCCTCTTGGCCTTGATGGCAACCTGTGACACCCATCAAGGTGGTCTACTTAGGAGGTAATATTTATTCTTCTTAAGGAACTTCTTATAACAAATCCTAACAAAAAGTATTTATATTCTTAGTTTTAAAGAATACAACAAATTTAACCTTTATCAAACTACTTTACAATCAAAGACATAGTCTTTTTGAAGTGTTAGAAACTTAATTTATTATTAAAATATAGGAGGAGGAACCATAATAGGGTGCCTTATTACCCAACTAGTGGGCCTCACCATTCGCCCTCATTATCATTACCTCTCTCCAATCACTATTTCCAAGAAGGTGCCTTTGTATGATGTACCCTGGGATATCTCGTCACTATAGGCCTTACCTGGTACTCGTAGGCTTTATCCAATACCTTGAGTGATGTCACCCAGTCCATTCCACCATAGGCCTTATCTCAACTTGGAGATGATGATCTTAGATAATTTAATTTTATTTAACAACGTTCTTTGATTATTATCAGCTTAAAAATCAATGTCATTTCCTTATTTGGTTAGAATTATTGATAGTAAATATTTAAACTATCACAATAACAAAATGTGTCAATAATAGAAAACACACTAACAATTATTTCATAATATATGAAGAAAACATATAATTTACCTCATCACCTTTATGTGTTGAGTGGCCATTTAAAAGCACGAAGTAACCTTCATATCCATTTTCCATATTAAAGTCTCTTAATTTAGTTGAGCCAATAGATGAAACTCCTCTTTTGATGTTTCTATTCTTAAAATTCAATCTCTATTAATTGTATTAACTTCATAACCTCTTATAGTCAACAAATCCTCTTATGAAATATTGGACTCCCACTTGATTTACACCCAAGTACTCACAAAGCTTCCACATGCACCTATACAAATCTTTTTCAATTATATATAAAACATATAATAAAATTATATATTTATAACCTCCTTTAATCAATAAAAAAACTAGTATCTAGAATACTTACATGTTCATATATATAAATAACAACTATGAAATTAAAACTCTCCAACATTTTATAAGAGTGAGAAGAAAAATCATACCTTTATCAATAGATCTTTCTCATCGATACTACCTTTGCCATGAGAATTGTACAATCAAACTTTTTCCTCAATGTTGATTTACCTTTATAAATGCGGCTTGGTGAGTAGAATCCATCAATAATCATATGTCTTTCACAATTTTCGATGCTGACTCTTCAAACTTCATGGATCTTGTAAATTTGAAAGCTCGTACCATAAATTTCAATTTCTGAATATCTTTACTTGTTGTGAAGTTTACCTCAACTTTAATCCCTGCGATGAATAAGCCTAGCTCTTTTTTTTCTTTCCAATCACATAAAGGTAGAATTTCAAAAGAATTTTACAATGGCAACCCTAACAGCCCTGATCTAATGGTGGCTTTGATGATATTACTATGCTGCCTTATATACTTGGCATCACTTATATTTCCCAATGTGATTTCGGCATCACATGCCATTTTCCTTAAATCGTAACCATGAAATTGGTCTATATCTTCTCTAGTTATGTTCAATAGCCTCCTAACCACAGACATATAGCTTTAGTATTGATGATGTTATCTTACATTCCTCTATGGTTTATATTACATAATTCTTAAATTTATTGTCTTGATACATAATCTCTTATGTGTTTCTTAGATAACAAGACTACGTGCCTTTACACAACAACGGTTTTGGTAATTTAATGGCTCATATCCTTTCTTGTTGCCTTGGATCTTCAGAACCAACTCTATGTTATTTGATTCTTTCAAATTAAATTCTTTCATTTTGTATTGTTAAGTCAATTTTAATTTATTGATGCTCCTCCTTCAAAGTGATATTTTGGTAAGTGTTTTCTGTCAATAAGTATTAGTATAGAAATATATTAGATGTTCCCTCTATCACCAATAATAATGTAGGAATTAATCTCACTCAAATATACAGTTGCCACTGCTGATGATGTTTACGCTAGTAGGTTTTGCTGACTGTATGAACTACTGCTATAAGTGATTACACAATCCAATATCTATACATATAGATATATTTTTTTTTAATGTAAAATGAAGTATCAACACGTCTAATAGATATCCTCTTAGTTTGTCTTTCTTGGTGGAGAAGTAAGTTTGTTTGGGCTGAAATTCACAGGATGGCAAGATCATGCTCTGATACCACTTGTAATGTCCCCTTTCAGGACATTTGATGATTTCTTGTTGAGTTCTGTAAATTTGATAATATTTCCTATGATGTATTCCTTAATGTTTGAAAATATATTTATATCCAGTATTTCAAAAAGTCATGACTTTTTATTAATATTAATTATATATGATTATATATTATATATTAATAATATGTTAATATTAATTAAATATAATCATATTATATATTAAATAATATATGATTATATATTATATATTATATTAATTATATATGATTGTATATTATATATGAATCATTTATATATAATTATTTAGTATAGATATAATTGTCATATACTTTAATACATAAAATAGTTGATATATGTGTATATATTATTTATAGCATGACAATTAAATATCTAATTATATAGATATAAATAATATTCGTATATATGTATAATTATATAATAATATTTATATTTATATTATTATGATATAGAATAATTTATATTTTCATCTTAGTATAATTATAATATTTTATATACATTATCGATTATTTTTATATTACAAACTTTATATATAATACTTATTTAATATAAAATTATTTGTCAAAATGGGGACATCACAATTTCTATGATAGCATGCACAGTTTCCATTCTTGCAACCAGGGCATATGTCTCATCATAATCTCTACCATATTGTTGCTTGTACCCCTTGACTACTAAGCATGCCTTATGCCTATCTATTTTTTGTTTCTTGGGAGACAAAGTAGTTAACTCCCATGTCTCATTTCTTTCAATAGCATTTATTTCCTCATCCATGGCATTACACAATTTCTCTTCATTCACAAATTCCTCAAAATAAATTAGATCACTATGAGAAAATAATGCAAACTTTATACTCTCAGCATAATCTTCACCATACCTTTCATCTTGGTATATCTCCCTTAGACTTTTTGTCTTTCTTGAAAATAGGGAGGTGAGAGTGGGATCTAAATTCTCAGTATTGTTGTTACTACTATTTTACATACTAGCTAGGGGCTATCTTGATGTGCTTGGAGCTGTTGCTTGACATGATAAGGGTTGCTTGCCTTTTTGCCTTTGTCTACAATCTATGTTTGTTGCTCAATCATCTTGTTGATCACCAATGCCATCTTCTTCCTCTTCAATAGTAGTCACTTTACTTGAAGTGCTTGAGGATTCATCTCTTGAAATAATGATCTTCTTGTCAATTGGATCATATAGCCTATAAGCTTTTGATTCCAAGCTATATGTTGTGAAGATACACTTCACACCTTTTTCATCTAGTTTTTTCCTTTGTTCTTTAGGCACATGTTCATATCCTACACATCCAAACACTCTCATGTGTCCAACTATCCATTTGTTCCTTGACCAAGCCTCGATGAATCTTGTCATGAACTTATTTTGCAGGACACTTGTTAATCATATATACTACTATTGTTAGAGGTTCTCCCCAATATTTAGTTGGGAGTCCCTTTGCTTTCATTATACTTCTTGCCATTTCAACAATGATTTTGTTCTTCCTTTTAGCCACTCCCTTTTGCTACAGGGTATAACTGGCTATAAGCTCTTTCTTGATGCCACTCTACCTGCAAAAATTTATAAATGCATTGGAGGTATACTCCCCTTCTCTATCCAATCTAAGGACTTTAACATAGTATCCACATTCTTTTTTAGCTAGGTCTTTAAATTCAACAAATTTTTCAAATGCCTAAAATTTGTTCTTCAAAAAATACACCCATGTCCTATGACTAAAATCATCTACAAATGTCATAAAATAAGTACTCCCCCAATAGAAGTAATTTGCATAGGGCCTACTAAATGAAAATGCACCAATTCTAATGGTGCTCTAGCCCTTCTAGAATTTCCAGAGTTAAAGGGAAGCCTATGTTGCTTACCCAAAATGCAAGTCTCACACTTGTCATATGAATCTACTATGCTTGGAAAACCATCTACCATTTTTTTCTTGGACAACAAATTTAAACCAAAAAAGCTAAGATGTCCATACCTGAGATGCCAAAGCTTGGAGGGGTCTTCAATCATGCTTCTAAGAGCTAATTTCTGATGTACTATTGTACATGTATGCTTGGGAGGTGCAATATTTACTTGAGAAGAGAAACACGTCTCCTTTTTCAACGGGAGCATCTAGTTCTTTGTCATTTGGACTATTGCCAGTAATCTATTACTCCCATCCTTCTCATGAATGAAAAACTTGTCATTTTCCATCAGCACCTTGTGATCATTTTGAATGAGTTGTTGAACACTCATCAAATTGTGCTTCATACTAAGGGCAAAATACACATTCTGTATCTCCTTCTCACCTTCCTTGGTGCGGACCATAATAGATCCTTTGCCCACTATGGAAATGGTTCTATTATTTTCCATCTTAATTTTAGACTTAAAAGTATTATCAATGAAAGAGAATAAAATTTCATTACCACTCATGTGGTTGCTACAACCGTTGTTTAGGTAACATACCTCAAGGTTGCCTTCTTCACCAATGTTGCACATGATGAAGGTTGTGGGACTCTTTGCATTTCACATGTTTACATTAGCCACATTAGCATTCTGCTTTGACTGATCAGCTTGCTTCTTCAAGCATTCACTTACATAATACCCATACTTATGATAGTAGTAGCATTCAAGATTGCTCTTGTTAGAGTTGTGATTCTTCTTACCTCCTCTAGAGCTATTTTGAGAGGTTCTTTCTTCCTCTTGGTTGCTTGCTCATCCTAAGTTTTCTGCACGTGCATTCCTTTGACCATTGCTTCCATTACCTCTACATCTTGAGCCTTTACCGGAGCCATTTCTTCCTCTCCCCCTAGCTCTTGAATTCTTTTGAGGCTTAAAAGATTGCTCTTGGGAAGTTGTTGTTGATCTGTTGATCTGGTGCTCATGGGTTTGAAGAGTTTCCATCAACTCATCCATGGTCAATGTGGCGAGATCCTTTGCTTCCTCAATGGTCATCACAAGGTTGTCATATTTTTAAGGTAGACTCCTTAATATATTTTCCACAAGCCTCTTCTCTTCATAATCTTCTCCATTTCAATTGAGCTAGTTTATCAAAGTGGAGATTTGTGAGCTGAACTCTACAATAGGTTCATTGTCCTTCATCTAAAGGTTCTCAAACTCTCTTCTAATCATATGTAGCTTTACTATTATGACCTTATCAATCCCCTTGAATTTTTTCTCAAGGATATCCCATGCTTCCTTTGCATAATTTGCTACTGCAATTTTGGAAAAAACTATCTCTATCATTGCTGCCTCAATCGGACTTAATGCCTTTGTATCCTTTCTCCTTGACTCTTTCAATTAATTCTTTTGTGGCTTTGTAAGGGAAACATACACTACTAGGGCTATAACATCATTAAACCCATTAATCACAAACTCCCACAAGTCATTAGCTACAATTATGGTTTTTAATTTTTTGACCATGTGTCATAATTTTGTCCATTAAAGGATGGTGGCTACTACTAGACATCTTTCTTGCATCTACTACCATATCAAATATCCTAGAAAAAAAATTCCCTAATTCACTCTGGATGTGGGGCCTCAAAGCTCTAATACCATGTGAAAAATAAATCACAACCTTTTATAATTTCACTCGGTACAGGAAGACGTTGAGTAATAGTTTGGTCAGCACACAATGGATGCTAGCAGTTAGTGTTGATTTTGGCACAAGAAGGAGCAAGTAACTCAGCTCTAAGGGAAACTTGACACAATGTATGCCAAGTGAGCTCAATCACCATTGCAAGGTGAAGCTTGGTAGCAAGGGATGTTGAGTGAGCTTAGTAAGAGCAATAGAGAGAGAACTCAATTAAGGAACAAACTGAGTGGGTTGTATTTCAGACTTATTGCCTAGATATTTCCACCATTAAAATGCAGAGAGCTGAAGGATGAAGATTTTAGATATGAACTATTCAAATGCCAAAATAATGTATGCAATGATGAATAAAAGTAGAGAAAAATAAAGATTTTTATACAGGCTTGCTTGCTTTCCTTCTGTTCAAATAAAATAAAACTCTTACAAAATATGGGAGCATTCAACTTCAACTAGACAAACCCTAAAAACTTTAAACTAATAAAACTTTTAAACTTCAAACTTACAACACTTATGGCTCCATACAACAATGCCTGAAGTAATCACTGCTTCACAGGAAAAATAAAAAATGAACTTACATAATAACAAAGGGATCCAACATGAAACTAAAACTTCCTTCTATCTTCGAAACTCTAACTTGATCTCCTGATCATATTCCTTCTCTGCTCAGTGCTCTACTCTACTCTACTCTTTCACACACTATTCTCCTACTAACTTCAATAGAAAAAATGAATTAGATTCATTCCATTTTTTTTTGTCTTCTAGAAAAAAACCTTTTCCCTCTCATTTCAAATTCAAACTCACCTACCAAGTTGAATGTTGTTAGGTGGATAGGTGGGTGTTTGGCTCTAGGGGTAACCGACCTACTACATTAAATTTCTGACACTTCAAACATGAAAATACTCTTGATAAATTATTTCCCTCTATGGATATATAAAAGGAATGCTTGGGGCATATCTTTAATACACTCACATTTAGAGTAGTTGGGTTAGATGGAAGAAATTGTGAATTATTTTAGTACCATTAGCTTGTTAATTTGTCTTCCAGAAAACAAACAATATATGAATACATGATGCATTTTTTAATTCAAATAGAAATACATCAATGTGTTTTCTACTTCAATGTCACATGTTCCTCTTCATGTTTACATTCTGTGTATTCAATTCCCCACTTGTTTTTGTGATCACAACTTTTTGCTTAAATATTGGCTACTCTATGTTAGATTTTTTTGGTTTGACTTGGTAGTCCATTTGTAGTAGGAGACTTGAGGAATATTAATTTCATGTTTGTGCCTTGGTTTTCACACTATATGGAATTATAATTGTTCGACAAGGTTGATATTTGATTCCTTCTCCCATCCTCAACTTTTTAATCAAACTGTGCAAAATTTGATAAGGGAAATCAAATCCAAGGCTCTTAGAAATGAGGGTTTCATCTTTGATAAAGTTAATGCCAAGGGTTCACCAATGACCATTTATGGTCTGGCTATGTGCAAGCCAACACTTAGCACTAATAACTGTGATGTTTGCCTCTAGTGTATGAGTTAGCTCGTGGAACAGTTGTCTACACTCCATGATGCAAGGAGTATATTTTTTGGCTTTTTTTTTGTGTTACTCCACCATTGCTTTTTTCTCCACTCCACCTTCTTCCTATGAGCCACTGAAGTTTTTAGTTTATTTTAATTAGTTTTATGCAATTTGGAAATTGCATTCACTAGAAGACCGGTAATTACCTTTTAAAACTAATTTGTTGTCTACCCATCTAAAGACTCAAACATCTAAATTTAATTAATCCACATTCTCCCTTACAAGGGAAACTCACATTTAAGCTCAAAAACCAAAATTCTGAATTCTATGCAAATTAAAGCTATAAAATTATTTATTTTGGTATTGATTTTATCAAGTGCTTGTAGATTTTAAATATCAAATTGTTGTTGATCAGTTTGAATCTAGCCATATATGATATATATCTATTTATTGGAAATTGCCTTGCTCTATGTGCCAAATTGATAATTCATGCCATCACTAGAGATGAAGCCTAGAAGATTCTGGTTTGGAATTGCATTTCGTCTAAGTTTCCTATCAATAGACCTACATGGAAGGGGATTGGCTTTAAAACCTTCTCATCATGCAAGATCTTGTGCAAATATAGGGCTCTTTTTCTATCAAGAGCATATAGAAATCTTGGGAAGCTATAAGGCCTTGGCTTTGTTGGTCTAGTAATGAGTTTCATGATGGATGCTCTTTGAACTAGCACAACATTTGGTGGTCTCCCTTTTTTTCCATATAAGGTATTCCCCTAGCCAAGACTCAAGGTGCTAGTGCCCTACATTTTTTCAAATGTCGCATCAAGACTCTTAAAAATTTGTTCTCTAGAGTTTCCATGAGTCTTAGATCTTGGGAAGATATGCAAGTCTAGTACCATCTTTCATGTTTAGATTGATAGACTTTTGACTTATTGCTTTCTGCAATTCCAATTCATTTAATTCATAAAGTGGGTATCTAGTCTATTAGACCTTGGTGGAATAATTGGAAGTGGTATCTTGCCACTCCTTTCACTAGCTACAACCCAAGTCTAGGTTATAGATGGCTTTCTCCCCATCTACTAATGGTGGATACCTTCAATCAAAGATAGCACTTGCACTCTTCCCTTTCTCAATGGAGAAAGTTCTTTGACACTATTTGGAGTGCCATTATAGAACCCAAGATTGCTCATTTTGTGTGGTGCCTAGCTTTTCAAGGTCTTTGCCTTGGGCCTTGGTTTAAGCATATTGGGGTTCCAGTTCCTAGGTGTCCACTTTGTGGCCCACAAGAGTCTTTCTTGCATATTTTTTGGTTCTGTAGACATGCTCAAAATTATTGGCACTAGATTCATGATTTTTTAAAGTTGTTTTGGCCTAAACCTTTTTCTTGGCATATGGTTATGTTGATTGATTCACCCAAGATCCCTAGAAAATTTACCCAAATTTGGCATACCTTCAAGATGGAGATTTTGTTTAGTCTGTGGAAAGATAGAAATGTTGTTCTTTTCACTGACAGGTTTCTTGATATAAATATTGCTATGTACACTAAGACATGCATTTGTAATAATGTGATAATGTAGATTCAAGTTCAAGAAAACAAGGTGGCCCTTGAGGTGGCCCACCTTCAAGAGCTCCTCAATCACTAGGGCAATGCTCCATTATATTGTTGCCAGAGCTCCTCCAGTTGCCTTAGTTGATACCACGCCGCCCAAAGGCCACTGTTGAGGGTACAATTCTTCAAGCCACTACTCGCACACACTACGTTCGTAGGCTTCTCGCCACCGCTCTCCTAGTGGTGGCAATGGTGGATGGCAGCACCGCTTGATTTTCTTGCCTCGTAGTGGCACTGGCTAGTCTCCGACTCCTCCTCCTGGTTCTTAATGGGTGGTTTCTAGAAAGTGGCTCTTTTGCTTGGAGTTGGCCATCTCACCTCTACGGTCTGATAGAAAGGATGTTGACTAGGCCCCTAATGATGTTGCTAATGGCTGGACTATTCCCAGCCTGCCTGTCAATCCTAAGGATGATTGGAGATTTCATGATCGGGATGAACCACCTTCCTTAGTTGGCACTGCTTTAGCTATCTAAGGATTTATTTTATAAGTTTTTTTTGATGAATAGTTGTTGATTTTGGCTTTAGCCATGTGAACTCTTGTGGAGTGATCTTGTATCCCCCAACCCTTTTTTGTGAATTGTAATCTTAATATATTATTTATTAATAGAAAATGACTATTCATAAAAATAAATAAGAGCAAGCTATTCAAAATAAAATTGTTTGGACATATTTATTTGACTTAATTGTGGCAGCAATTACACTCATGAAGAATTAAATCTAACATAATATCATATGCCTTTGCTTTCAAGTAACAAAAATGCAGTGCTGCGAGACTAACAATAGATTCCTTGGATCTCTGTTATTCCATGTGATAGACAAGATATTTGTTCCAATCCACATTAGTTTACTCTATTGGTTAAATAGCAGCAGTATTCACCTATTATAGATTACATTTTTTTAATTATTTCTCTAATCTCAAACCAATGCAGTTTATCACATCTAGAGCACCCTCCAGCATGGATATTGTAGTTGGTAGTGCCAACACGGCTCCTTGTTCGACCTAAATTTTTTTTCTTCCTTTTAGTTTGGGAAGTTCCTGCCAAGATAATAAAGTTCACTTCTTTGCGAAGGCAAACATATGTAATCATAAGGATACAAGTATAAATCAAATCTACTTTTTAAGTGTTATATAATTTTATTGTAAAATATTACTCTCTTCACATGTATAGAGGTAGCAGTTCACATGTATAGAGGTAGCAGGAACTGTTTTGAGAATTGTCTTGAGACACAGGCTGTGTCTTTTGCATTCTAGACATTGTTCGTATTTTTTTGTTCGACCTTTACAAATTGCTTCTGAAAGGGGAAATGGATTCATTCTAGAAATAGGAACATCAAATGATACATGTATATGTTTATGTAATTATTGGTAATTTTGCATCTTGATCTGCACTGAATATAGAAAGTCATAAATGATATCGGCTAAAACCTGGTACACAAGTGCTAGTTTTATAATGTCTCATCTGAGTATGCTTGCTTAATAAAATACAACATGCTGTGGATCCCTTTCGCATATTAAATTGCTAGTATCTAAAACTCTTCCGACATTACAGACAACATTTGTAAATTGTCACAGATGTCATTTGAGGAAGTTGATGGATGCCAATATGAAACTTCCACGTCTGTCGAAGGATTAGCTCTGACCATAGCCAGCAAGATGACGGCGCATCTCGATTTCGTTTTCTATTTATATTTCTATCATGTCCATATTTCTATATGGATGACGACAGCGGTGCGAACCGGCCACAAATTCTGCTCGGATCGCACTTGCTGAAGATTCAACATTTTTTGAGAGAAAAATGGCAAGCTCTTGGCTTGACTTACTGACGACGTTTCGGATCTAAAAACATTTCAAGGAAATATCTAGGAAATGAGGACATAGTATAGACTATTTGTAATATAAATGTAGACTGAGTAACTTGTACAGTTTATCCTAAATATTACCAATGTTCATATTGAAATTGTTGGGTTGCACTATAAGGTACAAAGGTTTTATAATATTGGTGGTAAGGGTAGATAGACGAGGCTAGGAGAGGAGTATTTAGGGCAGTTTTGAATCATTAGGGCTGTATCAGGTAAACATATTTCTTTCCCATGTAAGTATCATACTTACATACTTAGATATGTGAGAAACAAAATGAGTCATTACTAACTGACTTATTTTAATATCTTATGATAGGTAGATTCTATTTATATTTTGAAAAATAACTTTGAGGCTTGTCAATGATTTTTATTTTTTTGGGAAGAGTCATGAAGAATATGATGAATTTTTAAGAAGAGTTTGAATTTGAGAAACTCTTTTTGAAGTTGAAATGGTAATGTATAGCTAAAGTGTTTGATTGCTTTGCTGAATATAATGTTAAGGAGCTTACAAATTTTAATGTGTGGATTTGAATGGTTCAATTTAAAATATTTTTAAAATAAGTTAATGGAAAGGATTGCATTACCATCATATAAAGTCACAATTTAGATAATTTTGAATTTATAAAAATCTATTAACAATTTATTTTAATTCAAATTATTTTTTCTTGAAACAAATTAAGCTATTATATAAAATAATAAAGATAGGATAGATGAATAAGAAATGATACATTTAGATTGTTTTCTAGAGCACCTCCATAGAGGAAAAAATCAAGGAAATCCTAATAATTGTTTACAAATGCTAAACAAAGGTTCATAAGTGCTTCTTTTTAGGTACAAGTATGGGAGATAAGGGTAATTATTGAAAGTAGAAAAATGTAGGATTATACTTGTAAATGTATTGTTTACAAATTGTATAACCTTATAACATTTACCTTTAATATTAATATAATGTTCATTTGCAATAGGTCTTTATTTTAGTAAGAGTTACTTTTGAAGGTATTGTTATTTGAAGAATGATTTGGTTGGATGGTTTATGATGGTTATGTTGAGTACCCTTATTATTAATCATGCAATGATGTGTTTTGAATGTGTATACTTAATACATTATAGTTTTCCTTTGGTTGAAATGAATTTTTACGAAGGTTTCATAGTATAATCTATTTTTAAAATTAATTAATATGAGCTAACAAAAAATTACATTGTAAATCCACATAACTAACTTATGTTTATGGTGAAATAATTAATACGAAGAACTTAATTTATATTTATGGAGAAAAATTTGTTACCCTTATACCAGGGACTTAACTTATGCTTGTAGACAAAAATTGTTACCTTAACAATTAGGATTTAAATCAAATTAAGTGATAAAGTTGTTTGATTAAAAGTTGTTTATAAAAATTAAGTGAAAAGAACTTTAGAGGCTTACTTAATTAGGGATTTTATAAACATATATGTACACAAAATGATTCTTTAAGTTGTATTAGTATTCAAAATAAAATGAAAGGGCCTCTTGATTTGATTGATAAATTCACATTTATTTACATTATTTTACAAGTGTCTAGTGTCATTGAGATACCTAGAAATAGGTTATGATTCTAGTGCAGTAGGGACTAATATTAGTACACAAGTATGATATTAGATTAGCCCACTTTTTTAATGCATACAAAGATATTCTTGATTATGATAAATTCAAAGCACTATAATAGGTGTTGCAAGAAGGAAACATCTTCAAAGCTTAAATTAGAGGGAAAAATAGAGAGTCAAAACATATAGATACCTTGATTTGTCAAAAAGTGGTCCTTCCACTAGATACATTAATCAAGTTGAAATAATGATATACTAGGGTCATGCAATCAATGATGAAACCAATTGTTTAATAATTATATGGGATTTAATAAATTTTCAACAAGTGTTTTTTAATATGATGTAATATTGACTAATATCATAGTCTTAGAGGTAAAGTTTATGTTAATTCCAATAGTTTTAGTAACTATAAATTTAGATCAAGATAACTATTATCTTAAAATTTACTGTAGTGTTATTTTTAACTAGTTTGATTGGCAAGATAAGTAGACGAGGATGAACATATTTATCAGCCATGCAAGGACAAAAAGAGAAATGTTGTAAAACCTCTTGAAGAGGGCTTCTAATGTATCTAGGAGAAAACCACTCAATAATTTCATCCAAATTAGATCTTTATTATAATATTTGAAATAAGGACAATTTGACTGGGGTATGCCCCTTTTATGATGTAATAATAAAAGACCATGGTCCCAGGCTAGACTGGAGGTTTTCTCCCCCCGTTCTTTCCTACTAGTGCCCATTTGAACGGTGGAATGCTATTGTAATCTATTTTTTATTATTAATAAAACATCAAGGCCTTGGCCATTTATCGATCAAAAAAAAAAAAAAATCAAAGTCTTAGAGAATTGAAATACATTGCTCATAATTTATATTTTATAGTTTGTTTGATCTACTAGTTATTTGAACTCGTCGTGTTATTTGTAAACTATATTTAATAAAAAATAAATTTGCATTAGGGCTCACATTTTCTATTCTTAGTTTTTGTATTATTAGATAGTAGTAAAAAAAGAATAGGGGGCTAACCCCAAGTAACAAATAGGTTGAACAATCAGTCGGAGGTAACCTCCTAGTTGCCTATTCTATGTCATCTTTAAACTTCAAAAGATAAAATATGTCCACAAAATGATTAACGGTACTATTGTAACTTAGACTGATATCCATAAAAGACTGTAAAATGTACTAGCAACTCCTATACAAAATGTTGCTCCTAATCAACATAATCTTAAAGCTAAGACCCATGTGGTATCAAGTACAAAGTACTAAACATTAAAAAATTACACATATTGCTACTTCAAGATTGCATTTCATGTAACTATGTCCTCTTTCAATTCATCTAAAAAAAATTACAATCTTACATTTGAAAATGTCTTATAAACTAATGTTAATGTCCATTAAAACTATAAAACTTGAATTATAGCTAAAGTTATTCACTCTACAAAAAATAATATTATTAACAATATTAAAAATATGCTTTTAGTATATATAAGTTGTGTTAATAGAAGATATGATAATGTATGAGCATATATATTCCATTTGGAATACTTAGATGTGGTATCTTTGAATGAAAACATGAATGATTAATTGATATTGTATTTTACTTTTCTTGGATTTGAGGATTTTAATTCATTGTAGAGCACCAACTATTCTCTGTATAAAATATTTGCATGCATAGACACATATGTGGATATGTACATCCACATTCCTACATACAGAGTCTTTATTTTGAATGACAATTGATACCATAAATTGAATGTTCATTTGATTTACAATAGAATTTAATTAATTATTCATGTTATTGTACTTGTCATATGCAATGTACTATTGCATTCAGTTCTCTTGAATTAATTAATAGTTGTTCACTTGGTAACCAATTAGATGTTTGTATTTTTTGGGGGTTTGATTATTACTAAAGTTTTTATAAATATTTCTTAACTTAAAATTTGATATAATTGATTTAGTTCACTTTTTATTGGCTCAATCAATTTTTTTTTTGAATTATATATCAATTGATCAAAAAAGAGAAGTACAAAAGGAGGAGTGGGGAAGTGGAGCCTCAACCCACCAAGTTCAGAAAAAAAAACTAATACAAAGTAGGACATATCATTATAGTAGATAACTATTGTTGAGAGTATAAACACAAAAAAAGAGCCAATAGTAGTAAGATCAGAACATCACTATAGTCTTCAATCCAGGAGGTCCATCCTTGAGCACCCTCCATCCAAACAACTTTCTTCCTTTCTAGGATATGAGAAAATAATTCAAGTTTATCAAAATAGGGCGCTCTAGTATTCCTGATTTCCTTAAGTAACTTGTTAAGAGCATCATTTAAGGTAGCCTAATTTTCTGTAATGCTTGCCCATTCAAAGTCATTTTCCATTTTGTAGATAAACATGGTGGCATGACCATCATGGACAAGTCTTTGCAACTTCTCCTTCTCTAGCTGCATCACATACAAAACCTACAAAATAATTTTAAATCATATGGGTCTTCTAAGAAACTCAATAAGATTTTTTCCATTACCTTGAAAGTTTTCCTCATTTCTAAATTCCAAATAAACCAAAGGATGTAAGAAGAAAGGATATGCCAAAAAAGGTTAGCATCTTTTTTGAGACCAAGAATAGATTTAAAAATTATATCAAAAGTATAAGCATGTTCATTTAAGGAAATTCCAAATAGCATCCAAACTTCTCTGGTAAAAACACAATCAAAGCAAATGCTCCCAATACTCTTAGACATTTTTCAAACAAGACAAGGATCAAAGCTACCTTGTTGAGTTCTAGTAGGTAGTCTATCTAGCATGAGTTGTCATTTGAATCATTTAATCTTGGGGGAAATTGAGGACATCCAAAGTTTTTCAAAACCTTTTTGCCAATCGAGGGAGTTGATAGTAGCATACCAAATGGAATTAAGGTGCTCTAGAATCGAGGAGTCACCATTAGGAACCTTATAAATGTCTTTAGCTTTAACTTTAGGGAGGAGGGATCCATCATCCCAAGGGAAGGTGAGGTATATGTGGGAGTCCACATCAATATTGCAGGGAAGATTTAGAGGGGCATAAGCATTCTTAACCATGTTGAAAGTTCTTTTGTGGGTGTTAGGGAGATAAAATTACTACTAAGCATATGCTAGCTTATAAGGTTATCATTATCCAAGATATCCATAAAACACTTAATCCCTTTACTATGTCAGTACCTATCAGAACAGCCTTGGGTTAAGGCAAGAGGCTTACCATTGTGGTGGAGGTTCCACCAAATTGAACATTCACCATGTAGAGAATTGTTGTTATCAAACCTAGAGTTATGAATGTAGCCATGAACATGTTCCCAAGCCCTCCAAATAGATTTGAAGACCCAAGTACCCTAGATAGAGATAGGAAATGAACTAGCAACAAGATCGCTAAAAGGGAGATATTCTCTTATAGGATGCCTTTCTTTTGGATGAGTGCTCCATATTCATAATTTCCGCCAAGCTTTTAGGATTCATGAAATTTTATTTCTCCTTGAAAATCTCTAAATTTGTTTTGTTTTGTGTGACACTTTATCTATTGTTTGAAATTGTGGCTACAACTTAACCTTCAATTGAACTACAACTAGGAGTGTTTTTCATGAAGAACAAATAGGCCCATACAACTATTATATTTTTAATTCTTGAGTGATATTAAACAACTAATTTAATTTTCCAATTTAGCCATCTTTTGTAATCAATTTTCTCTATGATTCTAATGATAAATTATTAGTATTTAGTAGTTTTTTATTTATATAACAATTTGGTTGAATTTATTAAAAGATAATTGAGAATTTATGACAATTCATATATACATGATGGAAATGTTGCTCATTGTACTTTTCTTGGTAAATTTTTTACAATAAACAAATGAAAATGTAAATTTTGAAACATTAATTATCACAACTTAACTATTACAATTTGACAAAAATCATACTTCAAATAATGTTTAGATTTTAAAATTAAAATAGAGAATTATTTTGTGAATTTTATTTTTTTATGTATATGTTATTAAAATTTAATGATATTGATAATTTGTAGATTTGAAAATACTATATTACTTTGATTAATTATTTTCTTTTCTTTTGTTAACATTATTTTTCTATCTTGTATTTTTAAGCCCATAGGCTTATATGTGGGAGCTTTTCTCCCATAAATAACATTTTATTGTTCGATAGTTGTCAGCCTCACCGGAATAGTTGTCATCCTTTTAACTCTCTTCTTTTTAATGGTAACTTAGATTTATGAAAAATTATAATTAGTAAATAATTCTTATAAATTATGGTTAAGGAAACATCTATAGTATTTTGGTAACTTTTCATGTTGTTTAGTTGCATAAGTTTTTTTGTGATTATAATTTTTAAGTTTTAAAGTTGTAGAAGACATAATTCCATTATGCCACAATAAAAAGTTGTAGAAGAATTGAGATTGGAAAATTTTTAAGGAGAAGAAACAAGATTAGAAGAACAATGTTGACTCTTTTTGTACCATAAATATTTACATTTTATGAGAGTTAGCATTTTGTGCATTTTTTGTATGTTTATATATTATGCATTTTAAACCATTTGTCCATTTTTTTATAAAATTTGTAGAAAATTAATGTTTAAATTGATGACAAAAATTGGCCACAATCGGCTTAGCACTTGCAGGTTTATAGTTTTGCAGTGGTGACTAATGATTTTTGTAAGGATATTCAAGGAAATATGTAATCACAGATTCCAAGTCCCAGCCTTGGCTTTGGTGCACTAAGAACAACAAATCTACAATAATAAAATGAAATTATGTTGGAATTTAATAAACTTAATGTTTTCTCATTTTCTAGAAGATGAAGTTATTTTGGTGTTTGGAAGTATTTGGAAGTATTTTAAGAAACATTATGAAATTCTAAGGTCTACATATTAAAATTATGACAAAAAAGTTGTCATTTTGATTTTTTTTAAAATTTTCCAATTGATTTTTTGATAGTACTCTAAAAAAAATTTTAATATAAATTTATGGGAAAAAAACTTTATTCTATACTTTTATCTTATGTTTTATATATGTTATTGCACTAGCTCATTAATATTAGAGTTGTTTAGTATGTTAATAATTAGTTTAGAAAGTAAATTACCAAGCTCTAGAGTAGACTTTATTGCACTTGCTATTTAGTTAGCTTCCTATATATCATTTTTTAATCTAATGTCATATGTAAAAATCTTGGGAGACAACATTGTAGGAATGGAATTAAGAGAAGAAGATGATCCATATCATGGGATTATGTATGGAGAGTTTGAGAAAAAAGTTTCAGGAATGGAATTAAGAGAAAAAAATTACCCATATCTTGGGATTATGCATGGAGATCCTCCTCCTTACATTCAAGTCAACACCCTCTTTGAAACAACAAGAACCAAGGTGTCTTAGATCAAGACATTGCTTTCCTTTTATGATATTCAATTCATTTTTATGATTTGACATAAGAAGTTTTTAACTTTGTCTCAATTCAATTTGACTTATATGTAAGATTTATTTTTTACTATTTTAAGGGTAAAATACATGGCTTTCTAAGATAGACATTGTTACTATTTTGGGATCATTCTTTTCTATTATTAAGTTTAGCTTTAACATGATGACACTAATATTATTAGATATGTCACTCTTCATGCAACTCAACCCAATCTTAATATTTACAATTATAAATTAAAAATAAAAACATGTGTTTTTAATCAATAAAGTAGTTTGAAGGTTGCTTGTTCATGGGAAACAAATCCAACAATTAATGGCATACTTTAGTTAGCTTGAGTTTGTCAAGTGCAACTTTCAATGGATAACACGACAATTTAATAGAAAGATATTAAAAATAACAAATGATCGATAGATAAAGAATTTTTTTCTCATTTAAAGATTTCAGTTGGAAATTTTAGAAAAACAAAAGTATACATTTGTAAACATTTTTTGAGTTATTTTACAATTTATATGACACGTTTGATCAAAGAACTTATCACAAATAATTTTGAACCATGAAATAATTCCTATATAAAATGAAAGATATAATAGAATAAAAAAATTTAAAAACAAAAAGCGTCTATATACATTTAGATTTATTCTAAAATTAAGTGTAATAATTTATTTTTACAACTATTTAAGTAGTTACAAGAATAATTTTAAAATTAACAAATTATTAGTTGACATTGTTGATAAAAAAAAAAGTCTAATAATATGCATTAAAAAAAAAAAAGATTTGTTTGTTAAAATAAATTGATAATTATAAATAATTTTAAAATATCATATTATTCCTAGAAATGAGAAATAGAAATCTAGAAAAAGTAGAAAGGTTATATATAGGTTTAGATTTTAATTTTAGATTAATTCTAAAATTAAGTGTTTGTACATTTTAAATATTAGATTTATTTTTAATATTAAATAATTCTAAAATAGAAAAAATATAAAGATTACACACACACACACACACACACACACACACACACACACACACACATAAATATCTATGTGTGTGTGTGTGTGTGTGTGTGTGTGTGTGTGTGTACGTATATATATATATATATATATCTATACATACATACATACATACACATACACACACACACACACACACCCACACACACATATCTATCTATATATATACATACATATACATACATATCTATATATATATACACATACATACATACATGCATACATACATATATAGATAGATAGATAGATAGATATGTATGTATATATATAGATATGTAGGTATATGTATATATATGTATGTATGTATGTATGTATGTATGTATGTATGTATGTATATATATCTATATATACATGTATGTATACATATATATATATACATGTATGTATACATATATATATATATACATGTATGTATACATATATATATATACATGTATGTATACATATATATGTATATATATATACATATATATGTATATACACACACACATATGTTTTTATTTTATTATGAAACTAAGTGTTGATTGTTGATACATTTTTTAAAAAAAATTTAAAAAAATTAGTCCAAATTTAGAATTTAAACAATTTACATGCAAAAGGAAAAATATAGATTACAAATGATGTTTATTTATAGATTAATATATTTTTCTCATTTTCTACTAATGTCTAAATAATATAACTTTACCTTTTAATTAAAAATATATAAATTATTTATTCAATTTTAGAAAGTATAATAAAAAATAAAAAATTATTATTTATTACATTTATCTATTGTATTTACTATAAATATATTATATATTATAATTAATGTTTGATTAACTATTCATCAAATGAAGTGTATGAAAAACTAACAAATATATATAGAGGTTGTCATCAAATTGGAGTCAATATTAGAGATTGCATATGATGACAACAAATAGATATAGGAACTTTGATTGAATTGGAGCCAATATTAGAGATATAAACATGATGACAAAAAATTGACCTATAATACATTAATATTAGAATCAAAATATATTCTGTTAACATAATCTAACACAAAAACAAAAGGATAATTATAATTACAATTATAATCTAAAAACTAACCTATACTGTAATACTAATTCTATCTCAAATTCTCTATTTCTAATCCTATTAGTTGAGCTTTTAGCACCTTCCAAATCTACTTCCATCTTTAATGAAAAGTGGGATTGCTTGATAAATAAATCCTTAAAAGTAGCACTAAAACTTTTGATAAATAAAATTGAATTTTAACCTATATGAAATCTAAATAATTCAACCTTATCCTATATTATATTATTAATTTAAAGTATATATTTAATTATCCTAACCCTAATCTAACCTAACTTGATTCATGACCTTAAATATAATTAAATTTAACGTTAATTTTAACAATAGCTTATACCCCAACCCTACCCCTTACTATAACCATATATCTAACCTAAGAGTGACCCTGAATCTAACTATACCATCAACCAAAGACTTAATCCTAACTATAATTAGGAAATAATCCCTAACCTCAATTATAAAACCTAAGGTGTACTTAGGTACACTTGAGATTATGTTCTTTAGGGGTCGCATAACTAACTATTTTTTCTTTCTTGCTTGGAGGTCGGGTCATATGCATGACTATTCTAATTGAAGAATGCAATTGAGAAAAACTTGCAAGGATGAAATAGGTCAGAGGCTGAATTTGTGAGCAAAGGAAAAATGAATGGGTAAGATGCCTCATAATTATAAAAATGCGAATTAGTTTGAAATTTGATTTTAATGTACAGTTCTCATTTTGAAGAGCTATAATAGAAGACTATAGTGAAATGGGATGACCATTGTTCTTCCTAGACATTATTGTTTATTAGGTTTCACATCCATTGCATTATGTATTAATCTTTAGAAAATACCTAACAAACATATAAGACCATGATTGTCACTCTCATTAGGTCAGTGTTTCTTTCAAGACTTCTTCTCATGAATATATTCTTGACTGTCACATGTCAACTTGGTATGTAAGATACCTTCATTTAATTATATAATGGCCTCACCTATAATTCATTTTTAAATTCAACATTGTCTATTAGATTTACATTTTTATAGCTTCCTCTCCATAGTAGAAGAAAACATCTTCTTTTGCTTACATTCAATTAAACAAATTACTCCTATCGACTAATGTTGCATGTACATAAACATGCACCTACTAGTATTTATTGTTTTTAAAATTTTAAAAGAAAATCACTTTCTATTTGTATTGCAATTTATTTTAAAATTTTAAAGGAAAATCACTTTCTATTCCTATTACAATTCACTATAAGACAAGTATACACCACTAGATGACACTTGTTTATAACTAGATGTTATATTTATTAAATATATAATGAATAAATTTAACTTACTATTTTCTTTGATGATTAAAATACTTTTTATAGAAAAAGCAACCGTTCATTTAATTTAGAATAAAAATGCACCGCAATGGATATTAATTAAGAATAATTAATAAATTACTCTTACTATGCATAACTAGTCAATTTTATTTAATATATTCATACCAAATTAAAATGGGCTTTTGTGATTTCTGTTTATTAGCATACTACAAAAATGAATTGTGATTCATATGAGTCAAAATTTAATGACAATCTAATTGTATTAATATAATGCAGAACACGTCAGTTATATTCCGTATTAAAGAGTAAGAAATGCATGGGAAAAGGACGCTTTTCCAACATATCGTGGGCAATGGTGATTTTGCGACAAGCAACCTAACGATTAATTATAATTTACTGGAATGCAAAAGCCGATTTGGAGAGAAAATTAATATTTGATCAGTGAGTGTGTTCATTTTCTAACGAGCGCAGCTACTATGCAGGAAACGAATCTTGAAGAGTGGAGGATGCCCTTCTCCAACATTTCACTGGACCTCCTCTCCATTCTCTCAAACAAAACATCGCAATTCTCCACTCCAATCGCGTCTTCAACAAGGCTTCCCACAAAACTCCTCACCAGCCTCGCCTTCTTCTTTCCAAAAGTGACCACATCGCTCACCCATTCTTCATATTCTCTTTCCCCCATACAACTTACTCCACTCCTCACTTCCAACTTCTCAATCTCAAACACACCAGACGCTCCAACGGCCTCTCTCATTTCATCTGCGTTCGGGAAATACCATGGCAGATTGAAACGGTCCCTCGTGTCAACCTTCACAATTCCCTATTACAAAAAATCAAATAAATTCAATATTCTGAAAAAACATATCAATCACACTAAGTACAATGAGTTCTCGTCCAAGAACAAATTTATATCGGTTACCTCTGAAATAAGGTCCTCCCAAGCCGCTTCAAAATCCGGTCCACAGTATTCACCCTCAGAAGTGACTTGCTGCTCTGCACTCATTTCATTCGGATGCCCCATCGCGCATATGAACATCACAGCCCCCTTTACCATTTCCTCCCCTCTCCATCGAAAGAATTCACGAAGATCCTTCTGTGACTGCTCCGCGTATGCTCTCGCCACTTCTGCTCTGCCTCCGTTGATCCAAATCTTTCCTCTGTTGTAAATACCTGACTCCTCATTCCCTACACCTTCGGGAATCTGCAATAAAAAAAAAAACTGGTTAACAAGAATATTCGAAACACAAAAGAAATCAAACACGTCAGAGACTCTCTCTCCCACTTGAAGAATTACCCGAGAAAGCCAGTGCAAGGCCATAATAGAGAAGCCAATGTCGATGCTGCCATGTGGAAACAACGGTTGGTAGAAGCTTCCGGGCACTGCCGCTGCCATGTAATCGGGCTTCAACGAGTGTAACAGCGTGAACAAACCGTTAAAATCGTTGGAGGGCAGGTCGTTGAAAAACACCTGCAGCTGAGGAATCGACAGACCTCGTTTAGAGCACACCTTTTTTATGGTCGCCACCACAAAATCCACCTCAGAAACGGTGTTCATTCCGTTGGCACAGCCCAAGTCTGCAATTCGCAATATACCTCCTTTGTTTTCAAGTGGGAGAGAATAAATGAGGCGGAGAAAGGTAGGCTCCATGGATTTGAAGACGCAGCTCTGCCTGCTCGAATTTTGAGCGTAGCTGCTCTCTCCACCACCCGAACTCATATGCAGAACACAGCTCAGTTTATTCGAGCCGGCTGATGTAGACTCTTCTTTGGCCATCATCGGAAAACTTCCAATTGCCATTCCCGCTGTGTTAAAAAACAAAGAGAATTGGAGATGATAAAAAGAGAGTGTATTCGAGAGAAAAGGTGTGGGATGAAGGATAGATTGAGTGTTACGTTTGTATTTATAGATGAGAATCCACGTTTCACTGCTATCTCTCAATGCTTTAGGTTTAGGGTTCCCTAACCGCGGGCTTTTAAAAAGTGTTGCCACCACAACGACATGTCCCTATCCGAATTAGGTAATATGAGTTGAGCGACAAATGCAGATACGATACAGCATTTTTTGTTTTTTAACAGAAGGCAGAGTGGATTTGTACATCACGTTGGTAGTAGGGTGGCATTCTGGGACTACTGTCATTAATTAACTCTTTATTATAGCAAATCAAATTGGGACTACTCGCCAGGGTCGAGACCACACCGACAGTGCGGTTGAGTTTTATTAGGTCAAACATTCAATAGTAGAATTTCTATAAAACGATATAAACAGTTAAAGATCGAACTTATGTGCTATGATGGTTACAGCGTGCAGATCACCGACTTTGACGGGATCAGAGAATGAAGCCTGTATATAATATCATCATCACTGCATTTTATACAATATCTTGTTCCGTTGACGAAGTTATCTTTATCTATAAAGCTTATTCGCCTACTAGTTAAGAATTAGGAGTATCCATTCTATTAAACTGGTGAAAAATGAAGTAGTTATCAGAATATTTCATTGTGTATATTTTATGAAAATTAGATCTATGTCAATGGGTCATTAGTCTATTGGTGAAGTTGAATGGGTCACAAAGAGCCCATCGAGAATCAAGTCTTGTACAAGGCTCCGACACCATAAGAGATGATGCCGGGATCATGTCCAATCATTCACTGGGTTGTTAAGATCTGCAGTCCAATCCTTGGGGTCTTCTGAGCCTTGCATATCATTAGACTTGTCCTCCTTGAAAATCCTAGCAGTCTTTAACTTAGTCGACCCATGATAGTGCCTAAGATAATCTTTCTTCATTTTATTTTGAATTTCACAAAAAGTAGATACTATAACACCAAATTCAATGTTAGTTATGGTATGAGAATACATATGATTTAGGGCATCAATTTTTCTTGAAGGTCCCTTATCTGTTCAATGAAATTCTTTTCCAATTCTACCAGCATGCTCTACACCTTATCATTAGGATCTTTTATCTCCTATTGCCTGTGTCCATATTCTAATTCTTCTTAGGGTCTTTCTCTTCTACCGCAAATAAACTTCAATTTGGGGTGCCTATTTCTCCTATATTTCTCCATCAATCTCTTCCATATCCTTGGCTTCCTATTCTTCACCCTCAATGTCAATATCTTCGACATTTTAGGAGTACTCATTTTCAGTCTCATAGACAATATCCACCTCCTAGGTCTCCTAAGTATCATCCTTCCTAACATCTTTATAACTTTTTCCCTTTTTATTCTACTCCCCCGAGCTAGACTCGTGTCTATTATCAATGGTCAAAGGATTAGCAACTCATTCCTCGAATTTAGTATTACCTCGAAATCACGATTGTCCACATGAACTACTTTTCTAGCAATCCTACTACACTTCAAGTCGCTGACATGATTGTTTCTAGTAGAAGTATTCATCTGCTTGGCCAAGGTTTTGGGAAGGATGAATTCATCCAAAAAAGGGTATTATTTTTTTTGGTTTGGGATTTTTTTAATGATTTTTAACCTTTTTCTCAAAGGAGTGGGGGATTTTCTCACAATAGAGACAAACTAATTTCTTCAATTCTCACTAAGGAATCAGGATCAACGAAGGGTTTCTTATGGGAAGGCATCTTCCCATACTAGGAGAATGGGAAAAGACACGCTTATAGATGACAAAGCTATGACCTTAATGAAGAGGAGGGTTATTTCCATTATCTATATCATTATGGATGAAGGTGTACAAATAGTAAGGGACATTCACTTTTTCATGAAACCTTAAAATATTTAATATGGAAAAGTTGTATAAATGGTGAATAGTAAAATTCCATTCAGGCGCAAAGTATTTCATCACCCACATGCAAACTATAGAAAGAAGATGAGAAGAGAGAGAGGTGCTCATACCCATTATTTAGATTTAACAAACACTAGCTTTTCATCTAACATTTTGTCTCCATGTGTGTTCTCCTTCACAATTTAGACTTATGGCTTTGACAATCAACTCTACAATCACTACCATTTTAATACTTCTAATTTTAACTTGACCCTTATGCTAGGAATTGGTAAACTTCATAGAAAATAGACTATTAAACTGCACATAGCCAAAATATAATTATCCAACCCTTCCTTCTTATTGCACTCTTAAATATCCTTTTTTCTAGAGAAGGTCCCTAGATTCTCTTGGATCAACACTCTTTAGAGGGCCTCCCATAGCGTTTACCTTATAAATATCTTTCTCCTTCAAATAGTTTTGCAACCTTTCCCTCTCTAAACTCTTCTCATAATTTTTGTACACTTTTGTATAATATTCTCCGCACCTTTATTAACTGCAAGACATATTCCACCAAGATAACTTTCACAAAAAATAAAAGCACCTCTAAAATATTTGAAGTGATGTCAAGTGATAGTGGGGTGAATCATCAAGGTAACATCCATGCTTAAGAAACCTTCCTCAATTCTTGAGGCAAGCCTGTTATCCTTGCTAGCAACCATCAAGCTCATTTTGGAATACACGATTTTAATAAAGAGAAATGGATACTCATGCTCCTCAATAATTTTGCAATACTTCCATATTTTTTGCAAGTTATTTTTTAACTTGTAATAATTACCCAATCACTTAGCTAGAAAGTAGATCAAACAAGTTAGGTCATCATTATTGCTTTTGAGATTTAAGAGAGGCTTTCTAAATTTAGAATACCCATTACCAACCATAAGGAGGTAATTAGAGGTACCTTCTAGGAAAATGTTCCTGCCAAGCCTATTAGAAAATTTCAAATTTATTTTTCTTTTTATCTAATAGGCATTGTCTTGATAGTTTTTAGTACTTAAGGGGTATTCCTTAGATATAGTCTAGGGAGCTAGAGAAGATTGCCTTGATCTTCCTTTACCATTACATACTTAATCAATTCTTAAAATCTTTAAGAATAATACTTGTACTCTCTTGAGTGTAGTCTACAATAGTAACATATTTCCATTCATTAAAGGAAATCCCCCAACTAGAAAGATAATTCATAGTTATGTTTCCTTCTCTTAAAGTGTGTTTTATTTCAACATTATTGAAGGTAGTAAGGCATCTACTATAATCTTCCATCATTCTTGATATTTTCCAACAAAACTTAGCCTTCTTCTTAACGACATCAACAATGTGTTTAGAGTATCCTTGGGTAAAAGTACAAATTTGTGTCACCTTTCAGTCTAACTTATCAGAACAACTAAATATGGGTATTTCTATCTAAAAATATTTTTTGTTCAAACATATGATCTAGAAAAATTTATTCCAACTAAGTTATATATGGTCTCACACTTTTCCAATTGAAAATGTCTATTAAAAAGTTGTTTTATACTAGTTTATATCCAATTACTAAAGAAATAAAATTATTATAGAAAACTAACATTTCAGTAACTCTTACTATTTTTAGTATTTTTTTTTAATAACATATAAACACCATTTTATAGAGCTCAAAGTCAAAAATATTCTCATATAGATTTAATAGCATTTTAATTATGTATAGCATATTGTAATTAAAATATTCTACAAGCACGCATTTTAACACTCAAAAAGATATCAATTTTGAGGAAGAAAAAATATTAAATGATATAAAAATAATAATTATATGATGTTCTAGAGGAGAGTGTCCTCTTCTAGAATGTATAATTTTTCTTCTAGTTAGAGTAGAATTATTTTGAAAAATGTGGTGGGAGATGAAAACTATTGATTTAGGTGAGTTGAAATTTGAATCATTATGAAAGCAAAAATATAGGTCTAAACCCTATTTTTATTTCTGATTTCTCTATCTATATATGTTATCTATGACATAGTCTAAGATCAAAGAGAAATAACTTTATCTCCATATAATCTTATGGTGGGAACTCAACTCCTAATTTCAACATTTTTCAGAAACTAAAAAAGTATTTATAAAAATTAGGAAAATATATCAATTCTTATTCCAAATAATTATTAAAAACTATAATTCTAAACTTCATCCTTTCCTACACATTTCATTAGCTTACTTCATTATTAAATTGTAGATAATAATGCCATAATTGTGTTATTCAAGGTGAAAATTTATACTTTTGTTAGCCTTTTCCTTTACAAAAGGGTGACACTGGTTTGTGATTTTACCCCCTTCCGCTATTATGTTAACACCTCTAAAGCAATATAGAGTGAAGCTAGGGTTATTTCGCTGAATTTTTAAGGAAAAAAGAAGTGCCTACTTTAGGAATGAGACTTTGATGAAAATTATTGAAGCATAGGATAAGTCCTTGATAAAGGGGAAGGTCTTCTATCCCCTTATCTTTGGTGGTAGCCTAAGAAATAGAAGAAAATGTCTAGAAAGGTAAATTAAACTTTACACCTTTACAAAAAGAAACTATTAGAGGAAATAGATGAGAATGGAAATACTCAAAAAGCTTGAATCCACTTTTGAGCACAAAATAATTGATAAGAATCATTGTAATGTCCTTCTATTTTATAGTAAAATCTTCTCTATTGAAGCAATTTCTCAGCCTCGATACTTTTTGATGAAGGTTGAGGAACTTCTTGACATTCTCCTTGTAGTTGGACTTCAAATTGTGAGGAATTTATTTTCCTTCCATGATAAAACATATCTCAACTAAAATATTTTCCAAACCAAAAATTAAATACTTTCCATATATGTAGGACTCAAAATACTTCAATAATAACATGAGATTATATCCCTACATGTCTTCAGCCTTAATACAAAATGGGTCCCCTAGATAATTACCCACAACTTTGAATATTTCATATAATCCATGTAAGTATCTTGCTCTACCTAGTTTAAATCTCCACCCATAACACATTCAAGCAATAAATTCCTAATGGAGACCCAACCACAACTAAAAACCAAACCTACAACCAAAACATCAAACCCCAAGAAGAGCATCTAATCATAATTATTTTAGATAAAATAAAATCCACAACCAAAGAAAAGGAGAATTTAAAAACACCAAGCTCTAAGGAAAGTATAATTGATGCTTATTTATTATTATTTTGAATTTTGATCTCATTATTGTCTAGCTTGGTAATATCTTTTCCGATTTCTACATGAATCAGCTTGTGAAGAAAATTTATGCCATTCATGAAAATGATAGAATTATTGTAGAAAACCTTCATAGAGATCCCATCAATATCTACATTCCCCTCTTGTTATGTGTGAAGATAGTGATAATTATCAAATGTGACTAGCTAATTGGAGATATTTTGAATGATATGTGCCATCTCTCATCTAGGCTCACTTTTCTCTATGATAGTCATGATCACATTCTTTGCATCACCTTCTATTAATAACTTATGATAACAACATCTAAGCACTGAATCTACCTAATGATAAGTATCATAGACCTTAGTAATGTAGGTAGTTAAGGACCTAAACTTCATATAAAATGTATCCATCATAGCACCCATGATGTATCAGAGACTACCTCCACCCACCTGACCTAGGTTACCAAGTGACGAGTTGTAAAAAAATATTTTTATTCATCTAGGATTTGGGGGAGCTACTTACCCAATTTGTGTAGCCTAACCATTGGAGACCTATACCTAAGAAGATAATTGAAATGACCCCAATTTTTGGTTTCATTGCAATCCTAAAAATAATAAGGAGAACTATGATTGGAATACTGAATATCTTACTTTCCATAATATAACTAATATTGGAGTGAAATAGTGGCTTCTTAATGATATGATTATTTTGAAAGATATAAATATTCATCTTCTTTCAAAGGTACAAGATAGTATAAAGAAGTAAATGCCACAATAATTCCTTATTGAATATATGAGAGGAAGGAGGGACAAACCATTTGGAAACACACGTGGATCCACTAACAAAATACCTTACTCATTGAATAAATCCACCGGTTTCATTCTTAGATTCCAAATAACTAATAGGAGAGAAGAATAAAATTGATAGTTTCCACATTATTTTATTGTAGAGGGAAAAGGCTAACCAATTGAATCCTTTCCTTCTTTAGATTTTTCAACATAAGTATTTTTCTATGACAAATGGTCCACTGAAAGAACTTGAAGTTGGAAATCACCTTGAGAGTCCACATATTTGACAAATAAAAAAATTTAAGGACAATTGGGAGAGATAAGGGTGAATCCCAACTTGATTGAATACTCCCATAACAAGTTTCTTTTTCTATTTTTTTCATCTAGCTAGTTGGTTTTGTAGAATCTTCTAGACTTAATGGGGACCATCAAACCAACCAGGGCCAATCTTCCACTTTGGAATAAAGAAGGAGGATTCCTAATAATCACAAAATAGAGTACAAAGATGATCCATCAAATAAGAATCCAATAAAATATATGGAATAAAATTTAAGAGGGGGTTGAGAGATCCAAGGGTCCTTGTATTTTTTGATTTTATGGTCATTCCTAGTAAGCTAGAAGTTACCATGTTAAAAAGAGTGGGATTTATTTTCATCGGATTATTCCAAATATTGGATCCAATAGAAAGATGTTGATCCTAATAATTAATGATCATAGTATCAATCCAATCTACATTATTCTTGACAAGGTTCTAGTTGACCTTGGATAAGAGGAATAGATTCACAATATGAAATTCATAGATATTTAGGCTTCCATTATCCATAGAGGAGAAGTCTTCCCCAAATCAATTAGGGACAACCTCTTTTATTAGTGAAAATAATATTCATGACCATCATTATCAATAGAAACCTTAAAGAAATTCAATATACATTATTCTAGACCCTTGAATCTACAATAAAATTAATTCATCAATAAAATTCAATGAACAATAGAAAATCAAATTCTAGGTTGGAAATTAGAAACACCAAGTTTTTATCTTGAAATGTAGGAAAAAAGCTAGGAGAATTCTACTAGAAGTCCACCTTTAAATCACAAATCTTGGGAAAGCATAAAAAGAGTCAAGCTAGATACTAACTTGGCTTGTTTATCATCTCTCTAATGAGAAATATCAACCCAAGGAAAGTCTCGAAACTAACATAAGTCAAACCTTAGAAAAAAAATTGATAAGAGAATTGTACTTTATGGATGAGATGAGGATTTGTACCATGACAACATTGATGCCTTAAAAACCTAGTTTATAATTAGTTTATATTTCTACTTTGGTTAGTCTTACCTTTGCACCCCCCATAAGTTATTTCTCCCATGGTCTTTCTTTTATGATTTTTTAATTTAATTGTCTAATTCTTGTTAGACCCCTCTTTTTTACATTAATGGTTGTTTTGGGAAAATGTTCAAGCCCTGGCTTTTTATCTAATCAAAACAACTACATGGGCATGATGCAATAATTTTCCAAATTTATCTTATAAGACCTAAACAAAGAAAAATATAAACCATGGCTACAAAAAGTAAAGAACTTGCTTAAGATTAGACGACAAAGTAAGAACAAGATAATGCAAAGTCGAATCTTATATAAAATTGATTTGATACATAGAAGACATCATTGAATTCATAAATAGATGTATTAATTTAGTGAAAAATTAATACTTTATCATTCTTTAGATAGAAGAAAAGAATTTAATGAATGAAGTCCAATAGAATGTTGAGAATAAGAGGATAATTCTAATAATGTATTATGGGTTAAAATTAATAATTTAGAGAGGGGAAGTTTGAGTAAAAGATATCGTTAATAAAGAAAAATGATGTTATTAATATAAAAGAGTGACAATTATATAGATGAGAAGTTTATGAAGAAGTTAGGATATCAAGGTTTGGCATTGATGTTCAAGGGGGTATGTTTGAGAAGTGGGGAACATTAGATAATTGTAGCACATTATGTTTAGACTATATGCAAAAATGGTTTCATTCCAAGGTTGACATCAATGAGAAAATGGTAGATTGTTGGACATACTTTCATTAGTCTAAAATATTAGAAGAGTAATTTTCATTGATGTCAAAAGATGAAACCAGTATCATAGTATTGTTAAAATAAGAATATCACATAAGAAACAAAACACATTGAATGTATCGAATGGAAGACCATATCATTTAATTTAATTTAAAATAATGTTAAGAAACAACATTTTTATTTAAGAAACACCTAAAATTTGCTAGACATTTATTGATAAATTCACCATTAATAAGGAACATATATATACGTGAAATTATACTTACAAGAAAGCTAATAACACGCTTACTATTGGTTGACCACTTTTAGCTCCATTTTAACTTATTTGTGCGGTGGTAAGGCTGACCTGGTTTAATTTCCTATGCTACAAAAAACATAGAAATAGATTGAAATATATAAAGCAATTACCAGTATTCTACGTGCGCTTGGAGGGAGAAGAAACGGTAGAAAGAAAGAAAAACTGCAATAAAGGATTTATTAATCACCTCAAAAGGGATTTACGCACCATGCAACTTTCATCACCTCTTCAGTGAGTTTTGAGATTTCCCATAGTATAAACTGACTAATTTTACAAATTTGACCTTCATCTGCACGAGTGAAATCTTGTTACTAATTACTGATTTTATTGTGATTAAAATTTAATTTTATAATGCCTCATCTGGCTATGGTTGCCTAATAACATGCAACACGCTATGAGCCCCTTTCGAATATTAAATTGATAGTATCTAAAACTCTTCCGACATTACAGACAGCTTTTGTAAATTGTCACAGATGTCATTTAAGGAAGTTGATAAATGTCAATATGAAACTTCCAAGTCTGTCTAAGGATTAGCTCTGAACATAGCCAGCAAGATGACGGCGCCTCTCTATTTCGTTTTCTATTTATATTTCTATCATGTCCACATCTGTATATAAACGACGGCAGCGGTGCGGACCCACAAATTCTGCTTGGGTCGGATTTGCTGAAGATTTAACATTTTTGAGAGAAAAATGGCAAGCTCTTGGCTTGACCTACTCATGACGTTTTGGAACTTAAAATATTTCAAGGAAATATCTAGGAAATGAGGACGTAGTATGGACGATTTGTAATATACATGTAGATTGATTAACTTGTACAGATTATCTTAAGTATTACTAATTTTCATATTGAAATGGTTGGGTCGCAGTATAAGGTGCAAAGGATTTATATTATTGGTGGTATGGGTAGATAGAAGTGGCCAGGAGAGGAGTATTTAGGGTAGTTTTGAATCATTAGGGCTATATGAGATAAACATATTTCTTTCCAACGAAAGTATCATATTTGGATATGTGAGAAAACAATTGAGTCATTAGGAAGTGTTTCTTTTAATATCTTATGATAGGTGGATTCTATTTATATTTTAAAAATTAATTTTGAGGCTTATTAATGGTCTTTTGCTGCTTCTTTTTTATACAAGAGGCATGAAGAATACAATATTATGAATTTTTAAGAAGAGTTTAATTTGAGAGAGAAATTGTCTTTTGAAGTGGAAATGGTAATGTATAGTTAAAGTATTTGATTGCTTTGTTGAATATATTGTTCAAGAGATTACAAATCTCTAGGGGTGAATTTGGATGTTTCAATTTGAAAGAATTTCCAAATAAGTTAATGGAAACAATTGCATTACTATCATAGAAAATCAAATTTACATATTTTGAATTTGAAAAAAATCTATTAACAATTTATTTTAACATAATTTTTCTTTCTTGAGACTAATTAACCTTTTAATAGACATTTTATCTTTATTATTAAAACAAAGATAGGATAAATGAATAAGAAATGATACATTTAGATTGTTTTCTAGAGTACCTCCATAGAGTCAAAAAAATTAAGGAAATCTTGATAATCATTTACAAATACTTAACAAAGGTTCACAAGTGCTTTTTTTTGGCGCAACTATGGGTGATAAGGGTAAATAGTGCAAGTGGAAAAATGTAGGATAATATTTGTAAATGTATTGTTTGCAACTTGTGTAACCTTTTAATATAAAATTTAATATTAATATAAGATAGTGTAATAGGCCTTTGTTTGAGTAAGAGTTAGTTTTGAAGGTATTTTTATTTGAAGAATAATTTGGTTGATGGTTTGTAGTGTCCTTGTTCTAGTAACAATGCAATGATGTGTTTTGAATGTGTATACTTAATACATTGTAATTTTTCTTTGGTTGATATTGATTTTTTGGAAGGTTTCATAGCATACTATTTTTAATGCTAATTAATATTAGCTAAAAGAAAACTATATAGTAAATCCACATAACTAACTTATGTTTATGGAGAAATAATTTTTACTAGGAACTCAACTTATATTTGAGGAGATAATATTATTTACGTTATACCTGGAACTTAACTTATGTTCATGGAGAAAATTTTCTACCTCAACAATTAGAATTTAAATAAAATTAAGTAATAAAATGTTTCTTATAAAAATCAAGTGGAAAGAATCTTAGATGGGTTTGCACATTTTTGGATTTTGTATGTGAATGTACACAAAATGATTCTTTAAGTTGTATTAGAGTTCAAAATAAAACAAGAAGGCTTATTGAGTGTATTGATAAACTGATATTTATTTTGATTGTGTTACAAATGTCAAGTGTCATTGGGATACCTAGAAACAGGTTTATATTTCTAGCTCAATAGGGACTAATATTATTATACATGTGTGATATTAGATTAATCAACTTTTTTAATGCATACAAATATATTCTTGATTATGATGAATAGGTGTTGCAAGAAAGAAACATCATCAAAGCTTCAATTAGAGGCAAGAATAGAGAGTCAAAACATACAGATGCCTTGATTTGAGAAAAAGTGCTAGAACCACATTTTGTCCCTCCATTGGGTACATTAATCAAGTTGAAATAATGATATGCCAGGCTCATGCAATCAATGATGAAATCAAAATTTTAATAATTATATAAGATTTAAGAGCTTTTCAACTAGTATTTTTTGATATGATGTAATATATTTTTTATTGGATGTACTAGTTACTTAAACACATTATGTTATTTGTAAGCTATATATAATATAAAATAAAGATGCATTAGGGTTCACATTTTCTATTTTTAGTTATTTCTACTTCAAGATTGTATTTCATGTGAATAGTCAATCTAAAAAATATATACAATCTTACATTTGAAAATGTCTTATAAAATAATGTTAATGTCTATTACAACTATAAAACTTGAATTATAACTAAACTCACCAAAATAATATTATTGCCAATATTAAAAATATGCTTGTATGTTTTTGGTAAATATAAGTTGTGTTAGTAGAAGACCTCACAATGCAAGAGCACATATATCCCATTTGGAATACTTAGATGCCATATCTTTGAATGAAAAAATAAATGATTAATTAATATTGTTTTCTAGTTTTCTTGGATTTGAGGATTGTTATTCATTGTAGAGCACTAGTTATTCTCTATATAAAATATTCACATGTATTGTATCTATGTACATCCATATTCCTACATATTGAGTTTCTTTGGAATGACAATTTATATCATAAATTGATTATTCATTTGATTTACAATAGAATTTGAATAATTGTTCATGTCACTTCTACTAGATGTTCTATTTATTTATTTAATATACCATGAATCAATTTAAGTTACTATTTTGTTTGATGATTAGATTTTCTTTGAAAACATAACCATCCATTTAATTTAGAAAAAAAAAATGCACCACAATTCATATTAATTAACAATAACTAATAAATTAGTCTTACTAATATAGTGCATAACTGGGCAATTTTATTTAGTATATTCATACCAAATTAAAATGGACTTTTGTGAATTTTGTTTATTGGCATCCTACGAAAATGATTTATGATTCATATCAATGAAAATTTGATGACAAACTAATTGTATTAATATAATGCAGAACACATCAGTTATATTCCGTAGCAAAGAGTAAGAAACGCATGGGAAAATGGCTCTTTTCCAGCATATCGTGGGCAACGACAATTTTTCTTCAAGCATCCTAAATATTAATTATACTTTAGTAGAGGAATTTCAGAACCGAGAACAGTGCTTGTGTTCATTTTCTAACGAGACCAGCTACTATGCAGGAAGCGAATCTTGAAGGGTGTAGGATTCCCTTCTCCAACATTTCAGTGGACCTCCTTTCCATTCTCTCAAACAAAGCATTGCAATTCTCAGCTCCAATCGCGTCTTCAACAAGGCTTCCCACAAAGCTCCTCACCAGCCTCGCCTTTTTCTTCCCAAACGTCACCACATCGCTCACCCATTCTTCATATTCTCTTTCCCCCATACAACTTACTCCACTCCTCACTTCCAACTTCACAATCTCAAACATACCACACTCTTCAACGGCCTCTCTCATTTCATCCGCGTTCGGGAAATACCATGGCAGATTGAAACTGTCCCTCGTCTCAGCCTTCACAATTCTCTATTACAAAAAATTTAAAAAAATCAATATTCTGAAAAAACTATATCAATCACTAAGTAAAATATTGGGTTGTCGTCCATGAACAAATTTATATCGATTACCTCTGATATTAGGTCGTCCCAAGCCGCTTCGAAGTCAGGCCCACAGTATTCACCTTCTGACGTCACTTGCTGCTCCGCACTCATTTCATTCGGACGCCCCATCGCGCATATGAACATCACGCCCCCCTTTCCCATTTCCTCCCCTCTCCATCGAAAGAATTCACGCAGATCCTTCTGTGACTGCTCCGCGTACGCTCTCGCCACTTCTGCTCTGCCTCCGTTGATCCAAATCTTTCCTCTGTTGTAAATACCCGACTCCTCATTCCCTACACCTTCGGGAATCTGTAATAAAATAACAAACTGGTTAACAACAATATTCGAAACACAAAAGAAATCAGAGACGCCAGAGACTCTCTCTCCCACTTGAAGAATTACCCGAGAAAGCCAGTGCAAGGCCATAATAGAGAAGCCAATGTCGATGCTGCCATGTGGAAACAACCCTTGGTAGAAGCTTCCGGCCACTGCGGCTGCCATGTAATCGGGTTTCATCGAGTGTAACAGCGTGAACAAGCCGTTAAAGTCGTTGGAAGGCAGGTCGTTGAAAAACACCTGCAGCTGTGGAATCGACAGACCTCGTTTAGAGCACACCTTTTTTATGGTCGTCACCACAAAATCCACCTCAGAAACGGTGTTCATTCCGTTGGCACAGCCCAAGTCTGCAATTCGAAATAAACCTCCTTTGTTTTCAAGTGGGAGAGATTGAATGAGGCGGAGAAATGCAGGCTCCATGGATTTGAAGACGCAGCTCTGCCTGCTCGAATTTTGAGCGTAGCTGCTCTCTCCACCACCAGAACTCATGTGGAGAACACAGCTCAGTTTATTCGAGTTGGCTGATGTAGACTCCTCTTTGGCCATGATCGGAAAACTTCCAATTGCCATTCCCGCTGTGTTAAAAAACAAAGAGAATTGGAGATGATAAAAAGAGAGTGTATTCGAGAGAAAAGGTGTGGGATGAAGGATAGAGGGAGTGTTACGTTTGTATTTATAGATGAGAACCCCAGTCTCACTGCTATCTGTCAATGGTTTGGGGTTAGAGCTCCCTAACCGCGGGCCTTTAAACAATGTCGCCACCACAGCGAGATGTCCCTATCCGAATTAGGTAATATGAATTGAGCGACAAATGGAGATACTATACAGCATTTTTTTTAACAGAAGGCAGAGTGGATTTGTACATCACGTTGGTAGTAGGGTGGCATTCTGGGACCACTATCATTAATTAACCCTTCATTATAGCAAGTCAAATTGGGACTGCTCGCCAGGGTCGAGATCACACCGACAGAGCGGTTTTGTTACCTCAAACATTTAATAGTAGAGTTTATATAAAACGATATAAACAGTTAATAATCGAACTTATGTGCTTTGTGGGTTACAGCATGCAGACCACCGACTTTGACGGTATCAGGGAATGAATCCTGTATATAATATCATCTTCACCGTATTTCATGCAATATCTTATTTCGTTGAAGAAGTCCTCTTCAGCTATAATGCCTATTTGTCTAGTAGGTCAGAATTAGGAGTATTCATTCTGTGATATTGCTATCAGGATTGTGATTTTCGAGTCAAACTCATTGACCCATGTTTCATGAGTAGTGATTCAACACGAATCCATCTCTCATGAAGATAAACGGAACACTTAGCACTCATTGGATTTAGGTGATGCTCACAGGGGTGAAGCATCGAGACTTCCCGGGAGGTCACCCAACCCAGTACTACTCCAGCCTGAGCGCGCTTAACTACAGAGTTTCCTCCATGGTTAAACCCAAAGCTTGCAACCCCATTTGCAAAACCTTCACCAAGTGTTGTGCCTTATGAACCATTCATTAGAAAGCCCCTTAAGCTCATCAATTGATAAGTAGGAGATAATTTCCATAGCAAGTCAAATTGTGATATTGCTATTAGGATTTAACTGTGTGATTTTCGAGTCAAACTCATTGACCCATATTTCATTAGTAGTGATTCAACACGAATCCATCTCTCATGAGGATAAATGGAACACTTAGCACTCATTGGATTTAGGTGATGCTCACAGGGGTGAAGCACCGGGACTTCTCGAGAGGTCACCCATCCCAATACTACTCTAGCCTGAGTGCGCTTAACTATAGAGTTTTCTCCATGTTTAAACCCAAAGCTTGCAACCCCATTTGCAAAACCTTCACCAAGTGTTGTGCCTTATGAACCATTCATTAGAAAGCCCCTTAAGCTCATCAATTGATAAGTAGGAGATAATTTCCACAGCAAGTCAAATTGTGATATTGCTATCAGGATTTAATTGTGTGATTTTTGAGTCAAACTCATTGACCCATGTTTCATGAGTAGTGATTCAACACGAATCCATCTCTCATGAGGATAAATGGAACACTTAGAACTCATTGGATTTAGGTGATGCTCACAGGGGTGAAGCACCGGGACTTCCCGGGAGGTCACCCATCCCAGTACTACTCCAGCCTGAGCGCACTTAACTACAAAGTTTCCTCCATGGTTAAACCCAAAGCTTGCAACCCCATTTGCAAAACCTTCACAATTTGACTTGCTGTGGAAATTATCTCCTACTTATCAGTATTCATTCTATTAAACTGGTGAAATATGAAGTAGTGAAGTATTTTATTTATAGAATCATACTCGTTCTGTATATTTTATAAATTTTATATCTATATTGTTTATCATTAACAAACTTGGGATATAAAATATATGGACCTAATCACTTATAAAAGAATGTTTATAATTAGGAAGGCAGTGAGGGGCCTGAATCTATAGAACAATAGATTAAAAATAACAAGCACTACCTTGGGCCATTACAACGAAGCTGGAGAGTAGAACTATATTGGCCATTACAGCCTAATGCCAAACCTTCAAGCAAAACTAATAAAAACTTGTCATAAAACTAGAGCATCAACAACCAAACCCACCATAAGAACTATAATAGGGCTAATTTAAAACTTTAAACTCTCCCAGCTACAAATAATGTTGTTGCTACAGTCCATATTTAAACTAACACAGTTTTGATTAAAGGAGGTAGGAAAAGGGTCCTGAACCCAAGAAACAACAAGGAAGAACCATAACTTTTATGTCCTGGCCATTATAGACAAATAGCAAAAAAGACCATCTCTAACACAACTAGCTAAAGACCCAATAAAGAACAAAATTTAGTTTAAAAAGTAATGTAGTACTAGTTTTAGAGTTTAAGTTATTAGCCAAAACACTGCTAATAATCCAAAAAGGTAATTGAGTCTTAGAGTACCTACCATAAAAGTGAACCAAATTTAACATAATAGTTTTAAAATTGTCCTGAAATTACAAGCAGAATCACATTAACCATGTAAAGCCTATAAATAATAACTATGCAACAAAACAAAAAAACCATGAGAAAAAAGGAAAGCAAAGGCATAGAGGAACTAGGTATGTTTGATGTTCTTCGAGTCTTCTTCAAAGTACTTGAGATCATTGATCCATTTGTGCACATCCTCTACATGCATAATCTCCACATGCACATTGTCCTTCTGCATAGTAGCTTTCTTTAGTTTGCTACAACCTGTAATAGTTCCAAAGATGGCCTTCCTTATCATCTCTTTCTGGACCCTACATATAATAGAAATGGCCACACCAAGCTCAATACTAGTGGTGTCATTATTTAACATGTTGTATTATGATTGCACTTTGTGATTGATGTCATTAATTTGGTCTTCCAAACATTTTGTTTTAATCCTTTTCAAGTGAAATGTTAGTAGAATGCATGGGGTTGATAGGATCCTTTATTTCCCTAGCCCAAGGATAATGAGAAATGGGGATTTCAACTTTGGGCTCAAGAAAATCCTTGGTATGAGCCTCCTGAGAACCCTGTTCAACCTCTATGGAGTCCTCACCATCCACTTCTACTTCAAATTCCTCTTCAATGGCACTATTATAAGCTTTCTCTAGAATTTCTTCAACCTTCAATCTCATAATTCTCCTCATTTTGATCATCCAAGGTCTCATCTTTGTTTTCCTCATTATTTTTTCTTGACCCTCAATTTTTCAGATCTCCTCTCCACTGAACTATTGTCAATTCTATAACCATGAGCCCTAGCCTTTTTATCTCCATCTTCACCTTCTAACCCTTTTGCGTCCTTGTGCATCTCAATAATTTCCTTCAAATTCTTTCTTTTCTTTAGAATGCCAATAGGACTGGTTTTGGTAGATGCATGCTTGCGTTTAGTCAGAGTTTCAAACATTAGAGATTCTTTAAATGTTTGGTTTTTAACTTTAGGGTTTGGGGGTTAATGCTTGTGATTAATAGTTTCGCAACAAGGCAATTAGTAGGGTCATTACCAGACACAATTTCCTCTATAACAACAGAGGTCCTAGGGCAACAATAGGGCTATCCTCATTAGTTAAACACTTACAAAAACTAGGGTGGTAGGAGAAAACATGGTGATAGAGGAAAAAAATCAAACCCTAATGAATGGGAGGATTATCATCATTCTTAATACTATTAACCACAGATGAGAACAAAAAAAGGCATGTTGATTTTTTCACTGTGCCTTATCATATTAAGAAGTAGATAGTGGTAACCATGGTAAGTGATAAACTTCCTCTCTATGGTGAAATATCTTATAACCCACAAGAAAAAAATGACAAACAGACTAGGGAGAGATATACATTCATACATGTTACTAGATTTTGTCCTAGCTAGCTTCTTTGTCCTCTCAAAGAATTTGTGTTTGAATTTTTTGTAATCTCCCATGTCCTTCCTCTTGACCTCCTCCTCTTTACAAAGAAGGCCAATACCATCACCTATCAATTGAGTGGTCACAAAAAGCTTAACAGTGCTAATAATGGTCACCTCACTTTTGTACCAGGAGTTCGATAACTTTTCCAAGAGAATCAAATTATAACCTTTCATTTTACACAATGTACTATCAAGAAAAACCCTCTTGAAGTAATTGTTAGTCTCAAAATGGTTTTGACATTTGAGTGCCAACACACTTAACCACTTTCTACATTGAAGCTGAGCAATCTTCAGGTGCTGAGCAGCCTTCAGGTGCCGAGTGATCTTCAGGTGCCGAGCAGTCTTCAGGTGTCGAGTGAAGATCAAGTGCCGAGTGACTTCAAGTGTCGAGCATGATATAGGAGCCGAGTGATATTTAAGTTCTAAGTCATAGATGATGCTGAGAAAAACATAAACACAACAAGAGATGAGTGAGATATTTTTGTTACATGTGCCAAGCATCAGAAATTAGTAAGTGTCGAGTAACACAAAATGCACATATGAGTTTGTAACTTCACTAATTCAGATGTAAACCATTTTTATGGCCAACATTGAAGGATCTAGAAGGATCAAATAGATAAGATCGAATCTTTTATTTTTTCCTATGCAAACTACATGCAGCCAATTAAAAAAATGAAGAAGGCATGCAACCAATAACAAAAGTGCAAGGAATGAGCGGGAAACATAGATTCAATATGGATCGTAGATCCATAATGAAAGGAACATCTTTATAAGGAAGAAAAAATCTCATTGTAATATGGATGGATGAAGGAGTGTATGGGGAAATTATAGTGGAGTTCAGAGTGAAGAGTAAAAAGACTTACAGGAAGAGAGCAATAGTTAGACATTCATTTGATCAGAACAAAGCAAGGGATATGAACAAATATAAGATCTTAGAGGATTAAGATCAAAGAAAGTAGATCAAGTGCCTATATTCAACAATCAAGGATTGTAAGCTATCAGGTTTATTATACCTAATACTCCTTAGCCATTGTATTGGAAAGGAAACCCTATGTTGATAGGTTAGCTTAACAGCTATTTTGTAGATCCTTTGAAAAGGTGATTAAATCCTTTAATAGGGTAACACTTCATGTAAAGTGTCTTTAAATCCTTTAACTAGGTCACTATTGACACAGTGTAAAGCCTTTAATAGGGTAGACCATCAAAAGTGGTTAAACATTATTGCTGCAGTGATTTTGTGGGTATCATCCCCACCCCAGTTTTACCTTCTTATTCCTAGAGGGTTTTTGGGTTACCAAAATTGCAAGTGTTATGTGGTTATACATGTTTGTTTCTCATGATTTTTTAATGTTTATATGCATGCATGTTAATTTTAGTTATATGTTATTAAGGATTTAAAACAAGCTAAAGGCTAGTACTTCTGATTCACCCCACCTCTCAGAAGCATTCTTCCCATTTGAATATTCCAACAATTGGTATCAAATCCAAGTTCTCTCAAGAAGAAGCCTAACAGCTTGGAGGAAAAGATCTGAAGATGGAAGTTTTCAAACTTGGAAAGATCATTGAGAACCAGGTGATAGATGTGCATCTCGCTCTACACAAGGTAGAGGAAGCTAGAGATGAATTAAGAAAATCCTTGAAAAGAAGAAAGGAGATAGCATTAGCTGAAAATGATATAAACTACAGGGAGATTGATACAACACAAGTGTTTGCCAATGGAGACACTAAAGAGTTTGATGTAGCAATAGCAGAACTAATGGAGAAAAACAGAGTTCAAGCATAAGAGATAAGATCTCTCAAGATGGAACATGAATCAAAGGCCATAATGTTATGTGAAATCACTGAACAAAAGAAAAGAGCAGTTAAGGATAGAGTCATGAGGGAAGATGACAAAAGGAATCTTGCAAATAGACTTGAAGAAAAATGTATTGAATTAACAAGGATCTCAAACATGCAGATGGATACACTTGCCCAAATGATGAACCTTCATCATGATCTCAATATGAAAGATATTGAGATCTCTACTTTAAAGATGTTGAATGAACAACTATAGAGTGAATTGAACAGAGAAAAAGAAACATCAGAGAATCTCAACAAGTCAAGTGAAGCCATCAAGTATTTTGAGCACTTACTGAAATCCCCAAGGTCCAGCCATGACACTCAAGGATTAGGATATACCAGCATTGAAGAAGGAGAGTCATCCAAGACTGCAGAAGAAAGAAGCAACAAAGGTAAGAACATCAAACCTACCTGTCATTTTTGCGGTAAGAAAGGACATACCTCTAATGTATGCAAAAGCAAGAATACCCATCAACATGATAAGCCTAAGAGTGAAAGCTATTGTCATAAGTGCAAGAAGCAAGGACATCAAGCACATGAATGCAGAACAAGAACTATCAAGACACCAAGATTTGAAGGTCACTTCTACAACTACAAGAAGTATGGACATAGAGCCTTTGAATGTAGATCAAAGTCTATGTTGACATCAAATCAACCAGCAAAAAAAAAAGGAAATGAAAATCACTACTATTGGGATTACAACACCAGGTATAGCTGTCATTATTGTCAAGAATATGGACATATCCCTAAAAATTGTATAAGGACACACTTTAGAGTGAATTATAGCAGATGGCTAAGTCAAACTACTTGTTTCAGCTACTTGAAAACTGGTCATATCAGCAGAAACTGTCCTACAAGGTCAAAAGCACCAAAATTGAAGCCAACAAAGGAAAAGAAAAGATTAATGTCGAAAAAATAAGAGGACAAATGAATAAGACTTGAAAGAAGAAAGATGAGTGCAGGACATCAAGTGAAGGGATGACTTCACCCAATCGGTCAAGTGATCACACTTCATCAAACTAAACATGAATAGATGCATGGGACTGATATACAAAGTTATATCATACACTAGTCTCAAGACAAAGAAGTATTGAAAAGAAGAAATTAGCATAAGTAAAGATGCCAAGTCATAATATGAATATTCTTACAAAACTGTCGAGTTTTCCTCAGAGGCCAAGTAAAACTCTAGTGGGTGTCGAGTTCCTAACAACGACCAAGTTGATTATTGATGTCGAGTTGAGTAACTCCAATGGAAGCTGAGTGAAGTGGAAATGTAGTGCAAGTCAAGTAATGTTAAAAATCCTTTAGAAGTCGAGTAGGCAGTTGAACATTTAATGCAATGGAAATAGGGTATATTATCACGATTTTAATCATTTTTCTTCATCGTGAATGAGAAGCAAAGAAGAGAAAGAGAGTAGAGTGACTTCATAGCAGAGAATTCAGTATTCCAAGTAGATTCCAACCTCTTACAACACATTTTCATCGATCTTGAGGTATTTTCATTTGTGCCAAGCTACGCAGTTTCATATTTCTTTTTAAAGGAAACCCTAGTTTGCACAAATGGCTTCGAGTTCTAAGAAAACCCATGACAAAGATTCATTTGAGGTCTAGCTAGTATCTAATGAGGTTAACTAGCCTGATTTCCATCCCATCCCTAAAGTTGCATATAAGAATGATCCTGCCAGAGCCCTTTCCTGCATACCCCTGAAGGTTGTAATGGTTCAGGATGTAAGGAGATGCTATAACTATAAGATAGGAGCCATAGGAGATATGGAAATAAGGGAAGCCTATGAGAAGTTGTGTGTCTATGGAGTTTTGAAGGATGAATATAAAATTGCTGAGAGGAAGGGTTTAACACGAGCTTTGGGTTTTCCCACCATATTTAACATAGAATGGATTAGACTTGTGTTAAGTAGAATTCATGATGGTAGTCTGTGGTTAGAAGATGTTCCCATAAAGATCATGAAAACAATCATTCATAAGGTAACTGGATATCCTACCCTAGATTGGTACAAGACCTTGTGAAGTGAATCCAAGGAGGTTATTGAGGAAAACACAGGTGCCAAGTGGAATAAAAGAGGAATGACAATTGACACCATTCAAGATCCTCTCGTTGAATTTTATGTTAGAATTATTGCCCATAAATTCTATCAATCCAGTAGACTCAATAGTGTGCCTTGTATTGTAGTAGAAAATTATAGAACTATCATAGCCCAAATTAATGAATATATAGAACAAATGGGAGACAATTTTGACACACTGATGACAAGTTATTTTGAAGATTTTAAGAAATCAATGAAGTAAAGACATAGGATTCCAGTTTCTTTAGTGGAGAAACATGTAAATGATGTTTTTTTTCTTGTAGATATTTTCTATACCTATGTACAAGACATCATACCAAGAGTGAGATGGTTAAGGCCTCTTGGTTATGAGATCAACATAGATGAAGCATCTACAACAATAACTGTATTATTGGCAGAAGAGATAGACAAGAGTGTTCCAAACTTTGGCACTTATGATGTGGTAAGGTCAAAGGTGGATATGGAGTTAAAGACTACCTCCACACTCAAGAAAAAGGATAAATTGGTTAAAAAGCTAAAGGAAAAACTTGGTGAAGGCATAGCAGAAGGGGATGAAGAAGATGAAGAAGCAGAAGGAGATGAAGAAGAGCAAGGGCAAGGACCACCTGCATTAACCCAAGGCATGGGTGAAGATGTTGAAGAAGAGGAAAGTGCAAAGAAGGATGCACCCAAGGGTGAACCCAAGAAAAGGAAAGCAAAGAAGCAACCAGTTGCAAGGCCTAAGGCACCGAAAACTATGACAAAACCTAGCCTAGTATAGCCAACTACAAGGGCATATACAAGGGGAACAACCAAAGTAGAAAAGGAACAAAAAAAGAAGAAGGCAATAGAGCAAGGTGGGCCTGCAAAGAAGAAGAAAAGAAAGTCTATTGCACCATAGGAATCAAAGGAAGAAGAAACATAATATAATGAAGAAAAATTTAGAATGGTAAGACGCTCCACTTCATCCAGATTAGAAAGCATTTGTAATGATATTAGAGATAATGCAAATTTGTCTAGTTTTAAGACCATAAAGTTCAATAAGTTGTCTATAGAACAACAAAACACAGTTGAGGAGTCCATCTACACTATGATGGCAAATTTCAAGACTACTCCACTTGAACTTGATGACTCAATACCCAAGGAGCTAAGCACATTAATTGAGAGTAAGTGGCATTACTACCTCAAAATGGAAAAGGAAATAAGAGAGTCAACTTTGGCTCGTGTAATGCCAGACCTTAAAAAAGGTCAAATTAGTAAGGCAAGCAAGAAATATGCAAGCAAATTTGTACCTAAATACTGAGCCTTCAAAATCCTGTAGAATCAAATTGAAGATGTTGTCAAAAGGTCAACACAAATATGGAAGGTAATCTATGGATTGACTATAAGAAAGGAGGGAGAAGAGGACCCTTTTGAAGGGAGAAATGAAGAAGAAGATATTGATGAAAGTGAAAAAGAGGAAGATGTGGAGAAAGATGCCCAAGAAGGTGAACAAACAACAACTAAGGAGCAACAACAAGAGCAGAGTGTCCAAGACACCCAATTGCCACTACCTAGTCCTCCACATATTGTAACTACACCTGCAGAATTTGTAAAAATAAAGGATGTTCTTAAAACCTGTTGTCAGAACATCAATCCACTCACTATAGAGGATCTCAAGAAGATTCTTCACCAAACAACATTGCAATCACAACTGTGTAGTAGCCCTATTTTGGTGAGTGTAGAGGAATTGTAGAAGGTAGTAGCTGAAATTACCAAGGAAAAGGTGAAACCACAAGAACCACCTTCAAAACTTCCTACAACTACTAGTACTCAACCTAAAGAGAACGAAGTCAAAGATACAACTACTAAGGTTGACACTTCAGTAAGTACACCTACAAGGGAGATAGAAAAAGAGAAAACTAGACATAAAGATACCTCTGTATCTATAGCACAAACACAAGGTGCATTGCCTAAGATAACTATCATTGATCAAGGTAGAAAAGAATAGGACAAGGAAGGGGAGAGCCCTAAGGAGAAGGAGCAGTAGGCAATTCAAACATTGGCCAACTTGCCTAGAACAGGGACTCCCATTGAAACTCCACAGCAGCCGAGCTCTGTAGTACCATTGTAGATATCTGTACCAGGCTCAAATTCAAACAAGGTTGCAAGGGTACTTCACTATGGAGACCCTACTCTTGATGAAGAGATAGTCATTCCCATGTATGACTTTGACACCATGACCATTGCCCAAATGACTGAAGTTCAAGAGGCACTTGAAAGAAAAAGAAGCAAGAGGTACTTAGGTATGAGTACAAACAGAGGCAAGCATTATTAGAAATTAAGGATATATTTTTAGATGCTTTCAATTTACAGGTACCTGATGAAACAAAGCCCATAATGGAGCAACTAGCCAATATAGTGGACCGGGTACAAAGTGAAGACCAAGAGACCAATGTAAAACTAATGGAATGGTCTAGAAATAAATTTTAAGGGAAAGTAAACAAGAAAATTGCAAATGAAATAGCACTATCACAAGTTGAACTGGCCAAGAAAATTGAAAAGGTCAAATAGGTACTTGAGAATACATTCTCATTGTACAAAAATTTGTGTGACTTCTCATATTTCACACAAGAGACCAACCAGAGGATAATGAGCTTGGAGAGGAATCTGAATATTTCAAGCATGCAGCTACCTAAGGATCTAGCTCAAAGTGAGAAGCATTTTTCTCAAACGCTTTGTACTCAGAAGGAATTGGCTGAATTGACAACAAAAGAGAGCACCATCAAAGCCAACTTGCTACAGATTCAATCTTCCATCACCCCACACTTGGAAATCCTCCATAAGGAACAAGCCTATGCAGAAAATGTTCTAAAGAAAGACCCTAATTTGTCTACTTTAGATGGTCTTGTTCATCTTGCTGCAAAGACTGCCATCCAATACAAATATCTTGAAATTTCTTTGAGTAATTGGGATGCTTCTCTCAAGATGATTATGGAGGTAAATAGTACATTTTTGGCAAAATATGGTCTTAACCTCTAGAACCCTTTGACATAAGTGTCAAAAAGAGGGAGATAAAGAGAATGAGGGAGATGAGATAAAGGGGGAGATATAATGTTATATCAACATTAAGCATGAGACATATTCAGCACAACAATTTTGGTTACCAAGACAAAATAGATAATGGCACAATCACCTCAGGGGGAGTTACAATAATTTTGTGATATATATTGTTTCTTACAAAATTTTGATCAAGTTTTTTTTTAACATCTGTATATATACAGAGCATATTAGTGAAAGTACTCATAAGGTAAGATAAATAATGCTTAGTTAAGTTTTTTTTACACTCATGTCAAAGGGGGAGATTGTTAGTCTCAGAATGGTTTTGACATTTAAGTGCCAACACACTTAACCACTTCCTACATTGAAGCCGAGTAGTCTTCAGGTGTTGAGTGATCTTTAGGTGTCAAGCAGTCTTTAGGTGTCGAGTGAAGATCAAGTGCAGAGTGACTTCAGGTGTTGAGCATGATATAGGAGCCGAGTTATATTTAAGTGTCAAGTCACAAATGATGCCGAGAAAAATAGAAATGCAATAGGAGCCAAGTGAGATAGTTTTGTTACATGTGCCGAGTATCAAAAATTAGCTAGGTAACACAGAATGCACATATGAGTTTGTAACTTTACTAATTCAGATGTAAACTATTTTTATGGCCGACATTGAAGGATCTAGAAGGATCAAATAGATAAGATCGAATATTTTATTTTTTCCTATGCAAACTACATGCAGCCAATTAAAAAAATGAAGAAGGCACGCAACCAATAACAAAAGTGCAAGGAATGAGCGGGAAACACAGATTCAATATGGATCATAGATCCACACCTAACCCTAAGTCTTCGAATTTCTTTATAAGGAAGACAAAATATCATTGTAATATGGATGGATGAAGGAGTGTATGGGGAAACTATAGTGGAGTTCACAGTGAAGAGTAAAAAGACTTAGAGGAAGAGAGTAGTAGTTAGACATTCAGTTGATCAAAACAAAGCAAGGGATACGAAAAAATATCAGATCTCAGAGGATCAAGATTAGAGAAAGTAGATCAAGTGCCTATATTCAGCAATCAAGCATTTTAAGCTATCAAGTTTATTATACCTAATACTCTTTAGCCATTGTATTAGAAAGGAAACCTTATGTTGATAGGTTAGCTTAGCAGCTATTTTGTAGATCCTTTGAAAAGGTGATTAAATCCTTTAACAGGGTAACACTTTATGTAAAGTGTTTGTAAATCCTTTAACCAAGTCACCTTTGACATAGTGTAAAGCCTTTAATAGGGTAGACCATCAAAAGTGGTTAAACATTATTGCTATAGTGATTTTGTGGGTATCATCCCCATCCCAGTTTTACCTTCTTATTCTTGGAGGGTTTCTGGGTTACCAAAATCTCAAGTGCTATGTGGTGATGCATGTTTGTTTCTCATGATTGTTTAATGTTTATATGCATGCATGTTAATTTCAGTTATATGTTATTAAGGATTTAAAATAGGCTAAAGGCTAGTACTTCTGATTCACCCCCTCTCTCAGAAGCATTCTTCCCATTTGAATATTCCAACAATAATCCTATATTTCTTTGTTCCACAAGAATTTCTTACTACTTCTTGGCTCCACTTGTTTTGGAGGTCCTCCCATAATGTAGACTTAATAAAGATCTAGGATTCTTTGATAATATCAATATTAAACCTCACAATACCTTGTTCAGAAATATCTTTCTCAATTATAGACTCACTCTTTAAACCACTTAAGGAAACCAAACTAATAATGCCAAAAATAGAAGAGAGTTGAAGAGACACTTTAGAAATTAGGTTATGAATACTAATGCAAGCACTTATAATAAATATATTAGCACTTGCACACAAGCTTCTTCTATTCTTGAGAAACACTGAACTCAAAACTTTATAGCCTTTGAAATGACAAGAGTCATTATTACAAATTAAGCCACATTTTTGATACCATAAATAAAGGATATGCTTCAAATGATTCATTGACATTTTTATAACCTTGAAATTAATGCTAGATTGTATGTCATAAGTCTAGACATCACAAACCATTCTACCAAAAGTAAAATGATTAATCTATGGAAAATGTGACTACTAAATTTAGTAAAGCAATCTTGATAGTGATCTAAAGTTTTAAAATATTTAGTATCACTAAAATTACCACTCAAATCCTTTCTTGAACTTCTCATGACTTTAACGGATCTATCTTGGAAAATGCAACCATATTGTAAATACCAATATTCCACCTAACCTTACACTTATTAATTATGTGAAACCTTCTACCATTTTTTCTATCCTCATTCTTGAGTATTTATTTCTTCATTTACAATATTTTTTGTTAGTTCTTTAGTGCATTTGAAAGTAGAAACTTGGAAGCAATTCTAGAAAGTTAATCTCAATCAGTCAGGAAATCAGTAGCTTTATTTTCCTCTCTTAATGTATGGTAGATTCTAACCATGTGGAAGGATAAAGGTTCATGTTATAGTCACCCATTAGACTTTGAATATGACACAACCATCTAGCATTATTTAGAAGGATATATATGATAAGCTTTGAGTCCCCATAACTTCAATATTAATAGCTCCATAATCCTGTAATATTTTTACTTTGTAGGACATGACCATACCATCAACATATATGTTATAGTTAATTCATAGGTTCCTAGTAAATCCAAGAATAAGAAGACCTATGTTGTTTCTAATAAGACTCCATGTCCCATCTATTATCACATTTCCCTTGGAGCAGTCATCCACATTACACTTAATCTAGTTGTCCTATGGGATATCCTTCTACAATACTTCCTATTCTAGATACTATTCCAATTCACTTTTATTAGGCTTTGGGTAACATTTCATTTTTATTTGTGTATCACCTTAAAATGGAAGCACTTCCATGTTAAGAGCATTCAACCCTATGAGTAAGTGGTTTGGTGTCATGTCAAGCACCTTCAATGGGTATTTACATGGATTTGGCTATTTTCCCCCTATTCTTCTCTATCTATTCCATCCTATTTCTAACAAATTACTCTGTGAAACTCAGGACTTTGGCCTTTGGATCAAGGATGACCTTATGGTTCAAGCTTGACCTCAACTTTGACCTAAGTTAAGGAGGACCTCAATCCTGATCTAGGGCAAGGTCGACCTCATCCCTGACCCTAGGTTCCATTTTTAATTTCTAGGAGTTTTGGGGTCTCGAGCTTAAAAAGTCTATTTACTTGCTTTTGGTTTGACTGTTTTAGGTTTTAGAATGGTAGACTCTTAAATTACATTTAATCTATGTTCATTCTTAGGGGTTAAGGTTAAATGAGATCTAATGGTTCTATGTTGGCCTTCTCTAGGAGTTAGTGCCCTAGATCTCTATATAAAGAAGCTTTTTTCCCTCATTTTGACATCTACTTTTTCATCCATGCACATCTTCAATCTATGAACCATTGATCTACTTTTCTATGATCTAGGAGCTACCCTTTATGAAGTGTACCCACCTACATGAAGTGAAGTTCTATCAAACATTCAAGCATTCAAGTGTTCAAGCATCCAATTCATCAAGGATATCCATTACTAGCCATTGAAGGATTCAATCTCTATGGGGCCCTCTTTTTGAAGATTTCTCCATCCACATTCATCAAAGCCTTCTTCTATGCAAAAATATACTCAATATTGGTGTTGAAGATCTAATGACATTGATTTGAGATATCCTACATATATTTCTGCATTCATTTGGAGCATCCTTACTTGTGGATTCAAGGATTCAAATCCTCCATGAGGATTTCCACATAAGCAAGGTGAATATTTCCATTTATTTTGTTTATGCATATTATAATTTCAATTATATTCCAAGGTTAATTCCAAACTGGGGTTTGACTGAGGAAAACCCCAATCCAACAAAAAAATAAATTTCCTTGTAGATATAGGTGTGGAACAATTAATTGGAGAGTAGATTCAGATACCCTTTAATCAAACTCAAGAGATCCATGAACAAAAAATTCATCAAACCAGTGCAGGTCAAGGTTGACTTTTCAGGGTATGATTATGCCCTAGCGTAAGATTGTACCCTACCAACAAGGTGAAGGTCAACATCCCTTCAAAAAGACAAAAGATATCTAGGTTTTCTCCATCTTGACATTTCTAGTCTAAAACAAGTTACAAATTTTCTAGAAACTACATACAGACATCAAAAAGCAACATTTTCTAGATTCAAGGTTACTATATTTCTTTTATCTATTTCATGATTTAAGCACATACTCTCCCCATAAAAGAAAGGTTATATAATCCCCTTTCTCCCTATTTTCCATCACTTGATCCATTTTTACATTGAACAATTTTTGTGCTCAATCATTTTGGATCATTCCTCTTGGAAATTAGGGTTGAGAAAAGGTTTCCACTTTCTTCCTATTCAGTTTGTTTCTTAAATCTGACAAACCAGGAAGAACATCCCTTTAGGCAAGCTTACATTATTAATATTTTCCTTGATGATTCTCTTAGTTATAAAGAAAATAGGTAATATTTCCTTTTTTCCTTCTCTAAAGATTATGTTATTTCTTTCTTTTCACCTTGACCAAGCCCTAGTTGGAAGGTTAAGAAGCCAAAGGTTTTAAGGGTGAAGTGGAGAAGAGGGATGTTTCTCTATTGCAAAATGAGAAGTTTGAGAGAGAACAAAATCATCATATTAACCTAATTCTCCTATTAAAAAAGACTCAAAATATGCATACAGAAGGAGAAATGAATAAATCAATGGTTGATAGTCTATGCTTCCTTCTCACATAAAACACATCTGTTAGCAATACTAAAACCTATCCTATTAAGGTTATCTAACATCATGATTTTCTCATGGACAAATGCCCACCAGAAGCGGTTAACTTTAGGGGGAAGGTTAAGAATCCAATTCTCTATCCAAAGTTGAATAACATCTCCCATATGATCTAATGAGAGATAAGTAGAGGTAACCAAGAAGAGACCATTTTTGATGTCTCCAAATCCATTTGTCCTCTTGTATAATAATAAAAAAAGGCAAGATCTAGTAACATATATTTTAGAGTGTAGACATCCTCACATATTATACCAACAACCCTTCTTGCCTCCTTTTATCTTAGCTAAAGAATTTCCCAATCAAGTCTTTCAGCCTTACCATTTCTCCAAAATTGTAAATTTCCACTTTGATACCAATATTAGTTGAGAGCTAGTTCTAAAGATCCTAGTTAGAGAAAATATTGTCTTGTGAAATGTTAGCATCCCCAGTATTGGATTAGAAGAGAGTGTTTCTGCCATTATCAATAATCTTCCTACTACCTTTTTTGGTCATCCATTTCATTCTTAATAAGTTCTTTCATGACATAGAGGTACCATTAACATTGTCAACAATTTGGAAGAGCACTAGGCCCTATTATCCAAATATTTAACTCTTCTAATCTTTGTCCATTCTTTAGAATCCTCCAAAAAAAATTTAAGCTAAAGTTTTATTTTATTTTTTTAAGCTTCTAATTCCTAAACCCTCTCCCTTCTTCAGTTTGAACACTCAACTCTAGTTAAAAATGGACATTTTGCTCTTTTCTACCATTCTATACCAAAGGATGATTTTTTGGAAATTTGGCTAAGAAGATAAGTTGGAGATGTAATTTATGGCAATATATATCTAATTTTAAGAAGGAAAATCTATAAGATAAATATTTAGCAATCAAACTTAGAAAATTATCTAAGTCTTAGCTAAGTTATCTACTAAATAGATACAATTTTGGTATGTATGGTTGATTGAGGCATTATGGGCATGTGGGTAGTTAGGTATGGATAGTACAAAGTGTTAGGATTATGTGTACAAGTGCACAAGTTAGTATGATCATTACAAAAGAATATATGACAATTTTACTAGTTGTGGCAGTATATAGACAAGAATACGAAATAATAGAAAATGGGCAATTATGAGTTAAGGAATTATTCTATTTCTAAAATGAACTTTTAACTAATTATGGACAACATCCTAGATGTTAACCTTAAGAGGGAAATAGTTAATTTTATATTTTTCCAAATGTGTGAAAACTTGAGTGTCATCTTGACAATGTTTTTTCAATTACAAAGGTATAAAAGAAGATTCTAGTACAACATTCAAAGCTAAGCGTGCTTCTAAAGAAGACTATGTGAACTTTATGTGATGTAGGAGCATCTTGGGTTGCATTTCTATCCTACATATTTATCGAGTTTCTTAGTTGTTTCCAAGTTGCAATCTCTTGCATTGCCAAGTTCTCTATGTTTGTTGAGTTCGTAGTTACTTCCGATTTATCCTTTGATTTCCAAGTTAGAGTGGTTATTGAGTTCTCTTTGGTTGCTAACTTTGGAGTGGTTTCTGAGTTCCTTTGGTTTTTGAGTTTCTTTGGTTACCAAGTTCCCTGAGTTGTAACATTTTCTTTGGTTCTCTATATGCAATTTCTAGTGGGAGTTGACCTTTGCATTTAATTTTGTCTTAACTATCTACTAAGAGCTGACTTGTAGCTTATCTTAGAATTTAATACATGGATTTATTTTATTTTATTTGTAATAGGTTGATTTGTGACCATGTATGTATTTAAGAAGGTTTTGGGGTAGAGTCTTAGGGTATCAAAGTAAAGTAGGAAGGAAAGATGAAATGCGAAGATTATCCTTATGGATCAAATTTGAGTTGTTATGTTGGTTGTAACCCAGAAGGCCTTATAGTTGGGCATGTATCAAATGGTTTGTATGAATGATTGGTAATACCTTTTCGTTTTACTAATGTACCTAGTACTTTCATGAGGTTGATGAATGAATTTCTCAAAAGATTCTTGGGTAAGTTTGGGATTGTTTATTTGGATGGTATTCTAATATTTAGTAAGAATAAGGAAGAACATCTTGAGCATGTTAGAAAAGTATTGCAGAGATTGAGAGAGGAAAAGTTGATGATTAATTTGAAGAAGTGTTCCTTTGTGCAAGAAGAGATTGTGTATTTGGGATTTTTGATTTAAGCTAATGGTTTGAAGATGGGCCCTGAGAAGGTTAAATCAATTTTGGAATGGCCTAGACCTGAGAATGTCCATTAGGTAAGATAATTTCATGGTTTGGTTAGTTTTTATAGGAATTTTATAATGAATTCTAGTTTTGTTTATAATGCTATGACTGAGACAATAAGAGAAGATAAAAAGGAATTCAAGTGGACATATGGATTTGATAATAGTTTTGAGACTTTGAAACAAAAGTTTGTTGAATTAACTGTATTGGCTTTTTTGGATATCAATAAGGTATTTCAAGTTGAATGTGATGCAAGTGGTAGTGTAATAGGAGTTGTATTAAGTCAAGAAGGTAAACCTATTGCTTTCTTTAGTGAGAAATTGAATGATGCTAAAAGGAAGTATTATGTGTATGCTCAAGATTTTTATGCTATTGTTAAAGCATTAAAGAAGTGGAGACATTATTTGATTCCTAAGGAGTTTGTGTTGTATACTTATCATAAAGCTTTACAGTACTTGGGAAGTAAACATAAGTTAAATTAGAGACATACAAAGTGGGTTGAATACTTGTAGAGTTTCACATTTGTGATTAAGCATAAAAGTGGAGTCACTAATTGAATTCCTAATGCATTGAATAGAATATGCTCTTGGCTTTCTAAGATGAAGGTTGAAGTTCTCGGTTTTGATGAGATGAAGGAGTTGTATGATACTCATCCTGATTTTTCTAAGATGTGGAGAATGTAGAGCACCTAGTTTGACAAAACAACCAAGTAAGTTTGATGAATATTTTATTCAAGAAGGTATGTTGTTTAAGGGTTTTCAATTGTGTATTCCTAAGAGTTCAATGAGGTTGAATTTGATAAAAGAAAAGCATAGTGGTGGATTGGCTAAATTTTTTGGAATTGATTAAGACATTGAGTTTGTTGAAAGAGAAGTATTATTGGCCTCAGATGCACAAAGATGTTTAGATCTTTGTAAAGAGTTGTGGATTTTTTCAAGTTGCAAAAGGAATAAGTCAATATACTAGTTTGTATACACCTATTTTTGTCTAGGAGATACCTTGGGGTGACATCAGTATGGATTTTTTTTCTTGGATTACCTATGACAGTGAAGGGGTATGATTCTATATTTGTTGTTGTGGATAGATTTTCTAAAATGATTCATTTCATACCTTGTAAGAAGACATCAGATGTCAAGCATGTTCTTGATATTTTCTTCAAAGAGATTGTTAGATTACATGGATTACCAAAAAGTATTATTTATGATAGAGATAGTAAGTTTGTTGGCTATTTTTGGAAGACTTTGTAGAAGAATCTATGGATATTGAGTTGAAGATTAGTTCTACTTTCCATCCACAAACAGATGGACAAAAAAAGGTTTTGAATAGAATCTTTGGAATTTTGTTGATATCTTTAGTTGGAGACAAAGCACATAATTGCAAGATGGTATTAGCACAAGTTGGCTTGCATATAACAATTCTATGAATAGTAGTACATGGAAAACACCTTTTGAGAATGTTATTGGAATACAACCTTAAAATATATCAAATTTAAGATGTTGGTGAAGAGAAGAGAAGTGTTGCAGGACAAGAGTTTTCTAATTTTATGAAATCTTTGCATGAGGAAGTAAAATTGAGATTGAAACAAAGGAATATGAACTATAAGGAGAATGCTGATAAGTCTAGAAGACATCATATTTTTGAAGTTGGTGATGAGGTGATAGTTCTTTTGAAGACATGAAGATTTCCTATTAGAACATACAATAAGTTGAATATGAAGAAATTTGGACCTTATAAGATCTTGAATAAGTTTGACAATGGTAATGTTTATGAAGTTGAGTTACCTGATGAAATGGATATATCTCTTATATTCAATATTTTTGATTTGTAAAAATATCATGAGTGAGATGATGAATTTTTTGTATCGAATAATTATCCTAAGAAAAATATTGAAGAGGTTGAGAAGATACTAGAACAAATAGTTGGTAAGAGCACAAGAGGAAAAAATAACTATGAGTATTTGGTAAAGTGGAAGAATAGACCAGTTGAAGATGCTACATGGATTTTCCAATCTGGGTTGGATTTAGCTCAGGTTGTGACATCTCAATAATTTACGAGAAAAATTTCATTCAACCCCTATTTTTTGGTGTAGAAGCATCCTAGGTTGAATTGCTATCCTCCATGTTTATTGAGTTTCTTAGTTGCTATCAATTTGCAATGTCTTGCATTGATGAGTTCTCTATATTTTTCAAGTTTGTAGTTGCTATTGAGTTATCCTTTGGTTGATGAGTTAGAGTGGTTGTTGAGTTCTCTTTGGTTGGTGAGTTTAGAGTGGTTTCCAAATTTCTTTGGTTGCTAAGTTCTTTGGTTGTTGATTTCCTTTGGTTGTTGAGTTCCTTTAGTTCCCAAGTTTTCCAAGTTATAGCCTTTTGTTTGGTCCTTCGTGTGCCAAGTTGTCTATATGTGGTTTCTAGTGGGAGCTGACCTTTACATTTAATTTTGTGTTAGGTACCTGCTAAGAGATCACTTGTGGCTTAACATAGAATTTAACACATGGGTTTATTTTTCTGTATTTGCAATAGACTGACTTGTGGTCATGTGTGTATTTAAGAAGGTTTTGGGGTAGAGTCTTAGGGTATCGATGTAGAGTAGGAAGGAAAGATGAAATGCAAAGATTACCCTTATGGATCAAAATGGAACTGTTATGTTGGCCATAATGTAGAAGGCCTTATAGTTGGGCATGTATCAAATGATTTGATGGATCTATGAAAGCATTTGTTCCTCTATCTCCTATGTTTGATATTATTTGGTGTTTTTTTTCCATTATATTTACTCTCATAGGTGGTTTGAATACCTAGGTGTGCCTTGGCCTTGGTTATCTTAACCCTCTGTACATCATTAAGTGATGCGAATTTTGATATTTGATTAGATTATTGTGAGTTATGTGAAAAGAATTAAAGGAAAATATCATAAATTGAAGATAGGAGCATTGCAAAGAGGTTTTGTAATTATGGCTTGTATTGAATAACCTCATTTTTAAGTTACATGTTTTGACAGTGGGCTTAACTCTTACAACATTTTGTATATGTGTATATACTGACTCCTAATAGGGTTGAAGAAACTCCTAACAAGGTTGAGACTTTTAAAAAGACTTAAGTCATCTAACAAAGACTGATTCACTATATGCATCTAATAGACTTGAAATAGGGTCAATATCTTTAACTAGATACTTTTGATTAATGGATCATTTTGTGGGTACTATCCCCAACCAGGTTTTCCCTAGTTAACAAAATATGGTGTTATGTGTTCTCTTATTGTGTGGTTATGTTTACTCTTCAATATAAGTAGTCTTCTTTCATATGCAAGTTATAAAGAAATTAATAATATCTACTCTCGGGCTAAAGTTTGTAGAATACTGATTCACCACCTCCCCTTCTTAGTATTCCCTATTTCTAATAATTGGTATTAGAACACAATTACTTAGATGAGGCTTAACAACTAATTGAGTAAAATCCCTATGGATGTGGAATAGTTACAAAAGAAGTGCTTGAGTAGATTGATATTCTCATTGAAGAAACACATGATCTGAAAGAGAGATATGAAGATGTAAAAGACTACATTAGAAAATTGAAAGATAAGATTGATTATCTCAAATTGAAAAAGGAATCTAAATATCAAATAAAAGATAGTGACAAAGTATCAATATTGATGCTTCAAAATGAGATTCTCAAACATGGGTTGAAGATCACTTAAGTGAAGCTATGTTTGAAGAAATATTATAGTAAAATTGAGTCAAATTTGAAATCCAAAAAATGAAGATTGATCCCATCTTATAGAAGTGACATCTAAATTTGAATCCATCAAGTTAGAACATGTAGAACTTGAGAAATACAAAATAATTTTAAAATGAGAGTTAACCCAGACTAAACAACAATTAGAAAAGCTATATTCTAGTAGTGAAAAAATTGATGATAAACTATGTTTTCAAAGACTTTCTTGTAATAAGAATGGTCTTGGATATTTTATTGGAGAAAAGTCATCCAAGAAATATGAAGCAAGAAAGGAACAACATCTAGTTATTGAGCATCTTGAACATAAGAAAGATGACTAAAGCAAGATTGAAACTAGAAAATATAAAGATTCATTAAAGGAATTGGAGCAAGAAAATAAACCTAAAAAAAATGATGAACCTAAGAAATTTGAGGAAGTTGAACCACCAAAGGAAGTGAGGTATGATTTTAGAGGTAGATGCTTTCCATATAATAAAATCAATCATATGAAAAGATATTGTACAGGTAATTCATTCAAACCTCTATCTAATTTTTATTGTTATTATTGCCTTGCTTTTGGTCATAAAGTAGTTGATTGTAAGAAACCTAAATTTGGTAGTAATAGTAGCAATAGTAGAATGTTTAGAGGTACTAACCTTGTAGGAGAAAAAAGATCAAATTAAGTAACTAATGTAGCAAGGAGTAACATTGTTGTAGAGCATCTATTGACTAGTTTGGACCTAATCAAAACAATAGTGCACTAGTCATTATGTCAACTATGTAATAATTTCGGTCATATAGAAAGATTTTTTAGAACAATGGATATGAGGAACATCAATAGGAATCCAAATTTTAGAAGAACTGATAACAAAAATAATAGTTAGAAAGATGATTTCATAAAATATGTGGAAGAGTTCAAAGAAGTATTTGTCAAAGCAAAAGATCCATCAAGCTTGAATGTATTATTGGAAGAATAATCATTTGATGTACCTGAGGGAAAATTGATGTGAACAATTGTTTGTGATTCATTCCATTTTAATTGAGTATATTTTATAATTGAAATAATCATCATAGAGATAAAAAAAGATAGCAGAGGAAGAGTTAAGGTTTGTGTAATTATTATGAGGTGTGCATGATGAGTCAAAGCTATAGTTAAGAGTGCATGTTGTTTGGGAATCCTATGTGAGTGTGCAAAAGAAAACAAGTTTACAAGTAACCAAAAATAACATTTTATAAGTTCCCTACTTGCACAATTAATGTTGAGATTGATTTGATGAGATTTAAGGGATGCGAAAGAGATCTAGTGTGTCATTTGACCATGTGAAGAGTTAAGAAGAAGAAAAGAGTGAATTGAAAGTGAATTAAAGGAGATTTGAAGTGTGAAGTTCAGAAAGCCCTAGTTATGCATTGAATCAAGGTATTTTTTATCAAATTTTGAGAATTCATCTGAGTTTAAAATCAAAATTTGTGATAATCATGGATATGACTATGATTCATAATATTGAGGATGAGGTTAAACCTAAAATGAAGATAAACCCCATTCAACCTTTAGATGAAGACCTTATAGTAGTGTTTTTAGTTATTCCAGATGAAGTATTATATTTGGAGAATGTAGGAAGCTATCTTAGGACCAAATATTAAATAGTAGGTGAAGATAAAATTTCAAAGGATTTTGATCACATTTACAACTAGGACATGAGCTTTAAGAGTGGATATCAATACCTAGAACATAACGAAATGGTTAAGATTTTGTTTTTAGGTGACTTTGAGAATGAGGATTGGGAAAAGATCATATTAAATAGGATTCACGATGGAAAATTCTAGTTCAGAGACAATGTGGTAGAAATATAAGCTAACCTAATTCATGAAGTGACTAGTCTATGCAATGAAGAATCAATCCTATTAAATGAAAATAATGTTAAGAAACTAGTGCTAGAAAATACCAAGTCTATGTAGAATGGTAGAGGCATTGTAATAAGAAAGATAAAACAACATGACGTAAGATTTATATGTGGAATTATGGATTCAAAGATATGTGCCAGCTCTAGAGATGATGACATGGCAACACAATTCATTGATATTATCTACAAGATATGTGTAGAAAGAGTTAAGGTCAATATGTATAAAATACTAAGAGTACAATTAGTAGAAAACTTGGAAAGGGTAAAAAGAGTTAAAAAAAATCAAATTAGATTTAGAACACTGATTTTCTATATGTTTTTCCATTTGATAAAAAGATTTCCATTCCTATATGTGAGTGAACTAATTAGTAGTGAAAAGTGCACAAATGACAAGATAACCAACATGTATATAAGACATCCAAAATAGAAGATTGATAGTAATACAAATTTGGTGATAAGGTCATTCATAATGAAGATGAGACAAAGATACATAATTCTACCTTTACTTGTATAGAAATTTAAAGATGAAGTATATTTCATGGTTGACATAGATTTTACCTATATAAAACTAGTTGAACCAAGAATTATCTATGTTGAACCACCTAATTATGAAGTTATTGAGGAACAAGTAGATGGATATGTGAAAGAGATCCTAAAATCAACCATAGATGAATACTTTGATAGACTTGGAAATTACAAAGAGATAATGTAGTTGACATCTCAAGTTTAGCTTGATAGATTTTCAAAGAAAAAGACTGAGGCCACAATGAGTAAGATCATGTAGGAAGACTATAAGACACAAAAATAATTATTAGTAGTAAGACAAACTATTATTGGAATGAGGCAGATTGGACAAGAATAAATCATGTATGTACAAGCATTAGCAATGGGAGGAACATCTGTGGGCATAATGGTTGCACAATCACAATTAGCAGTATCGACCATACCCTATGCCACAGTCTCATAGAGACAACCCATAGTAGTACCACTAGTGAAAAAGGAGAAAGGAAGGAAGAAGTAACTATAACTAAAGTATAGTTAGCAACCCCTACCAATAATAGGAGATCAACAAGGTTGACTGAAATGAACCAAGAACAATCTAAGTCACAACCAAAGAACAGAAAAAAGAAGATGGATAGTGGATAGGGAAAGATAAGAAAAAATCTACAAATGATTGAATGAGATGAAACTAATGAAGAAGAAGAAACAGAGAACAAGCCAACTTAAAGAGTAGAGACTAAGGTAAAGAGACCTTTTGAAAGAAAAACATGGTAGCCAAATGTTGAGAATACAAATGTTCAAATTATCAACAATAATTTTTTTGTATAATTAAATAAATTTTATGATCATTATAATAACATGGATAGATTAGAATTGGAGAATTCACTAATTAGACATATGATTCTAACAAATAAGAAATTTGAGGATATTGAGAAGGACATATGAAAATATTTATGTAACATATTGATCAATTTAGGAGGATAAGAGTGGAAAAAGAGGACAAAATACCTAGAGAAAATTTGATCAAAAAATTCTACGAAGTTAACACAGATGATGACTTACATAGAATATTGAAGGGCATTGAACCTTTGCTAATAAACAAAAGAAAAGAAAAATTATTGGTAGGTGGTAACTATAAGGAAGTAAATAAGGAAATTAAGTTAGCCATTTTGAAATTCATGATATAAAAGATGAAACTTCCAATTAAGATTGCAATATCACCAAAAATGTCTACAATAAGCATACTAATAGTTACATCAATAGTACATGTTTGAAACAACACAAAAATGAAAGAAACTACTCCACAAATTACCATTGGCACTTAGAATTTGTAGATTGACAACACAAATGTCATAATTGATATGGTAGAAGATCCATTCAAAGACTATGACACAAATGTTGGCAATTTGGTGAGCTGCACCAACTATGAGAATGAAGAAGAAGAAGAAGAAGAAAATAAAAAGCAAAAGGAAGAAGAAAATAAGAAAAATGAAGAAAAATAAAAGAAGATAAGAAGAAGTAGAAGATAAGAAGACAAAGAAAGAGGAAGAAAGATTATAAGAAAAGAAAAGGAAACTTGAAGAAGATGAGAAGAAGAAAAATATTGAAGAGGACATAAAGTAAAGGGAAGAAGACCAAAAGAAAATTAAGGAAGAAAAGAAGAAAATTGAGAAAAGGCATAAATTACAAGGGGAATAGAAGTAAAAGGAAGAGGGAGAGAATAAAAAAGAAGAAGAAGAGAAAAAGAGGAAAGATGAAGAAGAGAAAAATAGAAAATAAGAAGAGGAAAAGAAGAAAAAGGAGGAAGAGGAAAAGAAGGCAAGTATGCCTAGTATTTCCATGATGCCCCTCACACTTTCAAAATTAACAATTTTTGATGATGATCATCAGACTGAACTTATCTCATCAGTAAGCAAAAACATTGCCAAAAAATAAAAGGTTAAGAGATTACAAAGATCTCTGATGGAAGTCACAAAGAAACTTCAAAGCACCTTGTCTTTAAAATTGATAGGATTAGATCCAGAGAATAGAAAAAAAATGAAGCCCAATTTTTTGACATTGAGTTCACAAATTTGTCTTACATTGCAACCATTCAAATAAAGCATGATGCATAGATATCTGGCATTATCTCTTAGAACATCATAAATTACCTTGTAGCTCTTGATACATACATCAAGGGGATAAGAAAATGTTTGCAAGAAGGTAAAGGAATTCTCCTTTCTCTTCCCCTTCTTGAACAACATTTCCTTCTACTTCATTTTCATCCTCACTTTCATCCCTTATGACAAGATTCATTCCTCTACCAATCTCCTCTTGCAATTTTTGGACTTGTCTCTGGAGGGCTCTAACCTCGTGTGAAACTCCTCTAGCCCTTCCTCCATGATCTCTTTATGGAGGCATCTTCTCAATATCTCAAAACCCACAACCACATGCAGTCTTGGTGAAAATTGCCTCACAATAGGCACTCTATCTATGCACTTAGGAATTATTGCTCTGATACCATTTGATGAGGGTAAACCCAAGAAAAAATGAACACAATAGGAAAAGAAGAATCTAATAATGAGAAATGATACACTATTACATTCAATACAAATAAAATAGACTCAACTACATGCCCTATGGGCTTATAATGTTATCAAATTCTTGAGAAAAACCCTTCTCCCAATCTCCAAAAAAATTTCCTTTAAAATGCAAGAAATGACCTTAAGTAACTTAAATTAGGTTTAGGTATAGGAATAAATTTTAGAATATTCCATTTATCATCCACTACCAAAGAAGAAGGTTCTAGAAGACATGTAATATGTCAGTGCAAAATTAGAAGATTCCAAAAATGGTAGTTCAACTTCTGAGAGACATTACTTTTGATTTGGCATTTTGATTGATGAACTATTTATATTTTTAGAAATATCTACAAGCTCTCTATAGACCTATGGATGATAATTTCTTATTCTCCATTTCTTGGGCCTATAAGAGATCACTTAGTGCCTCAAATTAGGATTTGAAGCATTCTTAGGGGGTCTCTGGGAAACTTTAAACTGTAAAACCTTTTGAACTAATTCTTTTTATGGAATGCTTTTAAATACAAGTAAAATCATCCCTCCAAATTACATCCTCTAACTCATATAATTATGGCTCAATTACAAAATAACCCATTTTCTCTATTGGCACATATCCGAAGGTACTAAAAACACTAACCCAAAAAACTAATAGTGGACCTGCGAGAGTTGCAATCACTATTTTTCCCAAAAGGGTATCCAAAAATACAAAAATATTAAATAGAAACTAACACTAAGAATATTTTTTGGCAATACAAGATTGCCCTTACACCTTTGGATTCTCCTACATTAGACTTCCTCTTCAAGTATACCATTTAGAAATATAGATTTCACATCCATTTGATAAACCTTGAATCCTTTGTAAGTAGTAGAGAAAAGAAAATATCTTACTCATTTGAACCTTGCAATTGGAGTAGAATTTTCTCCATAGCCAATTCGTTCTTGTTCTTATCCTTTACAAAGTAGTCTTTCCTTAATCCTAGGGACTTCGCCTTTCTTATTCAATTTGATCCTGAATGCCTACTTTGTGCCAATCACATTCTTGTCCTTTGGTCTAGGTACTAGATTCCATCTCTTGATCTATTGAATTTTTTAAATCTCTTCATTCATGATTGCAATCCAATCTTCATTCTTAGGTGCATTCTTTACTAATCTAGGCTCGTACTCACATAGCAAGCATGTCTTACTCCTTAGTCTCATTCTTGTCATAACTCCTAAATCTTTGTCTCTAATAATTTGGTCTACTACATGATTTTTTCTAACATGTTTTGCTACAATAGATTATTTTCTTCTTTGATCTTTTTGAGGTTCACTAAGTTCACCTAGTTCAATATGTTCAATTGCTTTAGGTTATTCTTCTTCTAATTTTGTCTTTATTACATGTACACCATTTAGATGGTTGATATTATCTAGCTATTGCTTATCTTCTATAGTCTGAAGCTCAATAGGCTAATGTTTCTTTGTAGGGTATTTTTATTGTGACTTGAAAGTATTTATATATTGTATTCCTTTAGCAGATTTCTTAGTTTTATGAATGGTTTTAGGTTCTCCTTCATATATATATATATATATATATATATATATATTGTAGCCTTTAAGTTCTTTCTTTTATTCCACCTCATTCTTATGTACAAATTCATCAACTCTAATAGTTTCACTTTCCACAATCTTTTTAGTGTTAGAATTCGAACATTTGAATGCCTTACTCTTTGTGGAATAACCTAGGAATGTGCCTTCATCATATTTAGCATCAAGTTTTTCATTCCTTGAATCTTTCAAAATATAACATTTTCCTCTAAAACCTTTGAAATTATTTACATTAGGTGCATGTTCGTAACATAACTCAAAATTTGTTTTATTTGTACATTTCTTGACTTTTACTCAATTCAGTGTGTAGACTACAATGGTGATAGCTTCTACCCAATACTTTGATGAAACATTCTTCTCCATCATCAATGTCCTTGCACAATCTATTATGGATCTATTTCTTATTTCACCTATATCATTCTATGGTGGAGTCTTAGGTGCAAAAGTCTTCCTTTTTATTCCCATGTCATTGTAGAATATATTAAAATCTCTAGATATGAACTCTCCATCTCTATTTGATCTTAAGCAGTTCATATTCTTAGCTATTTCCTTCTTCACTCTAGCTAAATACCACTTAAATATTTAAAAAGCATTAGATTTTTCTTTAATAAATTTTATAGTCATAATTCTAGAGGAGTTTTCAGCAAATAAGATAAACTACTTATCTCCATAGTAACTTTTCTCTCTAACAAGACCACATAAATAAGTATGAACTAACTCCAAAATATCATTAGAAGAAATACTTTTTCTCTTGAAACTAGACTTAGTCATTTTCCCCAATTGACATTGTTTGAACATCACTTTTCTAGTTTACTCAATCTTGGCAATCCTCTTACTTTTCTTTTCTTGTTGATCTTAATCAAATTGTCAAAATTGATATGACACAACCTCTTATGCCAAAGAAAGACATCTTCATATTGTATAAATAAGCATGTATCTTCAGATAGATTTAGATAAAAAAAAATCACCTCTTTTTTTCCCTCCACTTCCAATTAGTTCACTTGTAGCATCATAGATCTTTGCATTTTTGTTTTAAAACTCAACCCTAAATCCAAGCTTGATCAATGGTTCCATGCTTAACAAGTTATATTTTAGATCATCAACCCAATGTGCATTATCACATATGATCTTATCATTCAGAATAATTGATTCTTTACCCTTCACATAAAATGGTGCATAATTTGTAAACTTAACACTATTACAATTGTAATGAATCAACCTTTCAAACTTACTTGTAATGCTGGTCATATGATGTGAACATCCACTATTAATTATTCATCTATCATTTTTCCTTATACATGAAATAAGAGAATTATTTTCACATCTTTTATCTTTGTCAGAATCATATTTCATATAAACATACACAACTTCTTCATCATTTTTATCAATACCACTACCAAAAATTTCTTCAGCAATGTAACAAGATTTCTTACCTTTTCCTTTGTAGACTATGTTGCCTTTGCTATCTTTTTTATCTTTCTTATCTCAATAACTATTTTCCTTCCTCTCACCCTTATCTTCTCTATTAGGAAACCTTGAAGCAATGTGACTAACCTTGTTGCATGTGAAATAGAGAATAGGAAGTTTACCTTTGTATTTACCCTTTTCTCTAGGTAGTCTCTTAGCCAATAATGCCTCAAGTTCTCACCAAGTTCTTCATCAGATTCACTATCAATATTCACATGCCTTCTCTTCTTCTCCTTTCTAGAATCATCAAGAGTTAGTTTTACTTTGAAATAATTTTCAACATTAGTAACTTGGGAGTAATTATCAAAATTAGCCAGCTAAAAAGTTGTGAGTCTACCAACTAGACTATCCAATGTGATATCATTTCTAGGTGTGCATATAAGATCTTGTACTAGAGACACTCTAATAGCATGAATATGAAGTAAACTTCTCAATACCTTTCTAATAAATTTCTACTCAAATATGTCACCTCCAAACCTATTGATAGTATTCACAGATTATTTAATTCATCATACATATTGTGATATGTTCGCACCTTCATTCATTTTTATGCATTCAAACATTCCTCTTAGACTTTCTTCTTTTTCTCTCATCACATTTCAATCTCCTCCATGAATTAATTCTAGCTTGTCCCATATTTGACTTGCAACCACACATTCTTTTACTTTATCAATTTTAGAATAGCTTAGAGAGGATGAAAGATTGACCATCATTTGGTTATGTCCATGCTTCTCTCTCATCTAGTCAATAGTCATAGATCTAGGAAATTCAATGTAGTCATTGTCGAGATAGTAAAGTGTAGAATATCCAATACTTGATAGTTGCAACTCATCAACCTTTTCCTTGTTGAGAAATTCTCCTTGCTCAGCTTGGGTGTATGTTTCTTATACATCTTTATCTTTAGCTTTAAGTCCTTCAAAATTTGACACAAAAAAAAAAAAAAGATCTAATAACAATTATTAGAATATTAGGAATAACTAAGAGGGTGCAAGTGAATTAGTTATCCCAAAGTCTAGATGTATAAATCAAACACTTAAAACTTCAAGAAACTTAACCTAATAATCACTCACTAAAATTATTTACAATAATTATACTTATTCATTCCATTTTAGTGCTCTATTCTATATGTGTCAAATTGTAGAAACTTCTCACAATCAGAAATAAATTTAAACTTAAAAATATTAACTGACATAAACACACAACAAACATCCCCACAATTTTTGAAACTAGGATTTAGTGTGGAAACCAAATTTGGTAAAAAGTACCAGTAACATGCTACCACTTTTTCACTCTTCTAAACTAAGCTCTGTTAGGAGTGAAACCTATTAAATGTTCCAAAACACATTCTTAGGTATGACCTAGTTGAATGAATTAATCACCCTATAAGGAGTGGCGTTGCTAAATGAATTAATCCTTGAACATTCCATTAGACTTTCATCTTGATTAAATTATTTACAAATGACTATTAGGTCAACCTTATTAGAACTCCTTGGCAACTCCTCAAGAAATCTTTCACCTTACACAACTCCTTGCAACTTTTTCTACCACTTGTATTTGCAAGTGTTTAATCCAAAAACCCCCATAAAATATACTAGTTACCTCCTTAAATAGGTAGTCTTGATCTTTTTCTGCTTAATCAAAATCATAGATCTTAGGATTGACAAGTAGATCCAAATCATTTATCAAATCTTCCCGTGACAAGACTTTAAAAATATCTTCTCAAATATTATCCTTTGATCCCTCAACTAATCCTCTCCTTTCATTAATTAATACATCTCATCAATCCTTATCCTCAACATACATTTCTTATTCCAAGATTTCAACTATGTTGACTACAAATTTTGATTTCTTGTAAAATTTTCTTTTTCTATCACTCAACCATCACAATAGCTTTCTTCTTGGTCTTCATTGGATCTCTCATTCACTACTAAACTATCATTTTTGGTCATCACTATACAAGTCATTCAGTACTATTACTTGCCAATCTTTGTCACTTAGCCAACACAGATACTCAACCAACACTTTTCTACTAAAAAATGCTTAAGCTCTTTAACCTTTTTCTTCAACTCCTTCCTTAACCTTGTGACACTAATAATAATTCAAGCTTGTCATTATAGCATTTTTCAACTCTAAACTTCATCCAACTACCTCCTACACTTTATGTATTGATTTGAACAATACATTATTTTGTAAAGTACTAACTTATTAAGTGCCCATTGTAATCCCATATCACTTACACATCTCAACTCAACCTTTCACTACATCATCTTGTGTTGTCTTCTTTTCAAATCCTCTTCATCAATCAAATGATATAGCACTCTACACTATTAGTGAATCTCTCTCTAGTAGATTTGACAGTTGTGTTACCAATAGGGTTGACAAATGACAATATAAAAATTATTCCGATCAAGCTCTTAAAAATTGTAGCTCCAATAACCTCATTTTGAGGACTCTTTCTTTTCCTAATTTTTTTTGCATATTGAAAAGTTGTCAACTAATTTGTGGGAGTACTTTGTAGTAGATTCTTTTAGCATAGGTTATATAGATTCAGTGGTTCCTTCTCATTGATTTTTGTGCAATATTGTTGGTTCTTTTCTTCTATGTTTTGTTTATTCTTCATTTGTTTTATATTTCTTATGTAAGTTCAAATCTTGATACTTGTAATTATAGCTATTTGTTTGTGTCCTTATTCTTTGTGTAGAAAATTGGTAAAACCTAGGTTTTCCTTTCAAAGCAAATGAGTTTTGGTCCTTGCATATGATCACTTTTTATAATTGCATGTTGCTTTGGGTATTGTGAATTATTAGTATATTGGGTAATTGGTGATGATTCAATTCCAGTTACATACAAAGCATTGGCATACTACTTCATTTAGGATTTAAGGTTAAGTGCACCAAGTTGTGGTGCCAAAATAGGGGTATAAGTGGACACCTTTTTTTTGAAATTAGCAATTTTTGAAATTCAAGAAGAATTTTAATATATGACAAAAACAAAAGTAGTAGTCCTTTGAATCTAGTTTTTAAACTACTAATTTTTTTCAAAATGGTTTAGTTTTAGGTCCTTGAAAGAGGGGGCCATAGAAAGTGGTATTGTTTATTGCAAAAAAACATAACATAGTACAAAGATTGGCCCCCTTAAAATTTTAACATTTTTTTAAAAATTCTTTAATCACTCCAGTCAAAAGTTACTTAACACTATGTAGTTTATCCCAATATTTTTGGGTAATTTTATAATATGTATTTTATTTTTGATGAATTTTTTAGCTAGACACATCCCAAAAATGTGAAATATATATGTGCTCCCCCTAGAAATGATTGAAAACCAATCTAAAATCAAAACTTCTTTTTTTCATAGTGTGTAGAATGGAGTCTAGTTTGTTAAAAACTAAGTTGTTACAAAATTCAATGAACAAGCTAAAATCTACAACCCAATTAGTACATGGTGGTTTTTGACAAAAAATGGACATACATTCAAAATAAATTATAGATGAAAGGCTTGAAATAGTTCAAATTAAAAATAAATTATATGGTTATATAGCTAACACAGAGACCTACAATGTCATGTAACCTGATCTTATTGATGCCCAACCACAAGAAATTTTGAAGGATAGCACACAAGAAAAATCAATCATTTTTTGTATGTTTGTAGTAAAACACATCTTAGACCTATTTATAGACTCCAAACCTTTGGGTTGGATCTCCAAGGAAAAATCAAGCCTTAGGCTTGGTTTAATGCAAATCTTTAAATAGCGTGTACACCCTATAGCATGTGCATATTGTAGCGCACATGTTCTATTTAAAGCTTTTTGAATTTGGGTCTCAATAACATGTGCACACTATAGTGCACATGCACTATTGAGACCTAAATAGTGCATAGAGAAGGAAGAAAAGACACAAAGCAAGAGCAAGAGAGAGGGGGGATAGCTGTGTGAGTGTGTGTGTGTGAGAGAGAGAGAGAGAGAGAGAGAGAGAGAGAGAGAGAGAGAGAGAGAGAGAGAGAAAGTAGGGGATGGGAGAGGGGAGAGAGAGAGTAGGGGATGGGGGAGAGAGGAAGTGAGAGAGAGTGGTGGTGGCAGAGAGAGTACACGATAGGAGAGAGAGGAAGTGTGAGAGAGAGTAGGGGTGGCAAAGAGAGAGTACAAGATGGGGAGAGAGATTAAGAGTAGGGGATGGGAGAGAGAGGAAGTGTGAGAGAATGAGTAGGGGTGGAAGAGAGTATAGGATGGTAGAGAGAGAGTAGGTAGTGGGAGACAGAGTGAGAGAGGGAGACAGAGGAGGATGTGAGTGTGTGAGAGAGAGAGAGTAGGGTATGGGAGAGAGTGTGAGAGTTTAAGAGAGAGTAGGGGTGGTAAAGAGAGAAAGTAGGGGATGGGAGAGGGGGGAGAGAGATAGAGTAGGGGAAGGGGGAGAGAGAGTAGAGAGGGAGAGATTGAGAGAGAGAGATAGTAGGCAGTGGAAAAGGGAGAGGGAGAGATTGAGAGAGAGAGAGAGTAGGCAGTGGAAAAGGGAGAGGGAGAGGGAGAGATAGGGGGGGATGGGAGTGTGTGTGAGAGATCTAGAGAGTAGGGGATGAGAGAGGAGAGAGAGGGGGATGGGAGTGTGTGGTGTGTGTGAAAGAGAGAGATTAGGAGAGGGGAGAGGGGAGAGAGAGAGTAGGGGATGGGAGAGAGAGTGTAGATGGTGGGAGAGGGAGTGGGAGAGGGAGAGAGAGGGGGAAATGGGAATGTGTGTGTGTGTGTGTGTGTGTGTGTGTGTGTGTGTGTGTGTGAGAGAGAGAGAGAGAGAGAGAGAGAGAGAGAGAGTAGGGGATGGGAGAGAGAGGAAGTGTGAGAGAGAGTAGGGGTGTCAAAGAGAGAGTACAAGATGGGAGAGAGAGATTGATAGTAGGGGATGGGGAGAGAGAGAGAGTATAGGATGGGAGAGAGAGATTGAGAGTAGGGAATGGTGGACAGAGAGAGTAGGTAGTGGGAGATGGAGTGGGGGAGGGAGAGAAAGAGAGAGGAGGATGGGAGTATATGTGTGTGAAAGAGAGAGAGAGTAGGGAATGGGAGAGGGGGGTAGAGAGAGTAGCTCAAGAGAGAGTAGGCAGTGGGAGAGGGAGTGGGAGAGGGAGAGAGAGGGGGGATGGAAATGTGTGTAAGAGAGAGAGAGAGAGAGAGAGAGAGAGAGAGAGAGAGAGAGAGAGAGTAGGGTGTTAGGATAAAACCACGGACAGAAAGAAAAACTACATGCAAATATAACCAATAACAGAAAATAATAGATCACACAAAAATGAACACAAGGCACCAAGATTTAATGTGGTTCACCCAATCCCTAGGCTACGTCCACCAAATAGCAAGTCCGATCTTATTACAATCCAGTGATTACAACCTGATTAATATCTGTAATCCCTTATAGCTCAATACCATCACAAGAACCAATTTTGTATCACAACATAATGAAAATACCCAACCCTAAACCCTTTTATACAAGTATTAAACCACTTTAGGGTTATAACATATCGGCCATAAGTTAGCCATAACTTTAGTGGTGAATCTATGAATGGAGAATCTATGAATAGTACCAAAATTAAAAATTAAAAAAAATTGAGGTGATGCCCCAAACCCCACTAATAATGGAGTATGCATAGTACTTTCCTGATCAGTCACCATAATCTAAAAATCTCCCACTTGGGGACTGATCAGGCTCCACACTAAACAAAAATCTCCCACTTGGAGACTGATCCTATAGCAATACCACTACCACACAAGGCTCCCACTAGATCAAACCACCCTGGACTCTATTGTTCTTTTATTTAATGTTTAGTCTAGAAGACCAATCGAAGCTGAAGAGGATTTCAGCTTCTCCCTTGTTACAACCTTTGTCAACATATTTGCTGGATTGTCATTTGTATGTATCTTCTCCAACTTAATTGTCCATCCTCCAAAACTGACTGAATGAAATGGTACCGCAACTGTATGTGTTTGGTCTTAGAATGCAGAGCTGAATTCTTTGCAAGATGAATGGCACTCTGACTATCTGTGAACAAATAATTATCCTTTTGAGGATGCCCCAATTCTTCCAAGAAGAACTGAAGCCATATCATCTCCTTGGTTGCCTCTATAGCAGCAACATACTCTGCCTCTATAGTGGATAGAGCATTAATCTTTTGTAACCTAGAAACCTGGCTCACGACTACCCCACCAATAGTAAAGACATAACCTGTAGTACTCTGCCTAGTATCAATATCCCCTGTCAAATATGATTCAACATAGCCCTGTAAATCAGTAGTAGAGCCCCCAAAGTGTAAACACTTATTGGATGTTCCTCTCAAATATCTGAGAATCCACTTGACAATATTCCAATGCTCAAATCCTGGATGACTCATATACCTGCTAACAACTCCCACTACATGTGCAATATCTAGCCTAGTGCATACCATAGCATACATCAAGCTTCCTATAGCTGAAGCATAGGGTACCTTGGACGTCTTATCCTCCTCTTCGTGTGTCTTAGGACACATCTCCTTAGTCAATTTCAAATGACCAAGTAAAGGTGTGCTGACAGCTTTAGCATGCTCCATAGAGAAACGTTGGAACACCTTCTCAACATAATCAGCCTAAGATAGTGTTAATGTTCTATTCTTCGTATCTCTACAAATCTTCATACCAAGGATTTTTTTTGTTGCTCCCAAATCCTTCATAGCAAATGCATGTGCTAACTGGCATTTTAGCCCCTTAATATGATCCATGTTAGACCCAGCTACAAGCATATCATCAACATATAAACATAAAATAATGTAGCTATCATCATCCAACCTCTTAAAATAAACACAATAATTTGAATGACACCTGTTATAGATATCCTCATGCATAAAATTGTCAAATTTTAGATACTATTGCCGAGGTGCTTGCTTCAAGCCATATAAACTTTTCTTCAATTTGCACACTAAGTTCTCTTTACCTATGACCTTAAATCCCCGTGGCTGAGCCATATATATTTCTTCATTCAAATCACCATGAAGGAAGGTTTTTTTAACATCTAGCTACTCTAAATGCAAATCTTTAGTAGCTACAAGACTTAAAATGGTACGGATAGAAGTCATTTTAACAAAAGGAGAAAATATCTCATCAAAATCAATTCCCTTTTTCTGTGCAAATCCTTTTACAACTAACCTGGCCTTAAATATTTTCTTACCTCCTTCCTCTTCTTTCAACCTATAAACCCACTTATTCTATAAAGCCTTTTTACCTACAGGCAACCTGCACAGCTTCATCATAACTTTCATGTTCACCAGCATCAGTAAGTAAAATAGAATATAAAGAGGGAGAAAATCTTTGTGGAGGTCTAATTTGCCTTGTTGACCATCTAACATTCACTGGTGTGCATGGTATTTGTTGTTGCGGTTGTTGCACATCATGAGGAATGGCTGGAACATCAACTTTTGGAGTATCATTCAACACTACATAATCATCTTCTTTCTTCTCATGTTGCTGCAATAGATCTTTGTACAACACTTTCTCATTGAATATGACATCTCAGCTTCTTATAATTTTATGATTTTCAAAATCCCAAAGCCTATAACCAAATTCATTAGTGCCATATCCAAAAAAGACATATTTCTTTGATTTAGCTTCTAGCTTGGTTCTATTTTCAGAGTCTATATGAGCAAAAGCTTCACAACCGAAGGTCTTGAGAAAAGAATAACTCGCCTTCTTGCTAGTACATGCCTCCTCTAGAATACCACAGCCCAAAGGAGTAGATGGACCTCTATTAATCAAATATACTATAGTATTGACAGCCTTCGCTCACATGTGTAAAGGCAACCCATAATGCAACCTCATGCTCCTTGCGTGCTCCATTATAGTCATGTTCATGTGTTCAGCCACTCCATTTTCTTGTGGAGTCCTTTGAACAATTTTATGTCTATGAATATGATTAGTGGAGAAATAATCTTCAAATTCATGACTACAATACTCACCACCATTATCAGATCTGAGATATTTTAATTTCTTACCAGTCTCATTTTTAACCAAGCATTTCCATTTCTTAAAAGTTTGAAATACATCAGATTTTGGTCTAAGGAAATAAACCCATACTTTTCTAGTTGCGTCATCAATAAATGTAACATAATAATGAGAGCCACCAAGGGAAGATACCTGAGCTAGTCCCCATACATCTGTATGCACAAGCTCTAATTTCTCCTTTTTGTTTTCCTTCCTAGTCTTTACAAAACTCACTCTCTTTTTTTTTCCATACACACAACTTTCACAAAAATCCATATTAACACATTGTAGACCTGGTAAAACTTTCTTTGAATGAAGTACTTTCATACCTTTCTCACTCATGTGCCCAAGTCTGTTGTGCCATAGTGATGTATCAGAACCTACAACAGCTATTTGTTCTCCCTACTCAACTACAACAATTGTTCCTAAACATTCATCTTTCTCTGAAACAATCAAAGTAGAAGGAACAATATGACCTATACAAAGATATAAGGTTCCTACTTTCACACCTTTTGCTACTACAAGGGAACCTTTTGAAACCTTCCAATTTTTATCATCAAAAGTAACTACACAACCCTCATCACTGAGTTGCCTGGCTGAAATTAAATTCCTACTCAGCCTTGGAACATGTCTTACCTCATGTAGTAGCCAATGATTCCCATTCTGCAACTTAATCTTAATTTTTCCCTTTCCAACAATCTGACAGGGTTCATTATCCTTGAAATAAACAAGCCCAAAATCCCCTTGGACATAATCAATGAAATAACCTCTACGAGGTGTAGCATGAAATCAAGCACCAGAATCTAAAACCCATGAATCATCAACAGTTTCTAAAGACAGAAGCAAAGCATCCTCTTCGAATTTTTTACTTACCACATTTTCCTCCTTGTCTCCATCTAATTTATCTCCTTCATTTTTCTTTCGATTCTAGCAATCTTTCTTTTTATGACTTGGTTTGCCATAGTACCAATAGTCATTTGGTCCTCTTGATTGAGACCTCTTCCCCTTTGACTTTCCTCTTGATTTTCCATGATTTCTAGAGTCACTTTCTCTCTCAGTCATTTTGCCCCTGCTTTGTGCATTCAAAGCACTTCCTGATGTAGATCCACCTGAGGATTTCCTATGAGTCTCCTCACTCGAAACAACATCGATCACATCTTCACATTTAAGGGTACTAGATCCAAGAATAGAATTACTCACAGCCATTACCAAGTCATTCCAGCTTTCAGGCAAAGAACACAAAATCAAGGGAGCCCTAATTTCTTCATCAAAATTGATACCCACAGGAGATAATTGACTAGTAATAGTATTAAACTCATTTAAATGATCTGCAAGAGACCCACCGTTTTCCATTTTCATATTAAATAAATGTTTCATGAGAAATATCAACTCTTATGTTGTCTTCGCTTTTGTAATATTAAATGCCACTGATGGTGCTAGGTATAACTAAATTCTTCCAAGTGCCTTTCTGTCCAAAAGATCCTATTCAACATTTGACATAGATCCCTAATTCTTGGCTTTGCCTTCCAACAACTTCCATAAATCCTTCTGATAAAGATAATCTTCCATTTGCATCTTCCATAACTGGAAGTTCTGCCCATTAAACATGTCAACCCTCAGCTTACCCTCATTTACCATTAGTCCAACTCAACTATGAGACTCCCATTTAACCGTGAGACTTTCCTATAGTGGATAACTGAAAGACAACCTTGCTCTAATACCTCTTGTTAGGATAAAACCATGGACAGAAATAAAAACTACATGCAAATATAACCAATAAGAAAAAATAATAGATCACACAGAAATAAACACAAGGCACCAAGATTTAACATGGTTCACCCAATCCTTGGGCTACGTCCACCAAATAGCAAGTTTGATCTTATTACAATCTAGTGATTACAACCTAATTACAATTTGTAATCCCTTACAGCTCAATATCGCTACAAGAACCAATTTCGCATCACAACATAATAAAAATACCCAACTCTAAACCCTTTTATACAAGTATTAAACCAGTTTAGGGTTATAACATGTCAGCTATAAATTAGCCATAACTTTAGTGGCGAATCTATGAATAGTACCAAAATAAATAAATAAATTTGGGGCAATGCCCCGAACCCCACTAATTATGGAGTATGTACAGTACTTTCCTGATTAGTCACCATAATCTAACATAGGGGATGGGAGAGAGTGTGAAAATGTGAGAGAGAGTAGAGAGGGAGAGAGTGAGAGTAGGTAGTGGAAGGAGTGGGAGAGCAAGAGCAAGTGAGAGATAGATTAGGGGATTGGAGAGGAGAGAGGGGGGATGGGTGTGTGTGAAAGAGAGAGAGTAGGGAATGGGAGAGGGGAGAGAGAGATAGAGAGAGAGTAGGGGATGGGAGAGGGAGAGAAAGGGGGGATGGGAGTGTGTAAGAGAGATTAGGGGATGGGAGAGTGTGAGAGTTTGAGAGAGAGTAGGGTTGGTAGAGAGAGAGCGAGAGTAGGGGATGGGAGAGAGAGAGAGAGTAGAGAGGGAAAGAATGAGAGAGAGATAGTAGGTAGTGGGAGAGGGAGTAGGAGGGAGAGAGGGGGAATGAGATTATGTGTGAGAGATCTAGAGAGTAGGGGATGAGAGAGGAGAGAGAGAGAGAGAGAGGAGGGATGGGAGTGTGTATCTATGAAAGAGAGAGTATAGGGGATGGGAGAGGGGAGAGAGAGAGAGTAGGGGGTGGGGGAGAGAGAGGGGGAATGGGAATGTGTGTAAGAGAGACAGAGTAGGGGATGGGAGAGAGTGTGAGAGAGAGTATGGGGTGGCAGAGAGAGTTCGTACAGGATGGGAGAAAGAGAGTGAGAGTAGGTGATGGGAGAGAGAAAGTAGAGAGGGAGAGAGAGTACTTGAGAGAGAGATAGTAGGAAATGTGAGAGGGAGTGGGAGAGGGAGAGAGAGGGGGGGGATAGGAGTGTGTGTGACAAATCTAGAGAGTAGGGGATAGGAGAGGAGAGAGAGAGGGGGGATGGGAGTGTGTGTGTCTATGAAAGAGAGAGAGAGTAGGTAGTGGGAGAGGGAGTGGGAGAGGGAGAGACAGAGTGTGTGTGTGAGAGTATGAGAGAGAGTAGGTGGTGGCAGAGAGAGCTCATATGGGATGGGAGAGAGAGAGTGAGAGTAGGGGATGGGAGAGAGTGTGAGAGAGAGCAGGGGATGGGAGAGAGAGAGAACTTGAGAGAGAGATAGTAGGCAGTGGGAGAGGGAGTGGGAGAGGGAGAGAGATAGAGGGGATGGGAGTGTGTGTGATAAATCTAGAGAGTAGGGGATGGGAGAGAAGAGAGAGAGGGCAGATAAGAGTATGTGTGTCTATGAAAGAGAGAGAGTAGGGTATGGGGGATAGAGAGTAGGTAGTAAGAGAGGGAGAGAGTGAGAGTAAAGGATGGGAGAGAGTGTGAGAGAGAGTAGGGGATGGAAGAGAGTGTGTGAGAGAGTAGGGAGAGGGAAAGAGAGAGGGGGATGGGAGTGTATGTGACAAATCTAGAGAGTAGGGGATGGGAGAGAAGAGAGAGGGGGGATGGGAGTGTGTGTGTGTGTCTAAGAAAGAGAGACAGTGTGAGAGGGTGAGAGAGTAGGGGGTGGCAGAGAGAGTACGGGATGGGAGGGATAGAGTGAAAGAATGGGAGAGAGTGTGAAAGAGAGTAGGGGATGGGATAGAGTGTGAGAGAGAGTTGGGGATGGGGGAGAGAGAGAGTAAGAGTAGGGGATGAGAGAGAGAGAGTAGAGAGGGGGAGAGAGAAAGATAGTAGGCAATGGGAGAGGGAGTGGGAGAGGGGGCAGAGAGGGGGGATGGGAGTGTGTGTGAGAGATCCAGAGAGTAAGGGATGGGAGAGTAGAGAGAGGGGGGATGGGAGTGTGTATTTTTAAAAGAGAGTTTAGGGGATGGGAGAGGGGAGAGAGTAGCGAGAGAAAGAGAGAGAGAGTAGCAGATGAGAGAGAGACTAGGTGGTGGGAGAGGGAGTGGAAAATGGAGAGAAAGAGGGATGGGAGTGTTTGTTAGAGAGAGAGTAGAGGATGGGAGAGAGTGTGAGAGAGTAGGGGTGGTAGAGAGAGAGAACGGGATGGGAGACAGAGTGAGAGTAGGGGATGGGAGAGAGAGAGTAGAAAGGGTGATAGAGAGTGAGAGAGAGAGAGAGATAGTAGGCAGTGGGAGAGGGAGTGGGAGAGCGAGAGAGATGAGGTATGGGAGTGTGTGAGAGGTATAGCGAGTAGGAGATGGGAGAGGAGAGAGGGTGAGAGAGAGTAGATGGTGGGAGAGGGAGAGAGAGAGTAGGTGGTGGGAGAGAGAGAGAGAGAGAGAGAGAGAGAGTAGGGGATGGGAGAGGGGAGAGAGAGAGAAAGAGAGAGTAGGGGATAGGCGAGACAATAGCCCAAGAGAGAGAGGGCGGGATGGGAGTGTGTGAGATAGAGAGAGTAGGGAATAGGAGAGGAGAGAGAGTAGGGGATGGGAGAGGATAAAGAGTGAGAGAGTAGGGGATGGGAGAGAGAGAGTGAGAGAGAGTAGGTGATGGGAGAGGGAGTAGGAGAGGGAGAGTGAGAGAGAGTAGGGGATGGAAGAGAAGAGAGAGGCTAAGAGAGAGTAGGGGATGGGAGAGGAGAGAGAGTAGGGAGAGAGAGAGAGAGAGTATAGGGGATGGTGGGATAGGGAGAGATGTGTTTTGACATAGTGCATATGCACTTTATAGTGTGTACATGCTATAGTGCATACACACTATGTCAAATCACCCAAAAATGGTCACAAAGAAAGTTTGGGTCCCATTTCATCCATTCTCTACTTTTGTTCTATTGTGCATTCTATTTTTCTAATAGAAAACATAGGTTTCAACATAGCAAACACTATTTGAAGACTTTTTGAAGCTAGCAAACACCAAATTCAATCATTGGATATGCTATTTGAAGGATTTTTTAATATTCTTTGTATAGAAAAGGTTATTGCAATCCTTTTTAAATATTGTTTGTTGATATATAGATATAAATCTAATTATAATTTGACATGTTGTATAATATATAGTGAATTCGTTGGAATTTGTATGTTTGAATGAAAAGTTATTTTGAAATAGTTAGAAATTTGACAAGTTGTTTGATATATATTGTGTATTCATTGAAATAATTGTAATTTTTATATGTATTTGAATGATTTTTAATGTACACATTGTAAGTAATTTAGATGTTTGAATAATTTGACATGTAGAAATCATCATCATGCCAAGGAAGAAACCAAAAACTCAAACAAATGAAGATAGGGAGAGAGATTTGACAATTAAAAGAGATAAAATGAAACTACTACGTGAACAAAAAAATTTTCAAAGCAATAATGAAGAATTGACTTTCGAAGAGGATCAAAAACCACTGGCACAAAGAAACTATGAGGAAGAATTTGAAAGACAAAGAGAACGAATGAGACTATTATGCTTATGAAGATAATTGAAATGTGAAGCTACACCATCTTCTAATGTTGGAGTCATATCATCTTCTCATGTTGAAGAGACACTAATTTGTAGATCTGATGATGTACACACTCCATCATGTCATGTTGAAGGCACAACATCAATATATCAAGTAGGTGATATTCCATCTTTTGCATCTTATTGCCAAGGCACGCCATCTTTTGTTCAAGGTACACAATTCACTCAACCTTATGTTGATGTTCAAACTATTGAGGGAATGGAAGAGATTATAACACCTTCTAGAATTCATTTTAGAAGACCAAAATATTTGATTGATATTGATACTAACATTTTGAAATCAATGCCTGACAAGATTAGCAAGCGTACTTGTCAAAGAAAAGTTAATCATATGTGAAGATTTTTTTTGAATAATTAAATATTATAGGTCAATGCCAATTATTTGTTGAAATGATGAGGAATTTAAAATTTAGGCCTATCATGAAGATTCTTGGGCTAAGAAGAATGGACGATTCAAATGAAAAAAATATTATAAAGAATCTAATGAGTGTTTATGACAAAGTGGGTTCTAAATCATGCACCAAAGATAGTAATATCACAAGATGAGTACTTACATCGATAATAGTAAGTACCCAAATGAAGAAAGCTTGACTCATGAGAAAGACAAGCAAAACATTGAAAATTGGTAGAGGTACTCTAAGGAGGGCCATCCTAAGGCATGAGAGATTGGAAGATCCAACAAAAAATGAGTTATGGACATTTAGTGGTAGATTACTACAAAAGGATAAAGAAATTAGTGAAGCTTTGAAATCATTGATCGAATATTTTTGGAAAAATAACACATGTGTTTTCCCTAATAAAAAAGATGTTGTAAGAAGGAGGATTGGTAGTCAAAATCACAAGCCACATGCAAAACATTTTTGGACTCAACTCAGACACAATTTTTTGCAAAATTTATTGGTGTGTATCCTCAAATTTGAATAAGTCAAAGATTTTTTGAGATGGGTAAACCTTTTTATGTCAAGATAAATCATACACACACAACTTGTTGTTGTAGGATACATATTGAATTTTTTAACCATTTTGATGTTTTTAGGCATATATGCATGTTTTTGCATTCTGAGTTTGTTTTGTAGGATTCTGACATGAATGAGTCACCAAGATCTTCAAGGAAATTCATATCCAACATTTATGTGAAATAGGGGATGACCAAAAATTTTACAAAACATCATGCTTGGATGGTACATGTTTATTTTGTGGTTCTTTGCAACTTTTATTAACTTGTGAACATATGGATAGTACACATGCAATTGGAAATGAAATAGTAGATTATGAAAAATTTAAGATAGTGATATATGCTCTAAAAGATGGGAAACAAGGTAAAAGATGTGATTTAGTCATTGAAAAGATTCTAGTGTATGATTTCATTAAGATTTTTTGTGAAAAGATTATTTATGAGTATGCAAGGCATACACATAGAGCTCAATGGCTAGATTTTCAATTCAAGTTGTGCAAGGATATGTTTCCACTAGATACCATTGTTCTATTTGTAGACTTCATAGAGAACTATACACTACAACCACAAAATGAGGTGCAAGAAAAGTATTATACTTCTCAAAAAGTTTCCATATTTTTTCAAATAACATTCATTCATTCACCTACAAGTACAAAGGATGACAGGAAGATTTTGCGGGAGTACCATTTTTACACCAGTGGTGATTAATCACATTCTATGGAGTTTTTATAGGGTTGTTTTCATCTATTTTATGGAGATTTGCCTAAAAAGGGCATAACATATCATCAGCACATTATTTGGTTAGACAATTGTGCATCTCAATTCAAGAATGCACTAATGTTCTATCGATTGAGCAGGATGCACAGGTTGTGTAGAAATCAATAAATGTGGATTTCACAGAGGTTGGTCATGGAAAAGGAGAGCATAATGGTGCAGGCGCATGCATCAAAAGAGCCTTAGCTTTTGAAGAACTAAAGTACAAAGATGGGGCAATATTGACAAATGCAAGATCCATCATCCAATGGTGTAACACTACAATGGGTCCAGGTAAGGAAGGTGAGTCTATAGTTTGTATATTTTTTGGTTGATAGATAATACTAACATTGCACCATATGAGGATTGTTGCACATTAACAAGATCTAGTGAATTGTACTCTTTTAGAAGCTCTGATGCAGGTTCATGGAGTATCCACACATGAAAAATGACATGCTATTGTCCATCATGTGTAGAAGAAAATTGGGATGATTGTGAGTCGACTGAATGGGTGGACAAATGGGATATATGGGTTTTGGACCCAATTGACACCTATCATCCCCCACAAGCATTGGAAATGGTAGAGATGGATTTGTCTATTGACTTTGACCACTTGTATGATCTAGTGCAACCTAGTAATATATATGTATATATCTTTGTAATCTCAATATGTAACTTAATAACTCTTACCTAAGTATTTTTTGAATTAATGACCACATTTTGTACATTTGTCACTGCATGCCATGTTTTTGTTGTTATTGCATGTGAAGACAATGAAGAAGGGATAGATTATTATTTGTGTCATTGTGTCCAAGCCAAAAAAAATTGGATCGCTCAGTTATAGATGGTGAAGGTTTAGAGTACCATGTTGGTGCAGTGGTTGTAACCAGCACATGGCTTAGATGATATTCTATAAAGAACCCTATGTTATGGTTATTCAAGGATTGGCAAACAGAGAGGAAGATTCTTCATTATTCAAACCTTGTTGTTGCATAAAATGTCCACTTCATAAAATATGGTGGAAAACAACATAATAAGATTTTTTGAAAAGTTCGTAAGTCAAACCATGAGGCAATACTTGAGACATTAAAATGTAGAGCAGATCTAGTTGGCTCATTAGATTGAATAGAGAGAGGGTGAGAGAGAGAAAGAGTGATTGATTGGATCCAAAATACACTATTGCAACATCTCCCCCAAAACTATCCACATGACAAGGTGGCTATTGTTATTATGTGTAAGTGATGAGATAAGTTTAAATTAAAAAATTTATGTTTTGATTTGTTTAGAATCTAGATACATTATTTGAATTTATATTAGATTCTTTAATAGGACCCATTTTCAGATTAGTCATTTGAATAAGTGAAAGTTTAGAATTTTTTGTCTAGATCAAAATGTAATGAAAGAACAAGAAAATTGTTAGAATGTGAATGCTTTGTGATGTAAAGTCATGATTGTGTGCATGTAACCAAAAACTTCAAACTGGTGAAAGCAAGGATACAATGGGACAAGTTTCCAAGACTCATGAAGCCATTCAGTAAGCCACTTGATCATTGCTAGAAGCTCAAACAAATAATTCTTTGCATTTGGAACATTATTACCAATAATGATATTATGAATAACATGCTTTTATATATATATATTTTGTCATCTGTAATTATTTTAGATAAACTCCAAAAAAAATTTATATCCAAATCATAAACTTATAAAACCCTTATAAATTTTTTAGATGTTGTCTATTTGGAAGCATTAAGACCAATGTGTATGATCTTTGGTTCACTCCTAGTCACAAGAACTAGTAACTAAGTGTTCTTACACACATCATGCATAGGCATTATTAATAGCAATCACAAGATCTTTACTTACAACAACAATTTCATCATTCATTTTTTTGTTTCATTATTCCTATGAACTATTACTAAGGTGATACATCCAACATTTAAACACAATGCAATGGACTTTAAATGACTATCAACACAACACAATGTTAGCCATAGAGGATTTTCCAAGCTTATCCCAATTAGAAACCCCAAGGATGTGTAGTAGAAGAATTTGTAGCTACCCTCACTTGTGATTTGGAGTGGATGATGTCAACATGTAATCTACAGTCTACACTTTATACCCCCTCTATCCATGTCTTGGCTTACCCAAACCTCCACGTACATCCACAAGGTAATTCAACAACACTGGTATATATTGAGTAGGTTTGACTTATGCTTTGAACAATAAAGAATAAATTCTAGAATCACCCTATAAGTTGATTGGTCATATTGTAGCCTAATAGAGTCTAGTATACAGGGTTGTGCCCTTGTGAGATTACATTTATTTGGTTCTATTCCTTCTTACAATTTTTATTGCCTTATGTGTTTTGGGTTCAAATTTGAAAATAAGACACTCTCATGTCCTTTCTTAAATTATTGATGCAGTGTTACAGAAAATAATTATTTTCAAATCAATTTCTTTCTAGAGTTGACCAATATGAAATATAGCTAGTATATTCTAAAACAAGTAAGACAACCTAGAAATGATTTATCCATGATCATCATGAGATGACCATCTCAAAAGTGTTTATTGAGCTCATTTTCCTAGCTACAAGACTAATACTCTTAATTTTCTTCCAAACCATGGTTGCCTATAAAAAATATGTGAGAATACTTGCAATCATTACATTCCAATTTGTTGAAATTTGACTAGTAAATTATTATCATAAAGTTGGAATGTTGGAAAAGGTTAATACTTGATTATGTATATTCATCCCATGTGTGTTCCATGAGGTTTGTACTATTGTAACATTTTAAGATTTAATTTTTTGGATTTGTCCCTCATGTTGTACATGATAGGTTTGTTCAAGTGACATATGATGAGGTTGTTTGGACAATGTAATGATTGAGTTGAATTGATTTACAAAGTAAAGGGCTATTTAATGTAGCTATTTAAATCATGCATATTTGATGGCCATTTCCCTCTATTTTGTAGTCCTTTTGCATAGAACTATTTCTAACATGGTATCAATTGTTCAAGTTCATGAATGATCAGAATATCCATGACTATACAACAAGTGTGTGTGTTGGCCAACAATTGGAACATTTGTGTTATCGATTGAGCTACTAGATCTTGTCATTTTCATTTTTTTCCTTGAGAAAATTCTTACACTTAGCATAGCTACTATCTTTCAAAAGTTCTTCCTTATCCTTATAAATATTAGATTTGAGTGTAGTTTCAATATTTGGTAGCTCATTACCAAGAGTAGTCATCTCATAGAAAAAAAAGTCTTCTAGCCTAAGCTTCTCTTGAAACTTGTTTTATAGTTCTTAATTTCTAAATAAATATGACTTTTTCATTGTAACATGTAGGCAAAGATCTCATAATTGTACTCATGTTCATCATCATTGCTTAATGGTGTGGGGCCACCAAGGTCATTCTATTAAGATACACAAACACACAATGAAGGTCAGAGGAGTGATTAGGAAAAGGAGATATCCAAAAAATTCAAATGGACAAGAATTAAAAGTTATAATGATTTTCATGACTAAATAATGTAATCAAATGTGTTTATTTTGTGATGTCCTCAAAGGACTGAAACTCATACTTGTAATGTCCTTAAAGAACCAAGAGTTTGTTTGTATTGGACTGATGTTGTCCAAAACCTAAGTTATGTTTATAAGAAGTTTAGAATGGGTAGGGGATAGGTCTAGGTATTAGAATAAGGGTTGAATATCAAATTAAAGCCATTTTTTAATTTAAAAAATTCAAATATTAGAAAAAAAAATGGCTATGATTACTTTTTTGATTAAAATTCAAATATTAAAATTCATTTTTTCATCATTTTGATTACTTCTTGGGGGGTCTTTTCGAATCTTCTAAGTTGAGAAGAATTTCAAATGGATTGAGTAGGACCTAGCAGAAATTTAAAATTCCTTTTGAATGTTTTAAAACTTAATCAAAGTCACTGTTCTGCACATCCACATAACAGTCACAGTTTTCAATACTTTTACCTAATAGTTATACTGATCTCTTTAATGTAGAGGATCCATTTCATGGGATCAAGGGCCCTAAGACCATGAAATGGCAATGATTAACCTTGTATTATATAAATCTAAGATTTTATACGCAGAGAAATGGATGGGGATGTGATTAGAGTCTGAAATAGTGAAGAAATCAACATGGAAATGGTGGTTAGGTACAACAACGAGAGTTTTATCCACATGAAAGGAGTATTTTGTGATTTGGATCATCTTATATGACCAATTTAAAGGTTTATGATCAACCAATTTGATCTAGAAGTTTGGGGAAGGGTGACGTTGGTGATACCCTAGATTTGAGGGTTTGAAAGAAGCTAATTTGGAACTTTGGGGTTCCAATAAGTCTGGGACAAATTGCTTATGGAATTGGGGGTTTTATGCCATGAATGATGACTGTTGAAAGTTACAAGGTCTGGGAGTCTATTATACTAGGATTTGCTTGGTTAAATTAGCCATTTTCATGCTTAAAAATAGGGCATCAGTTAGAAATAGGGGTGCTGGTCCAAAATGACCATATGAAATATTTTGATATGTTTTAGTAATTTGAAAAGGGTTTCCAAAAATGTAATTATCCTATCAAGTTATTTGGATAAAGTTTAAGTTATTTAGACTTTTGTGCTGGAGGGTTGCTAATTTGTCAATTAGGTCTCTTAAGAAACCTTGGAAGAATTAGGCGATTGGAGTTGAGTCTATCAAAGTGGATGGTTAAATCCAATTGAATACACATTATATAACTCATAAAAGTCTTATTTAACCCTTGGTTAAGTCCTTTGCATAGTTGGAGTTATTTTGAGTCATATGGAGTTTGTAGGTGTTTTTGGCAACCTTGATAACTTTCTTGCTTGAAGAAGTTTGGAAGTGGAGTTAGTCTTGTGGATCCAAAGGTGTGGAGTTTAGAGGGTTAATCCTTTTGAATGATTATCCTCTAATAAAAGATTGAGTGGGTTGGGTCATTGTTTTAGTTAGACTTGAGGAAGATAAAAGGGCATTGATTCAAAGCAAAGGGATAGTTAGTTGTTTCTACATCAAATCATTGGTTGAACACTGACCTCTGCATCACTTAAGGCGCCGTCTCTACTTATAATTGAACAAACTATATCATTCACTCTCTACATAAATGGTGAAATAGTTCACTTTCACTCACCCTTATATCTTCATACTTCCCTTAAAGACCCTACAACTCAGATTGCTTAACATACCCATCACCTTTACAAATAGTTTCTAGCTTTTTCCATGCCTCATGGGTTATCATTGATCCATATATGTGAGAATACTCCATATCAGACAAGGCACTAATCAAATAGTAACTTTCTATCATGTTTTTTCTTGAGTTGCTTCATTTGATTTGTACTAGCATTTGATAGATCATTTGGTATATCACAAGGCTTCTCACTAATATCTCAATATTCATCTCCCATAAATATCATATAAGTAGTCATACCATTCTTCCAAACTAGGTTGTTGGTTCCATCAAACCTAGGACCATCATTTTGTAAACTTTCCATGTCAAATATCATGTTAAGTAATCAAACATATTTAAAAGGACTTGGCTATAATACCAATTTTTAGGCCCAGGAAGAGACAAGAACATCTTAGGGAGGGGGTGATTTAGTTGTATGCCAAATATAATAATTCCAACCACTTAAATAAATCAAATATCTAAAACATAAATAATAATACAAGACTTGTAACACATAATACATAATACATAACACATAACATCATATATTGGTGTAGGGGCACCAAGTGGACACTAGAAACTACAAGGTACACCAAGACCTATGAAGGAGACCATGAAGGTACCAAGGGAAATCTTATGCATAGGATATGGTGAATCCAAGGCCCAAATAACAAAATGAGATCAAGTCAACAAGCTTCTTCAATGCCCAATCTTAATGATCTTAAGATAGCTTTAATAGGTGAAATATCAAAGAACACTCAAACAAGATTCAAAGTGTGGTCCAATGGCCTCAAAACATGTAATTAAAAATTTTATAAAGGTTTACAAACTTCTATCCAAGGTTTCATACTGAAATCTCCAAAACTCACCAACTAGGCCTAATAGCCTACCTTGTAGCCCTGCAACAGCACTCAAAAAGATTTTTCTTCAACTTTTCCCAAAACACCAGGCAAATAAATCATTTATTTGAGTACCCTTTATGGTGTAGCTTAACATACCAAAAGGAAAGGGTAGGTTTTTTTGGAAAGTATATGACTGTCCTCACTATGTGACCCCAAAAAACATAAAAAATGGGTGATTTTACAAAGAAAATATATCACAGAAATATGGCACTGGCTACGGTGCAACTTATTTGCACCGTAGTAAGTGTTGCCCAGTTCTATCTGCCCAGAATTGTCCCCTATCTGACAGTGTTTGTCCCTGCAATTAAGTTGTGAGATTTTTTTTTACAGTCGTACCTATTAAACATTAACTTTAAAGTGTTCTTTTTTAAATTTGAATATTTGAATGGTACCTATTAAACATTAACTTTAAAGTGTTTTTTTAAATTTGAATATTTGAATGGTTCAATTGTAATTGTATACATTAAATAATATTATAATTTTATTAAATTAGTGTTATAATTTTTTTTTTTTAAAGTAGATTGAAGTTTGAAATTACAATATTTAGCTGGTATTTGTAAATTTGGTTTTCCTAGTTTAATGATTATTATTAATATTATATTTTATAAATTTCTTTTAATGAAAATTAATAAATTAAATTTAAGTTCATTATCAAATAAATTATTTAAAATTAAATGTTTTTAACAAATTGTATTTTTAGATAGAAGTAAATCTATTTTAATTAATGTAATAGAACTATAGACAATTTTTTAAACCTTTTATTTTCTTTATGTAAATTAATTAATTTATTATTTATGAATATAATTTGTTATAAAATTAACAATACTTTCTTTTGCGCAATATATAGTTAAAATAAAAATAAATAAAAAATTGTAAATTTTTAATTAACCAAAAAATTAGAATAATTTTTAGCAATAACAGTGCCTAGCTAATAAAAATAATACGAAAAAATTATTATTTTTAAATTAACAAAATTTTAGAATTTTTTAGCTATAATAATTTAAATAATTTTAAAAATATTTTAAAATAGTTTTATAAATCTAAAATAAAATAATAATATCATTTATATTAAATTTATTTATTATTATTTAAATAAATATATATGATTTTATAAAATATTATAATTTTGTGTGAAACTATAAAATTTTAATGTATGAATTCAAACATTTAAAACACTTCAAATTCTAAAAAAGACTTGAACAAAATATATTTCTACTTGAAATATTAATTTAAAAAAGTGTTCCTCTTAATTTTTACTTGGATGAAATCATTTTATAAAAGATGAATTTGCTTATTTAAAAGTAAAAATTAGAGGGAACACTTTGTTTAAAGAAAAAATAGTAATTATTAAGTTTGAACTAGAAATTACATTTAAATGGATTGTGAAAATGTGATTTTGTTAAAAGAAATAAAATTACTAAATATATTTTATTTAATGAGAAAAGATAGAATTATTTTAATTAATATGTTTATATTTATATAATATATAGATAAAAATGTTATAAAATATTTTTTAAAAACTATATTTATAAATCTAATTTGACTAAGAGTAAAAAAATATTTGGCCTAAATTTTATATTTTAAAAGATAAAATAATTAATGAATAAAAATTATATTTAAAAAACTTAACAATACTTTTATCCTATTAATAAAATTTTTGATGATTTTCTACAACTATTAAAATTAAACATTTTTTCTTCGTGAAATTATTACACTTATTAATTGTATAGCAAATTATACTTATTAGTAAGTAAACTTTATATTTTTTCTAAATTATTTTTCTACATTTTAATTGGTTTGTTCATTAGACTCTTATATACCGATTTATGAATGTTGACATATAATTTTTACTTTTTAAATCCTCTCTCATAGTGACCCTCATTATCATTGTCTTATACTTAGCAATTTAGAATCTTTGGAACTATTTTAGATTTTTAATTTTTAATAGTTTCACACAAAATTATAAAATTTTATAAAATCATATACATTTATTTGAATAATAATAAATAAGTTTAATATAAATGATATTACTATTTTATTTTAGATTTATAAAACTATTTTAAAATTATTTAAATTCTTATAGCTAAAAAATTCTAAAATTTTGTTAATTTAAAAATAATAATTTTTTAAATATTATTATTTCTACTTAGCTAGAAACTATGCTATTGCTAAAAAAATATTCTAATTATTTTTGTTAATTAAAAATTTACACTTTTTAAGTTATTATTATTATTTTAACTATAGATTGCTAAAGGCAAGTACTTAGGAGTGACTTGTTAATTTTATTGCAAATTATATTCATACATACCAAATTAATTAATTTACATAAAAAAAAAAATTGGAAAATTTTTCTATAGTTCTATTACATTAATTAAAATAGATTTACTTCTATTTGAAAATATAATTTGTTAAAAACATTTAATTTTAAATAATTTATTTGATAATGAACTTAAATTTTATATACATAATATAAAAATTAATTAAAATTAGATAAAAATATATATTCAATCAACTTAATTTTAAATTTAGTTATATACAATTTTTCATTAAAACAAATTTATAAATATTTATAAAATATATTATTAATAATAACCATTAAACTAGGAAAACGAAATTTACAAATACTAGCTAAATATTTTAATTTCAAACTTCAATTTACTTTTCAAAAAAATATTATAACACTAATTTAATAAAATTATAAAATTATTTAATGTATACCATTCACATATTCAAATAAAAAATGTTCACTTTAAAGTTAATTAAGCCGATAGGCTTATTGTGGGAGCTTTGCTCCCCCATTTCTTTTTTCGACAGAAATGTTGTAAGACTTCTCAAGTTTATGATTTTCCATTGATATGAAAACTCATTTAAAAAATTTTAAGTTTCCTTTATCATTGTTAGTTTTGTAGGAATGTTTCTAACTTTTATTTCTTCTTCTAAAAGTTTCTATCTAACTTATATATTTATAAGCTAATCTATGTTTTTCTTCCATTTTTGACATTGTGTAGGTTCTATTGGATTTTTCCCTATCAACATTTTTTGTTATTTTCTCTTCTTGTGTATGTTCATTTTCTATATTTTCCACTATTTCTATAAAAAAAAAATTAACTCTTAATGTTAAATTCTCAACTATAATTTCTCTTCATTTATGCAATGGATTATAATCAGTACTAAAAGAGGTGGATGCAGGTGTTTATCCTTTTGCTACTACCATGGAACAATGCCAAGATGCTATATCTTTTGTCTATTATTTGATTCAATAGTTTTTGCACAAATTTGTTTCACAATTTATCAATGACGATTTTCTTGGGAGGGCATGTTGGTTGTAGGAGTTAGTTTTTGTGTTGCAGAAATAATTTTGAGCCACAACTTACACTTTTTTTACAATGCAACTTTTTAGCAATAGAACATTAAATTTGCCAAAAGCTTGTGATCAAGAGTATTTGAAAGTTGTGGTAATGAAATTTTACAATAGAAACTTGGCTTCTGAGATGGAGTTTTTTACTAACTTTGGGAGACTGTGTGACATTTAATTTGTTGGTATGTGGGTTTTTAGATTGGATAGGAATTAGAGATTTTTTTTTTTCATCTTGTTAATGTGTATACATAGATATGTTAATAGATTAAATACTCTTATTTTAAGGTTCATAATTAATGTTCTTGTTAATATTCAGTATTATGGTTGTACGGCTGAATAATTTAACAATTTGAATAGGTCATAATCGTAGTAAGTTGCCCAATTCTATCTTGCCCAGAATCGTCCCCTCCTCGCATGTCTTGTCTGACAGTGTCCTTCCCTCCAATGACGTTATGAGGTTTTATTTACAGTCGTACCTATTAAATACTAGCAGTTGCGCATTTTTGTATGCGCAACGATGAGCCGATAGAAGTGTTTTCACTGTGATGATAAAAAATTTACCAAAAAGAATGTCAACTCAACCAACAAACTAATACGTCTTTGAAACCGTACTCAACATTACCTAGTATAATAGAAGTTTTAAAATATTTTATTAATATTATTTACATTCTATAAATAGAACTTAGCCACAATTAATTTTATATTTTAATAAATTATTGATAATTTTTTTTTGAAATTAAAGAAATCAATAGCCAATTTCTAACCAACATATTATTTTAACTAAATTTATACCAATAAATGCATGATAGATTATAGAGAAAATTGTATAATAATATTTTTAATATCTATACTAATAATTTTTTTAAAAATACATTATTAATATTATTTACATTTTATAAATGGTACTTGTAATCGTCTCTATTTTTTATAACTTGTCAAACCAATATATTTATAAAAGCTAATATATTTTCCTTATATTCTATCTAGTCTCTTTCTTATATGTTTTTGCATAGAATTTTATAAAATTCTTATTAAATTTTAAAAATAAAAGACACAATTCATTACCTCAACAAATGTATTTGAATGATAAAATGCAAAATAAGACATTTTGATTGATGAAGTTGTTCTTTGGAAATACATTTTCCCTCACCAACATTTCATAAGATTTTTAATTTATAAACAAAATTAGAAACTGGGTCTCTTACAACTTTATGATGGATCAAATCTTGACACAATCATACTCCAAAATTCAAATGAAATCTAATGGATTGTGGAAATCTTATAGCTCTAAAATTAGAAAGTGGTTAGAGAATTAGAAACATGCCAATGATAATTAAAAAATAGAGGAGGCTCAATACAATTTGGCTATCAACTTAAGTAGATTTTTTTAAGTTGTTAAAAGAATCATAGCTGAGTGATGGCTAAGAAAACTTACTTAAAGCATAAAAGAAAAGAAAAAAATTGTTTAAATTAAACCATTTTTGTGATGGTAAATGTTCCCTAATGTTTGGATTAGAGAAATCATAAAATTGGAAATTTATATTGTGTTGCTTGATTATGAATAAATTATGAGTCAAGAAGCTATGAAAAAATTTAAAGGAAAACATATAAATATCCTAAAATATTCTCAGGATAGAAAAATTACCATTAAAATGACACATACGATGGTACAATTGATTTTTTTAAAAAAATTTATGTTTCTATTAAGATAGATTGTGTTTTAAATCTAAATAGAGTATAATCTAAAATATTAATGAAAAAAATTCAAACCTAAATAGAGCATAATCTAGAACATTCATGAAAAAATTATAACAAACTATACTCAAAGAAATTTGAAATAAATAAAAACTTGATGTTTGTAATTTTTCAAAATCTCATGTAGTAGAAACACAATGCACAATTCGTCTAGAAAAATAGCATACTAATTAAAATATTTTCTATTCCATCGATTCTAGGAAGTGCAACATATAATTACTCAAAATAATCATAGCTTTACAATATTTTATGACCTATTCAAATCGTTAAATTATTCAATCGTACAACCATAATATTGAATATTAATAAGAACATTAATTATGAACCTTAAAATAAGAGTATTTAATCTATTAACATATCTATGTATACACATTAACAAGATGAAAAAAAAAATCTCTAATTCCTATCCAATCTAAAAACCCACATACCAACAAATTAAATGTCACACAGTCTCCCAAAGTTAGTAAAAAACTCCATCTCAGAAGCCAAGTTTCTATTGTACAATTTCATTACCACAACTTTCAAATACTCTTGATCACAAGTTTTCGGCAAATTTAATGTTCTATTGCTAAAAATTTGCATTGGAAAAAAAGTGTAAGTTGTGGCTCAAAATTATTTCTGCAACACAAAAACTAACCCCTACAACCAACATGCCCTCCCAAGAAAATCGTCATTGATAAATTGTGAAACAAATTTGTGCAAAAACTATTGAATCAAATAATAGACAAAAGATATAGCAGCTTGGCATTGTTCCATGGTAGTAGCAAAAGGATAAACACCTGCATCCACCTCTTTTAGTACTGATTATAATCCATTGCATAAATGAAGAGAAATTATAGTTGAGAATTTAACATTAAGAGTTTTTAAAAAAATTATAGAAATAGTGAAAAATATAGAAATTTAAATTGAACAAATAAATGGAAACTTTCTAATTATTAACTGGGTTTTTTAAATCATGAAGAAGGAAAGAGTTCTTATCCTTCATCAGAAAATAGTCTTACAAAATTTTCGGCAAAAAGAAAAAATCTGGGAGCAAAGCTCCCACAATAAGCCTATCGACTTAATAAGCCTATCAGCTTAATTATTATAATATCAATCATAATTTCACTTTATAATAACTAAATTACGTATTATAATTATTAGTACTACTTGATTAAATCTATTATGTGTATACTAGATATTTATTTTATTTACTATAACTTTCATAAATATTTTAATAACAAGAAAATACCTAAAGTTGTATATAGCAGATAGTTACTATAAATTTGTCCTTATATATCAACTCATATTAGCCAATCAAATTTAATAAACTTGTGGCATTATAATACCTTTATATATGGAAAAAAATGAACATACACAAGAAGAGAAAATAACAAAAAATGTTGATAAGGAAAAATCCAATAGAACCTACACAATGTCAAAAATGGAAGAAAAACATATATTAGCTTATAAATATATAAGTTAAATAGAAACTTTTAGAAGAAGAAATAAAAGTTAGAAACATTCCTACAAAACTGACAATGATAAAGGAAACTTCAAATTTTTTAAATGAGTTTTCATATCAACGAAAAATCATAAACTTGAGAAGTCTTACAACATTTCCGTTGAGTCTTACAACATTTCCGTCGAAAAAAGAAAATGGGGGAGCAAAGCTCCCACAATAAGCCTATCGGCTTAATTAACTTTAAAGTGAACATTTTTTATTTGAATATGTGAATGGTTCAATCATAATTGTATACATTAAATAATATTATAATTTTATTAAATTAGTGTTATAATATTTTTTTAAAAAGTAAATTGAAGTTTGAAATTAAAATATTTAGCTGGTATTTGTAAATTTCATTTTCCTAGTTTAGTGGTTATTATTAATATTATATTTTATAAATATTTATAAATTTGTTTTAATGAAAAATTGTATATAACTAAATTTAAAATTAAGTTACTTGAATATATATTTTTATCTGATTTTAATTAAATTTTATATTATGTATATAAAATTTAAGTTCATTATCAAATAAATTATTTAAAATTAAATGTTTTTAACAAATTATATTTTTAAATAGAACTAAATCTATTTTAATTAATGTAATAGAACTATAGAAAAAATTTCCAATTTTTTTTTTCTTTATGTAAATTAATTAATTTGGTATGTATGAATATAATTTGCAATAAAATTAACAAGTCACTCCTAAGTACTTGCCTTTAGCAATCTATAGTTAAAATAATAATAATAACTTAAAAAGTGTAAATTTTTAATTAACAAAAATAATTAGAATTTTTTTTAGCAATAGCATAGTGTCTAGCTAAGTAGAAATAATAATATTTAAAAAATTATTATTTTTAAATTAACAAAATTTTAGAATTTTTTAGCTATAAGAATTTAAATAATTTTAAAATAGTTTTATAAATCTAAAATAAAATAGTAATATCATTTATATTAAACTTATTTATTATTATTCAAATAAATGTATATGATTTTATAAAATTTTATAATTTTGTGTGAAACTATTAAAAATTAAAAATCTAAAATAGTTTCAAAGATTCTAAATTGCTAAGTATAAGACAATGATAATGAGGGTCACTATGAGAGAGGATTTAAAAAGTAAAAATTATATGTCAACATTCATAAATTAGTATATAAGAGTCTAATGAACAAACCAATTAAAATGTAGAAAAATAATTTAGAAAAAATATAAAGTTTACTTACTAATAAGCATAATTTGCTATACAATTAATAAGTGTAATAATTTCACGAAGAAAAAATGTTTAATTTTAATAGTTGTAGAAAATCATCAAAAATTTTATTAATAGGATAAAAGTATTGTTAAGTTTTTTAAATATAATTTTTATTCATTAATTATTTTATCTTTTAAAATATAAAATTTAGGCCAAATATTTTTTTACTCTTAGTCAAATTAGATTTATAAATATAGTTTTTAAAAAATATTTTATAACATTTTTATCTATATATTATATAAATATAAACATATTAATTAAAATAATTCTATCTTTTCTCATTAAATAAAATATATTTAGTCATTTTATTTCTTTTAACAATATCACATTTTCACAATCCATTTAAATGTAATTTCTATTTCAAACTTAATAATTACTATTTTTTCTTTAAACAAAGTGTTCCCTCTAATTTTTACTTTTAAATAAGCAAATTCATCTTTTATAAAATGATTTCATCCAAGTAAAAATTAAGAGGAACACTTTTTTAAATTAATATTTCAAGTAGAAATATATTTTGTTCAAGTCTTTTTTAGAATTTGAAGTGTTTTAAATGTTTGAATTCATACATTAAAATTTTATAGTTTCACACAAAATTATAATATTTTATAAAATCATATATATTTATTTAAATAATAATAAATAAATTTAATATAAATGATATTATTATTTTATTTTAGATTTATAAAACTATTTTTAAATATTTTTAAATATTTTTAAAATTATTTAAATTATTATAGCTAAAAAATTCTAAATTTTTTGTTAATTTAAAAATAATAATTTTTTCGTATTATTTTTATTAGCTAGGCACTGTTATTGCTAAAAAATTATTCTAATTTTTTGGTTAATTAAAAATTTACAATTTTTTATTTATTTTTATTTTAACTATATATTGCGCAAAAGCAAGTATTGTTAATTTTATAACAAATTATATTCATAAATACCAAATTAATTAATTTACATAAAGAAAATAAAAGGTTTAAAAAATTGTCTATAGTTCTATTACATTAATTAAAATATATTTACTTCTATCTAAAAATACAATTTGTTAAAAACATTTAATTTTAAATAATTTATTTGATAATGAACTTAAATTTAATTTATTAATTTTCATTAAAAGAAATTTATAAAATATAATATTAATAATAATCATTAAACTAGGAAAACCAAATTTACAAATACCAGCTAAATATTGTAATTTCAAACTTCAATCTACTTTTTTTTTAAAAAATTATAACACTAATTTAATAAAATTATAATATTATTTAATGTATACAATTACAATTGAACCATTCAAATATTCATATTAAAAAAAACACTTTAAAGTTAATGTTTAATAGGTACGACTGTAAAAAAAATCTGACAACTTAATTGCAGGGACGAACACTATCAGATAGGGGACAATTTCAGGCAGATAGAACTGGGCAGCACTTGCTACGGTGCAAATAAGTTGCACCGTAGCCGGTGCCCAGAAATATCCCCAAGTTTCCAAACCTTAAAAAGTGTCATTAAATGGTTCAAAACCTCTAAATCGAAGAGGAAATCAACCAAGCACACTTGCAACATCAAAAACCCCAAAATACCTCTCTTAAACCCTTAATTTGAGGGTTTCTCCAAACACTTCTAGACCTATTTGGTGGTTGATTCACCATGAGTTTGACAATATATGGCCAACCAAAACATAAAAATGTTTTTCCCTTAAGGCCAATCTCTCACTGCTACTCCCTAGCTATCATTTCCCTTAGGGAACACTTTGCTCCAATTAGTGATCACTCCACTTCTTCAATATGTCTGTAGAGAAATTCATTATTAACTATGATACATAGTTAGTATTCATCCTTCCATGGGTCCTTGGCCTTTGGGTCCATGGAAAGGGTATTAATTACAAGTAAATCTTCAAAACAAAGTAGAAGACTTAGTAAAATTAGTCAATTTGCTATAGGTGTAGGAACAATCATGTAAGATGACTCTCAAATCATTCCAAATGTGTAATGTATTCTTCCAATGCCTTATTAAATCCTCTAAAAACTTTAATCAAAACAATTTACATGGAAAATGTAAAGAAACTTCAAGGAAATCAATGCATTTTTCTATCACAGTTTGGATTACACCAGTCAAAACATAAAGAACTATGAGTTAAATTGAATCACAATGCATTCAACTAGTGAATGATTTCTTGTAGATTTCTCAGTATTCCAACATGAAAGTAGAACCAAAATAAAAGCATTGAAACCCTTCAACAATGCATAAGAATAATAGATTTGCATATTTAAACTTCTATTTTATTGATTCCCTCTTCCTGTCATACACTTCCAGGCATTATATCCATACAAAAGGAGTTATCTACAATATAATAAATAAAAAATGAACTTCCCTAATTATAGGGATTAGTTGAATTTTTTTAACATTAAAATACTACTTCCCCCCCTAAACTAGCTATTAACTGTTAACTTTGAATATTTAAACTTTTAAACTTTTAAAAATGCTTAAAACTTTGTTAAATTGGATTTTAAGAACTCCAAAGGTTTTCCATAACCTAGAGACTTAATAGCATCACTCTTATAACTTGAACCTATCCTAAAACATCTATTGGACACTAATGGTCCAAATTACATTTATTTAATCCTTGAAGGATATAAATACATTCCTAAATTCAAATGCCACTTCATTGCATCAAACCATTATAGAAGCCAACACATTATGGGTAAGTGCACCAAGTTGTGGTGCCAAAAGGGGGGTATAAGTGGACACCTTTTTCCTGAAATCAGCAATTTTTGGACTTCAACAAGAATTTGAAGATAGATACGCTCAAAATTTTAAGATATGACAAAAACAAAAGTCATAGTCCTATGAATCTAGTTTCTAAACTACTAATTTTTTTTCAAAATGGTTTAGTTTTAGGTCCTCAAAAAAGGGGGCCACAAAAAGTGGTGCTAGTTTTTCCAGAAAAACATAACATAGTACAAAGTGTGGTCCCCCTAAAATTTTAACTTTTTTTTTGAAATTCTTTAATCGCTCTAGTCAAAAGTTACCTAACACTATGTAGTTTATCCCAGATTTTTTGGGTAATTTTATAATATGTATTTTTTTTTTATGAATTTTTTAATTGGACACATTCAAAAAATGTGAAATATCTATGTGCTCCCCCTATAAATGATTGAAAACTAATCTAAAATCAAAAGTTCTTTTTTTCAAAGTGTGTAGAATGGATTCTAGTTTCTAAAAAACTAAGTTTTTTCAAAATTTGATGAACGAGCTAAAATCTATAGCCCAATTAGTACATGTTGGTTTTTGACAAAAAATGGACATACATTCAAAAGAAATTATAGATGAAAGGCTTAAAATAGTTCAAATTAAAAATAAATTATATGGTTGTGTAGCTAACAAAGAGACCTACAATGTCATGTAACCTGATTTTATTGATGCTCAACCATGAAGAAACTAGACGGAGAGCACACAAGAAAAATCAATCATTTTTTGTATGTTTGCAGCAAAACACATCTCAGACCAATTTATGGACTCCAAAGCTTTGGTTTGGATTCCCAAAGAAATACCAAATGTTAGGCTTGGTAGTATTTAAATCTTTAAATAGCGCGTGTGCCCTATAGCGTGCACGTGCTATTTAAAGCATGTTAAATTTACTTTCAAATAGCGCGTACGCGCTTTGTAAATTTTCCCTTACATCTTGCTCACAAACCCGAAGCTTTCTAGGGTCTTCTTAGGTATTCCACCTAATAAAATAGGGCTTATTTCACACCCTATGCCTCTAAGGATTCTATCAAAGGGATCCCACTTCTTCAACTGGCGCACATCAATAGGTTAGTACAAGATTGCTCAAACTTCCACAATCACACAAATAACCCCAATGCTCCTTGAACCTTTTCATTTGGTCAAATGAATACCTAGGCATGCCTGAAGTTACCCAAAAAAAGTGTGAAACCCTATGCAAATTGAAATCCACATGTCAATTTGTATTTAGTTGCTTGGAAAAAGGCTACAAGAATTAGCCCTCCAAACACACTAAAACTGAGATACTCTGAAAAATCACTTAAAAATGGCCAAAACAAATCACATTTTTGGATACCCTTTTCAAAATACTTGAAGATTTTGTAACTCTTAAGCCCCCAACTTGTCTGTACAGCCCAAGCATAATTTGAGGCTTAATTTGAGGGTTTCAAGGATTTTGGTGTTGTTTGGGGTTTAAACCTCCTTAGAATCCTTCCTAAGACTCCTCCTTTGGATTGGAGTTAGCCCTCACCATAAAATTACTCACCACATTCTTGGATTGAAGTATTAGACCTTTCAATCCACTCCAAATGCTCTTTTTCATATTTGTGATCCCTAACCAAACATGGTTTGCTTGCCTAGGGAATCACACTAAAAATGCTTGTTGTGCTTCCCATTGGCTCTCCTTTTCTTTACATAATTTAAAAGGAGTCTAGTTCCAAATATCAAGAGGCCTTACATTTTATATGGTGGGAAGTGGCCCTAAGACTCCATTTTTTGCTGGCTGCCGAATTCAGAACAGCAACCTGCTAACTTTCAAAATATTTTATTTGAATGCACCAAACTCTCTGAAAAAACACAAAAAAAAAAATTTAAATGAAGGAAAAAAAAACTAAAAATTCCAACTTAGAAAACCCTAAGTTTGATCTTTACAAAGCATGGAAAAAAACTCAAAGCTAGTGACTGCTGTAATAAACAAAATGTTGGTTACAATCCGTACATTGTCTTTTTTCCTTCTTCTAACCCCTTGAAAGGTTGAGTTTGACCTTATATAGGATTAGAATTTACATTTACAACTACTTTAATTGGTTGAAGGGCTCCCATGAAGAAGTTTCTCTTTTTGCATAAAAGTTGCAAAAGTTGTCAATGACAACTTTGTAAGAAATGAGCAATTTTAGCAATTTTGCAAATTTTTACCCAAACTTTCTCTACTTGCTACCAAACTTTCCAACAGGCCTAAGATAGATCCAAGACACCTAATAATGACCCTAAAACAATTGGTTACCTTATTTGGCCCTCAAAACCCAAAAATGCTCTATTGAGCCAAATGAGCAATATTGCATTGTGGGGCTCTTCTAACCTATCTAACCTAACATTAGGACCAAGTTGATCCTATTGTTAATCTAGTGATGTAGCTAGCATCAATACAAGAAAAAAACATCAAAGAAGCCCTAGGTCTACCCTTTATCCTATAATGGAAGCCAACAAATAAGCCAAATCTCACACAACCTTCAAATTTGCTCCAAGGGTTGAATTGATGTTATGTTCTACTCTCAAAAGTGTGTATCCCTTGTAAGAATAACTAAGGAAATTTTCAAGTCTCACCACTCCAAGAAAGACACAAAGCTAATCTAAACCCAACTTGAGCAAATAGAGCCAACTCCCTCAAAATGGGCAAAATAGGGATTTTGTTGTTCTAGGCTTTACAACTTCCAACAAAGTCTTGGAACAACTTAGAATTAACTTAAATAAGGTAAATCCACTATTTTTTGCACTCCCAACAACCCTCAATCAAATTTTCAAGATTAGGCCTAGAAGCCTAGTAAGTCTCCTAATGTTGATTTTGACCAATAACTCTAAAACTCACCAAAGGACCTAAGGAATAAATTATAGATTTAAGCATCTTTTTCCTAGTTCTTAATAACTCCAAAGTTGCAAGGACCAACTCCACTCTAGCATATCCTAACCACAACCAAGTACACAGACCTAATTAGCTACTTTAGGCTTGGTTTTCAAGGCAAGTGATCAAAAATGGGTGCATGGAATCCAATATCCACTTCTAGGTTGTTCTTCAACCTAAAACAAAGACACTTTGTTCAAAAATCAGGTCCTCAAACCCTTTCCATCACTCTATCCACTCAAATTTCTCAAAAACGAAGGTCAAATACATGGGAATATTTGACCTAGGGCTCATCCCCAAAAATCACCAACACAATTTCCTACTCCCAAACTACCAAAATATGATAGAGAACATCCCTAACTTTCTCCATACTAGGGAAGAAGGAAATCCACTCATAGGAACTCGATTAAGGGTCATTTTTATGACCAAACCCTGAAATTAAGGGTTTCACAGACCAACACCCTAAAATTTTTGATAATTTTTGCAAGGTAAATGATAAAAACTCCAAACCAACACCAAAATATTCTAAAAAGATAGCTTCAACTTCTTAGAGTCCAAAGATCATCTTGCAGACCTTATATTCTATTCTATATGGAAAAAACTAGTAAATTGCATAGGAAATCAACAAATTTTATTGATTTTGGGAGCAAAATATAATTGTATCTTCACACCTTCATCATCCTCAAATGCTCTAAGCCTAAATAGGCCATTTCCAAAAATTTTAACCACCATTTGATAGTTTTGAACTGTTGTAAGTTACATTTCAAAAAGTTGTCAACAAAAATGCAAAAGTTGCTAAGCAACTTTTAGCAATTTTGTGATTATGACAAGTTTTATTGCAAGAATGTTTACAAATGGACTTTACTCACTCCTAGGAACCTTATTAATGTTCTAAACACCTATACATACCTAGAAAACATAAAAGTGACCAAAAATCCACTTATTGAACCAATTGATGCCCAAGGCTTATAGTTGCACTATGGGGTCTTGTGTCCATTACAAGGTGGATGGGTCATAAGGAGATCCTTATTACACCATGAAAATAAAGAGGGTTAGGTGCTCTGCACCATAGTGAAGAGTTGGATCATGGTAGACAGGTCTTGAAAAGGTTATCCAAGATTTTAGCGTCAATGTGGGAAGCTTGATTGGATTTGGTATGTTGGAGGCACTACGTACACTAGGTGCACTAGGTAACCCAGGAGAGTATTGGAGTTTGAATAGATTGGATTGAGACAATAAGATGATGAACTCATGAGCATGGTTAAGGAAGTTTCCTTTAGTTGAGGATAGATTATTATACTCTAACTCATCAAAAACACTAGCTAAGGAAACAATGATAATTCCAATACAAACACTAGCATAAAATGTTATCCTCTTTCATTTTTCTTCACATTTTTCCATAAAATCAAGAAAATAAATTGAAGATTAAGATACCCATTTCACTCCTCTATAATATATCAACAAATGAGGTATGGTTGTTTTGGACCAAATCTATGCTGTTACAGTATGGGCCACTTTTTAAGCATAAAAAATGAGCAATATAGGTGAATTTTCAAGGAAAAAAGGAATTTTATGTTTCTTAGAAGGTTATAAAGGTTCTTAGAGTCATTGGGTTAAGTTTTAAGCATGTACGAGTTAAGATGTCAAAAATTACAAAAGATTGTAAAAGTTGTCAAAGCAAAGTTGCAAAAATGCTGACAACTTTGCAGGAGTTTGGGAATTGGTGAAGGGATGAGCATTTAGAAATAATTTATTTTAGTCTTACCAAACTTTTTCCAAGTTTTATAATTGGAATCAAGTGAAAAATGTAAAAATTGCACTTTTTGTGCAAAGTTGCATTGTTAAAAGTTGTAAAAGTTGCTCAAATTTACAACATAGTGGAAAAAGGGTCATGGAACAGAACTATCTATTCCATGAGGTCCAAGTGGCCAGGTAAACCCTATCCCCAACCTTGTTCCATCCCATTGAGCACTCAAACATTCTTGAGTACGTCGAACTAAAACATCCCTAAGGGTCACAAAATGCCATAGGGCAAGAATCTTTGACATGGCATATCTCGGAGCTTGTGTGAGGTATGGATGCGATTCTAGTTCCTTAGGACCATGTTATGAAGACCTATAGTAACCTTTCTTTCTTTTTGGAGATCTTACTCCATTTTGATTTGGAACGCCATCTCAGGTGATGCTGAAACTTGTAGTGTTGGCCAGTACAAAGTTGCCAACTACCAAATCTCTCTCACCTTTCATCATAGGATCAAACTGTCTATTCCATTAGCTCTAGGTGGCTAGGTAACCTCATCCTATCCCGTCGAGAACTCAAATATTCTTAGGCATGCTGAACCAAAATGTCCCTAAGGGTCACTAAATGCCATAGGGCAATGATCTTTGATAGGGCATATCTTAGAGCTCATGCGAGGTATGGATGTGATTCTAGTTCCTATAGGACCATTTTGTGGAGACCTAAAGTAGCCTCTCTCACTTTTTTGATATCTTACTCCCTTTTGATTTTGTGATGCCATCTCAGGTGATGTTGAAACTTGTAGTGTTGGCCAGTAAAAAGTTGCCAACTATTAAATCTCTCTTACCTTTCATCGTGGAATTGAACTGTCTATTCCATTAGCTCTAGGTGGCCAGGTAAACTCTATCCCCAACCTTGTCCTATCTTGTTGAGCACTCAAACATTCTTGGGCATGCTGAACCCAAACATTCCTAAGGGTCACTAAATTCCATAGGGCAACAATCTTTGATGGGGCATATCTCAGAGCTTGTATGAGCTATGGATGCAATTCTAGTTCCTATAGGACCATTTTATGGAGATCTACAATAATCTCTCTCAATTTTTGAAGATCATACTCCATTTTGATTTTGCAATGCCATCTCGAGTGATGCTAAAACTTGTAGTGTTGGCTAGTACAAATTTGCCAACTACCAAATCTATCTCACCTTTCATTGTGGGATCAAACTATATGTTTCATTAGCTCTGAGTGGCTAGTTAAACCCTATCTCCAACCTTTTCCTATCCCATTGAGTGTTCAAACATTCTCGGGCATGCCGAAGTGAAACATCCCTAAGGGTCACTAAATGCCATAGGGCAGCAATCTTTGACAGGGCATATCTCAGAGCTTGTGTGAGGTATGGATGTGATTCTAGTTCCTATAGGACTGTGTTGCAAAGACCTAAAATAACCTCTCTCACTTTTTGGAGATCATACTCTATTTTGATTTTGAGATTCCATCTCAAGTGATGCTGAAACTTGTAGTGTTGGCTAGTACAAAGTTGCCAAGTGCCAAATCTCTCTCACTTTTCGTTGTGGGATCAAACTGTCTATTTGGTTAGGTCCAAGTGGCTGGGTAAATCCTATCCCCAACCTCATCTCATCCTGTTGAATGCTTGAACATTCTCAAGCACACTGAACTGAAATGTCCCTAAGGGTCACTAAATGCCATAGGGTAGGGATCTTTGATAGGGCATATCTCAGAGCTTGTGCGAGGTATGGATGTGATTCTAGTTCCTATAGGACCGTGTTGTAGAGACCTACAGTAATCTCTCTCACTTTTTGGAGATCATACTCTATTTTGATTTTGCAATGCTATCTCAAGTGATGCTAAAACTTGTAGTGTTGTCTAGTGCAAAGTTACCAACTGCCAAATCTCTCTCACCTTTCATCATAGGATTAAAAATATTTTTCCCATTAACTAAAGGTGGCTGGGTAAATCCTATCCCCAACCTTGTCCCATCTCATTGAGTGCTCAAACGTTCTTGAGCACATTGAGCTGAATCTTTGGAATTTAGCATGGTATGAGAGCCAAACTGCAAATGTAAACAACTATTTGAATAATGGAAGCTTGTAAAAATGGTGTGAAATTAAGTCAAAACAAAGAGGAGGACATTGGTAGATTTGGAATAATATGTAAACACACGTGCAAAACATGGAGGGAATTATATACTATGCAGATAGAATGGGAACCATGGAAGAATAGAACAAAGCCCCAATCATAGAAATGATGATCAGCCAACATCTTTTATCAAACATTGTGCTTCCCTTCTTAGCATATGTTGACATAATGGATTGGTGGGTAAATTATGGAAAAAAATAGCAGTGATTCAATAATAGCTATTCATCAAGGGGCAGACAGATCTTGTGCTAAGGAGATGTAACATGGCCAATACTAAATGCTCATAGCTTGAAAATTTTGTTAGATAAGAGAACAACAACTATAGTTTTCATCGATGAATATGGGCTTGAGAAACTTATTTTGTTGAGTTGCTAATGAAGTCAAGTACCATCATCTCTAATCAATCCCCCTTGTTTTTGAGACACCCCTACATGGAAATTTGGTCATTGATGGGCACAAAGTTGATCTACTTCCTTCAATAAAAGGATTAATATTGCACCTTCTTCAAATGTACTACTTCAAGAAGCACACATGGGATGGAAGCCTACTTTTCATTAAGCACAACTATGGAAAACATCTTCCCAACTCTACAAACCACAACCCTTTCCATGTTACTCCAATTTCAACTTTTATAATTGAATGATAGGGCTTATCCCATGCTCCTATCCTTAGCATCAATTACTCTATCTTAAGATGAAGTTGACAAAGTCATCAAATTCATCACACAAGCCAAACAAATATAGAAATATATGCAAACCATTCCATAGAACATAACTAATAAGTATAGGCAGTACCACAAGCTTGTCCACTGCATTGTGAGCCCTATAACATTACCAAGTAAGTAGGATTAGACACCAACTTTGAGCTCAATCTTCCTACCTAGCTTTTTATGCACCTTGTTTTCAATTCAAAACTCTCACGCCATTACTAGCCACCTCTATGGAAATCTACAATGCTGCAAAGGCTCTATTTTTTATTGAACTCAATCCTCTATGTGCCACCCCAACCAATAGTAATCAGATCATCAACAATCAACATCTAAGTTTTCCAACAAGAGACACTCTCTTCCTAATGATGGAAGCACAGCAAGTTCCATCCAAAGGAAAGGGATAGACAAAAGTGGAAATTTCTCAGAAATCTCCACGTCTCATTCTGTAATTGGACACAATGGGTATTAATGCTTCTCAAGGGTTTGGGGGACTCAGGGATACATACATCTATCTATACTAAGATAAGCCCTATGTTACTCTGTCAACACCATAATCATCACCTACAGAACACATCAAAGAAACACAACAATGTAATTCTTCTAAAAACTTTCCACACATGTCAAGTGGCACCTGTCCTGACATATTTGCTAACTAAAAATAGTTGTAGTGACATATTTGGCCCCGCCATTCTCTAGGAGCCAGTTCAGTGGTAGATTAGGGGAATAGATTAGGCATCAATATGTACAACATCTCATATTATACCTCTTGGATAATAATATTATGCATTGCAATTAAAGTTTAACATTTAACTTATTATGTTATTTGTTTTCCCCTCATCTTCTCCAGCTTGGTATGGTTCTTAGCCTCTGTCATTCGTAATTATGCTTCTGCTAACATTTAGTCCACTCAATGTGCATGTCCTCCAGGCACTATCCTTGACCCCAAATAAAATAGGGGTACAAAAAATTTGCAGCATCTACTCAAATGTTTGAAGAGTTTTTTCCCATACAATAACTTTGTTGTAGTAATGTTTTTCAAATATAATTTAATTGATGATTTTGGTTGCAAAAAATTGAAAAATTGTTGTAGGAGGCTTGAAAGTTGTGTGGAGAGATTAAGAAACCTAAACTAAGCATTGTTCGCATGCAAGTGGGTGCACAATAAAATTAGCTAGATGCATTGAAGGGTCCTCATGAAACATAAAACTTCTATCTGACAACTACAATGTCCTAGATCCCATATTCATTAAAAATTACCACACATAAAGCTTCCATTTGAGGAGGTTGGGCAAGGTCAGTGGATGTTCTAAGTAGCAAGAGATCCTATAGACCACATAGGTGTATAAAAAACACCAAGATCCACATATAATATACAAGTTTGCACGGGGACGGGGGTACTTGAGGTACTTAGGGTACGTGTATGGGTATGGGTATGGGTATAGCTATTATTTATAATAGGGGATGGGTTTACTTGGGTATGTCAAACTTTATTTTTAATTATACTTTTATATTTATAGAAAACTTAAATTTATGAGTCATGACAATGATTTTTCAAATCAAGAATAGTGTTAAAGTTTACAAATGTAATGTATTATTTTCAGTTTTAGATTTGTTATATGTTTGTAATAATAAGTTTTGATAAATGTTTAGATGCATAACATAGAAGGCAGGATTTAAACATGAACAATAAGATCATAAATCATATGACAATGACATATTGCAAATGATAAATTTCTAGCTTTAACACTAATAAAGTTTATTGCTGATCAATATTGTATAAAAGATTTAAACTGATTACATATTGAATTAAGCTTGATAAACAAATAACAGAGAAGGAAAAATTTAAACATGAAAAAGATCATAAATCATATGATGATGACATATTGGAAATGATAAACTTATGCTTAAATAGTGATAAAGTTTATTGTTAATCAATATTCTATAAAATTTTTGAACTGATTAGGTATTGAATTAAGCTTGATAAACAACGAGTTGATACAAAAATAAAAAATATAAAAAAAAATCCAAAATCTCAATCAAGGTCCTTAGCTATGATGCTCTCCACCGAGTATGTGGTACTTGGGTACATGGGTACGAGTACCAAGGGTGTGGGTACAAGTACCCATACAATCTCATAATATATTATGATAACCAATAATTTCATACATGAATGGACATATAATATATTATGATAACCAATAATGTCATGCATGAACAAACATATAATATATTATGTTAGCCAATAATGTCATACATGAACAAACATATAATATAAAATGATAACCAATAATGTCATACATCAAAAAACACATAATGTATTATGATAACCAATAATACCATACATGAACAAACATATCATATATTAACCAATAATGTCATAAGTCTAATAATTTCATGCATCAAATAAATGTCATACATCAAATATAAAATGTCATATATACATCAAATGTATATCAAATATGTCCACTGACATAAAATCCAACATATATGTCCATTGATGCCTATACATGTATGTCTATCAACTATATCTTCTCCTTCCCACAAAGGGAAGGAAACAAATCTCTAGAGGTCTTTGGTCGTCGTGTGGAGGGAGACAATGGCAATGATGGGGTCTTCCTCACATGCTCGCTAATCCTCTTGTTGAGGCTCTTATCTAAGTCAAGCTGATACAAAAAAAGTAGATATGAATCAATAATTATTATATATTGAAATCAAATATATGTACACAAAAAATTAATTATTTTCTTACCACCATCATATAGTCACTCTGCAAGTCCACCTCAAAGGCTCATTGACAATTGGGTGTGACAAGACCCTACAATAATTGAATCAATATAATCACTTAAAATTTAACATTAGAAATTTTTGTACTAACTATTATAAACAACAACTAAAATTAAAAAAATTCTTTCATACCTTAGTCAATGGCTGTGAACTAGCCATAGCTATAGCCACTCCATGATCGATGGACTGCCGAAGATGAGGAGGAGTCTCATATGTCAAGAGCTGCATGTCATACAATACAAGTTAAATGTAACATGAAGCATGAAACAAATATAATCAAATGAATTAAATTAATGTGAAACAAATGTACCTCTACAAAGCTCATGTCATGTCTAGGCTCAAAGTTTGTAGTGAATGTCAACGGTCTTGTAGAGAACTAATGCACATGCATAAATTTTTTTGTCAATCCTTCATATGATTACTTAATAAATATATGTATTCATTTAAATGATTAAATCAATACATACCTCTAGACTCGTCAAGGGGATGAAAAATGGGGCCGGGGGATCGCTACTAGGGCCACCAACACTCTGACCCTAAATTTTGAACAATGTCCATACATGCTAATTAATTAGTCATTCACTATACATATGAAATGTGATCAAATTAGTTTATTATAATTGTAATTTACCTATGTATCAATACTAAATGTCTCATTTAGGAACTAATCAGTCTCTAGCCCATCATCTGCACTATCTTTAGCATGACTACCAAATGTGTATAAGGATCCGCATGATGTGCACATGTGACCATGATGTACAGAAGGCTCCTCCTCAACTAATGGACTCATGCAATGAATGAGGGTCTACATCAAAGCACTAATAGTCCCTAAAGCGTTGGCCTGTACATGTTCCTTCACAACTAAAGGAATAGTCACATGCTCATCCTATGGCTTGACCATAGGTGCCCTAACTACATTGGGGTCATGGCATGCCCCCGGCCTCTCAAATGATGACCCCCCACCTCTACCCTGAGAGTCTAATATATCAAAATAATTGGGGATCTCCCTAAGGAAAAACTCACAATACAATTTTCTAAAGAAATACATTGGGACCTGGTGATTATTGCAAGGAGGGGTATCAAAAACCATCCACTATCTATCCCAAAAATTATTTCTAATACCATCATGTATGCACCAATGGATGAGGAACTATTTAGTACCCTCTCTAATAGTATCTTGTTCACCAGGCTTTCTAACTAATGCACATATTCTACCTTTTGGTATACCTTTTTTTTTAACATCTTGATATGATAATTTATTTGCATAATATCTTTTTTGTTCATCCCTATTAACCTGCCAAACATCTAAGTGACCACTAATAGAAGCTATGTGGGTCTTAATGGATTTGAGGGACAATGCCAATTGAGCTCTCATTGGATTGGTTTGTCTACAAGCTTTCAACTAACCAATGAGTGCTTATAATTTAGTTTTTCCTCTTTCTATTTCATTTATTATGTTTTCATGTGTGCCAGGAGGAGGTCTTGCAATTGGTTTAGGTTGCAAAATTTGTTGTTCTTGTTGTGGAGGGTTTTGGTTTTGATCTTCTTGAGGGTTTTGGTTTTGACCTTCTTGGGGATTTGTCGATTCATTATTCACATTTCCTAATAAGAAATCAATTGAAATCTAAATAAATAAACAAATTTAAAGAAAAATTGAAAAAAACCTTTAAAATAATATAAAAAACATATAAAATAATGCAAAAGGAAAGTTAGATAACATATGGCATGCTCATGATCTTGAAATTTGATAGTGAGGAGACATATTGGCAAGGCAGGTGGCAAAAATCTTGTCTTCTCTCAATCTGCATATGCACTGTGAGGAGGGAAAATTGAAAAATAGATGAGAAATGAATGGGTTGTGGGTATCCAATGCATTTATAATATTTTGTCTTTTATAAATTGCATATGCGTTATAGCATGTATGCACTATGACTTAGGTTACCCAAGCCATAGTGCATATGTGCTATTAAAGGTTAGAAAAAAAAATGTGTCACTTTTTTGGAAAACCTGACCTTAATATTCATTTTACCATTTATCTTTTATCCCTTTTCCTACATAGAATTAAGCTCCTAGGCGATCACTTTCTAGGAACCAACCAAATTTTGAGAGCCATCTCTCATTATAGTACAAACTACCACCTTAGAGAATTTCCATGTTTCAATAGGATAGCTAGATCCTACATCTTGCTAAAGGTGCAAGTCTAATTGAAAATAATATCAAAGAATCATAAAAAGCATAAGTCATAAGTAAACATACAATGGAATCCCAAGAATCCATGTAAAGCATCAAGATGTAGCACTAAATTAGAAGTATAACATCAATTTACATTAGTCCCTAATAGTAGTATAGGTAGTAATGCGTCCCAACCATGTGGTACTTGTAGGCCGACTCTCACCATGATGATGGAGATAGTGACCCAACCACAAAGAAAAAGTGTGTTCATCCAAGGTTAACACTCACAAAAAAAGGAATGTGAATAAAATAGTATGATCATGAGGACGATGTAGTACACTATGTCATTGATCAAACACTATATCTGATAACTATGCAAGGAATCTAGTGTAGTTTAATCCCTTAATAGCAATAAGCCAAAGATATATATGGTATGGAATTCAACTTCTACCAAAGGTCATCACACTATTCCCTTGCACTAGCTTTTGTAGAAGATTGCCTACTATCCAGATGTAACACCCTCACAAAAGATCCCATATGTTGCTTAAATACCATCTAGATGGGTAGATTTTATATCTTATAATACATTTTATCAACCCATTATCTGATTTAGGTAATAACTTATTTAAAATCTCTTCACATTACCTTGTTAAGAACTTCCAAGTCATGATACACAAATGAAGACACTCCACATGTCTACCCTACATACTCATGCTTATCACACAATGAGTGCCCATAGGGAATGTGAATTCCCAACCCAACTGCCAAATGAAGAATACCTCAACTAGCTTATATTCATGAGTTTAGGTCTCATAATGTCTCATCATATACACAAATATCTTCCTTTGTGTGGGGATAACCAAATTCACACCTAAAAGCACATAATGCCAATGCATGGGTTAGATGAGAAATTTCAGCAACACCAACTATAAAACACACTAAACTGATTTTGTTCTAAGTACATATTTGACATGAATTCCAATGCACACAAAGTAAAAGCATTTATGGAATGCAAAGTCAACATACATTCTGAATTTGCAACCAAAACATGTGCTAAGAAACACCTAAGAAATCTTGGTAGCACATAAACTAAGGCAATATAATAATCACATAAAAATAAAAAATGTTAAAATTAAAACAAACAAGAAAACCACTTCCTAAATGGGTTCAAACACCCATCTCTAAAATTAAATTTGATCTACAAGCTCACACACAAATTTCAATAGTATTTAACACTTCAGAAACTTCAAAGTAAAAACACATAAAACCTCAAATGTTCATACCCATCCAACCAGGTTTAATTAAGGCATGGAAATGAAGAAAAACACTAGTTCTCATCCTAAAAATAATTAAACATAAAAATTGGGTTCTAAAATAGAGAAAAAACATTAAAGAGGGAAAGCCCTACCTCACTGCAGAAAGGGAAAAATGGGAAATGCAAGTAGAAAATTAAGAGATAGCAAAATTTTACCAAAAACTCAGAAAATTGATATTTCCCTCCTACAAATACAAAAAGATAAACATCACAATGCTTTGAGCCAATCTCACATGAAAATTGAAAGAAGATTGTACCACATTAGGGTTTTAATAACTTCCTCTCAAAACATGAAATCGAAAAGTGAAACATTAACAACTAAGTTCTATTTTCCCAATGCAAGAACTTTTCCAAGGTGAGTTATAAATTAGGTTATTAAAACAACCAAGAACTAATAACTAAAATAGGCAATTCCATTTTTTTTAAATGTAACTATGAAAAATTTGTAAACAGTGAAATTTACTAAATCAACATAGAATTTTGCCTAAAAATAAACTCGCAATAACACAGTATCATTTGTAAAAACTGTGGAGCCTAGATGATTTTAAGTAAGAGTTCACTCTACAATACTTGTTGTAGAACCTGTCGTATTGTGGCTAAATTCAAAGAAATTAAAATGCAATAGTAGATGTTATGCAAGCCAAAAAGTGATCCATTCACTTTGTAAAATAGAGTTTATAAAAGTTTGGTGGATACCAAGCGTCACCATTATCCTTTGGAAATGAAAACAAAAAGTCCACAATCTAATTTCTTACAAAATAAACTCTAACAACTATAACGACTACAAAAATCTATATTAAAATTTACATCTACTTGTAGAAGTCATAACTTGCTACTTGTAGCTTGAAATCATGAATCATAAGAATTTTTGGAAAGATCTTCTAGAGTTCTACATTTATTGTATGAATTCTTAAGTACAAGTACATTGTTTTGTCACTAATGTCAAACTTGCTACTTTTTGGTAAGACAACTACTTATATGATTTAAGTACTATTACTTAGATGATTGATGAAGAGAATTTGACCAAAAGATGTAACAATAGCACCTAGAGGAATGGTTGAGTTATGATTATGCAAAGAAGTACAAGAATCAATTAAGATAGTGATGTCATGATGTATTGATAATCTACTTAAGGTTAAAAATGTTGGTTATATTAAAAAATTTAAGAAGAACAAGTTACACAAAGTTTTTCTTCCAAGCTTGACCGGCTAGATAGAAAGAGCTAAGCCAAGTCAGTGAAAGTTGAACAAAAAATTAGTTGAAGCTAAATAAAAGTTCATTCTAGTGTATGCCGAGAAAGAATAGTGGGTGTCGAGTAAAGTTTAGTTGATGCCAAGCAACAGTAAACTTTAGTTCTTGCCAAGTAATTTCACAATGGATGCCGAGCAACGTAGTATGTGCCGAGAATCAGAAGCAACATAATGCCAAGCTGCTGCATTATTTAAAAGATTGTGAATTTGATGAATCTAAGCCTACAAATTTGTTTTCTTGGATTATGTGAACCACATGGAAGATAAAGATGATGAGCTGGTGGCACAAACTTCAAGATAAATATTTTATAGGTGAATTCAAAGAAGATTTTAGGATAATTTTCTACAAGAGAGATGGAATGTGGGAGGGTATGTGTAGGATTATGGTGTACCAAAAAGTGTCCATGTGAAAAAAATAGAGTTTGAAGATATCTAAAGGCACTTCAAAATCCGCTCTGACTTTTCTTCACCTATCCAGGTACCAAACCTGGAAAGTAAGGCCAAGCCTTATCGGATATCCGATTTGATATCAGATATCTGATAAAATGGAAAAAAATAATATATTACTATAACATAATATTATTATAAAAATATAATATTATAATTATTATATTATACTATAATATAATAATATTATTATTATATTATAATAATATAAAAATATTATATTATAATAGTATAATATATCATGTAATATTATATTATATAATAATTATTATTATACTATAATATAATATTATTATTATTATATTATAATAGTATAATATAATACATTATAATAATACAATATAATATTATTATTATATAATATAACAATATAATAATATATTATATTATAATATATAGTAATGTAATATAATATATATAATATATAATATAAAATATAACATAGTGTAATATAATATATATATATATATATATATATAATACAATATAATAATAATAAAGTAATATTTTATAATATATCTAGCACATTATATTATTCGCCATAGATATCAAATATTTGATATTATCTCAGATATCTGATACCTGTGTCACAATATTAAAAAAAAAAGGACAGACCTACGGGCTATTATTTCGCTTATTTGGACGCCAGTATTTGAAGCCACAATTGGATATCAGATATTGAATTGGATATAGGATATAAAGGTTTTTTTTTTTTTAAAATCATTTTTAACATAAATTCAATAGATTTTATCATGATTTTGTTTTCTTTAGTTGAATCTAGGGTTTTTTTGAAATTTTTTGTTAAAATTAAGGTTTTTCTTAATATATATTACGTTTTTCAATTCAATAGGAATGACTGATCAAAATGATGACACTGAGGCAGGGAATAATATTCCTTGTAACCCCCCACCAAACAATCCAATGCTCCCACAAAACTGTCCACCAAATGATCCTCTAACCCCTCAAAACCCTCCTCAAATCGAGGATTTGATAAATGAAAATCTCACCAAATTGAGGGGTTTGTGAAGAACATATAATAATGTACCTGCATTGGCTCCTATGTTATCCACATTAAACACCATAGTGGATAACATTGAAACCCTTATGAACCAACAAAATATCACTCTTCATTGATGTGATGAAATGCACAAGATGTTTGATGATGGTTTGGACTATGATGAGGTTGTGGCCCTCAATATAACCAAAGAGGATTTGGCTAGCCTTTTTGCGAACCCAAAAATGGGTATACCACTTGACCCAAAAAAATCCAAACTATTGATTAAATGGTGCACAAATGACGCCAAACCTCCAAGCTTTTGGGATTGTTGGTGGATGGTCTTTGATATCCCTCCACATAGAAATTTAGACATGTCATTTTATTTCCTTAGAAAATTATATGCAAAATTTGTGTTGAAACTTAAAGTGAACTATTGGAGCATGAAGCCCAACATGGGTGTAGGACTAGTAGCTCCTTAGGATAGAGCCTCTTTCCAATGGAAGAAAGTTGGCACTTTTATCCCCCCCCACTTATATCTCCCCCCTCCTCAAGTGCAACATCTAGATATTATGGTAGAGGGTAGCTCTCAGACCATCAGAGCCATTCATAGATTGAGTAGCCTAATGATATCTTAGGCTAGGTCAGTCCTGCCTCCTCGTGTTGATAATGTTTGTGCCAGTTCATCATTGGCTAGCTCATCACACATTTTTGTGCCTCACACTTGCATTGCATGCAAGAATATTTGCCTAGGTACCATAGGTGATCTTCCTGAGTATCATTTTGTATTAGACGAGGATACACCAGACACACATGAAGAGGCTATAGACCCTAATGCAAGAGAGGAGGGGAATGCAGAGGCATGGACTCCTTCGATGTCAGTATGTGTATACATTTTTTTGTTATGACATATGCGATTTAAAGTTAATTTTTATAATAGAGTAATTTTAATTTTTAAGCCATACTAACTTATACATGTATGTGATCTTCATTCATGTTTAGTTGATGATCGAGGAGGAGCTCAGATAGATTGATGATGCCACACTCTCAGCCATTTCATTTAGCCTTGAGACATCTATGGTACATTATTTTGTGTTCGTATTATTTTTTCTATTTGATATTGTAGCATATATGGTTACTAATCTTTCTTTTATCTTGCAAGTACCACTTATCCCAAGGGGACAAAGTGCGAAGGATGAGCCAGCACGCCCTAACAAAGGAAAGGTAATTAGGTTCTTTCTATTTGATTAAATATTGATGCATTCTTGTAAAATTTTTGTGGTAATGAAATTTAATTACATTCTTTATTGTATATAGGGTGTGGCTACTAGCAATGAGCCTATAAATATTTTGGGTCATAGATGATCAAGCATTTCCATTCACACTGAGAGCCCCATTGTATGTATAAGTATCATTTATTTTTTTATTTTTCTTATCTTCATAAGTAAATTCAAAATTGATTTCCATGATATTAACAACTACTATTTTGTATCTCATAGGAGACTCCTAGTGCACATGAGGTCAGACGGGAGAGTTATGTAGATTTGATAATGTGGCCACTCTATCCTAAGGAGAAGCCTACAATAGTAAGTTGTAGTTTGAATTAATGATTAAATATGTTATAAATTTATCATGTTATGAATTATAATGTTATAGTTTAAGTTTTAGATTCATCTGACAAACATATTTGAACATACGTAGCCCACAATTAGTGAGGTACAAGCATTATCGAGGGCATACGAGAGGACTCCTGACCGGCATAGGAGGTTGATGAGAGAGGTATTTATTGTGAAATTTTGATAGTATAAATCTTCATTACAAAAAATATCATTATGCATTTGAGTAATTCAATGTTAGATACAAAGAATCATATAAATTTAGTAGTCTAATTTTAGGTTTTCCTTTTTTTGTTTATGTAGGAGGCATCCAATCCACCTAGTGTAGTGAAGAGGCTACATTTTTATCATCCACCAACACCCTAGTATAGTATAGTTGTTGTAGGATGCATCATGAAACATTTTGAGATGGAATATGCCACATTGTATATAGAAGCATTGATATTATACACATTCTGATGGCATGATCAACCACATTTTGTATATGGATCTATGTATTTTGATATATATTTGAGTACTTTTTCTATGGATACATGTATTTTGATATATGTTTTTGTCATTTATATGCACAATGATATACATATTAATTTAGTATCTAGTATTGTTCAATTTATCATGAATCATGTGTATTGTTCATGTTTATGGAATATCATTAATTTTGATTATGTTTGTTATATTCGATTCAAATGAAATAATTTTTGAATAACATTTTAAAAACCTTTATTATAAAATTTGGATGCAATGTTTAATTTGAAGTGCTATCATGACATAAACACACTTTTTAACCTCTTATACAAGGTTCAGATAACCCCAAATCTAATTTTAAACTCCACCTTCAACCTTGAAACTAACTCTTGGCTTAAAATCTAATCTCAACATAATTAAGGACTCCACTCCTCAACCGTAAATTCTATTCCCAACCATGAAGTCATTCCTAGATTCATAATCTTTGATAACTAGCACTTCACTTTGTTACTATCCTCATACTACAATTTTTAAATTTCAACATAACCTCAAAATATCTCAACTTAAGAGACTTGATTAGATGATTCATCGATAGCCCTCAAGAGCTCCAAATTATTCTAGGCCTCACCATCACTGTCCTATAGCATTCGACAGTTCATTGATAGCCCTCATTAGCTCCAAGTTATGGTCCTTGGAAGATTGACCTTGAAATGCACTTAGAGCACCTTGGGGACTCCTCGGTATGGGGTGGCCATGGATGATGGATGGTTTCTATGGCTAGAACAAGGTTTTCACTAGGGTTCACCCACCCACCTGAAGCTAATGGTGTTGATGATTTGATGCCAAGAACAACGATTTCAAAGTTATGCTCTGGTGCACCTATGAACTGAGGCACACTACGAGTTTTGGCATCGAGTGAGATTGTTGTGCTAAATCCAAAAAAAAATTGATATCTTTAAAATGAGATAGGTTATTTTAGGTATTAGCATCACCATCTTGTATAATTTGATGTTTCATTAATAGCCCTCATGAGCTCTGAGTTATGACCCTTAGAAGATCGACCTCAAAATGCACTTAAAGAACCTTGGAGACTCCTTGGTATGGGATGGTTACGGATGACGGATGATCTCTATGGCCAAAAAATGGGTGTCAATAGGGTTCACCTACCCACTTGGAGCTAATGGCACTGATGATTCAATGCCAAGATCAGCGGTTTCAGAGTTACACTATGGTGCAACTATGAACTAAGGCACACGTCTTGTTTTGGCATCAAGTGAGATCACTGTGTTGAATCCAAATAGAATGTGATCTCTCAAAAAGGAGATAGGTTATTTTAGGCCCCAACATCACCATCTTGTAGCATTCAACATTCCATCAATAGCCCTCACGAGCTCCAAGTTATGACCCTCAGAAGATCGACCTCAAAACGCACTTAGAGCACCTTGGAGACTCCTTGGTACGGGGTGGTCGTGGATGATGGATGATGTTCATGGCCAAAACAAGGATGTCACTACGATTCACCTACCCACCTAGAGCTAATGGTGCTAACAATAAGGTGCCAAGATCAATAGTTTCAAAGTTACACTTTGGTGCACCTATGAACTGAGGCACACTGCGAGCTTTGGCATCTAGCAAGATCACTATGCCAAATCCAAATGGAATGTTGTCTCTCAAAAAATGAGATAGGTTATTTTTGGCCTCAACATCATTTTTCTATAGCATTTGATAGTTCATTGATAGCCCTCATGAGCTCAGAGTTAGGACCCTTAAAAGATCAACCTCGAAACGCACTTAGAGCACCTTGGAGACTCCTCAGTACGGGGTGGCCGCAAAATGATGGATGGTCTCTATGGATGGAACAAGGGTGTCACTAGTGTTCACCCACCCACCCGGAGCTAATGGTGCTGATGATTTGATGCCAAGATTAGCGGTTTTAAAGTTACGCTCTGGTGCACCTATGAACTAAGGCACACTGCAAGTTTTGTCATCAAATGAGATCACTGTGCCGAATCCAAATAGAATGTGATATCTCAAAAATGAGATAGGTTATTTTAAACATTAGTATCACCATCTTGTAGAATTTGATGTTTCATCAATAGCCCTCACGAGCTCCGAGTTATGACCCTCAAAAGATTGACCTCAAAATGCACTTAGAGCACCTTGGAGACTCCTTAGTATGGGGTGGCCTCAGATGATGGATGATCTTCATGGAAAAAAAAGGGTGTCACTAGGGTTCACCCACCTACTGAGAGCTAATGGTGCTAACAATTTGATGCCAAGATTAGCGATTTCAAAGTTACACTCTAGTGCACCTATGAACTGAGGTACACTGCGAGTTTTGGCATTGAGCTAGATCGTGATGCTGAATCCAAAAGAAATGTGATCTCTTGAAAATGAGATAGGTTATTTTAGGTATTAGCATCATCGTCTTGTAGAATTTGATGTTTCATCGATATTCCTCACAAGCTCTGAGTTATGACCCTCAGAAGATCAACCTTGAAATGCACTTAGAGCACCTTGGAGACTCCTTGATACAGGGTGGCCGTAGAAAATGGATGGTCTTCATGGCCAAAACAAGGGTGTCATTAGGGTTCACCTACCCACCCTACCCACCCAGAGCTAATGGCACTGATGAATCGATGCCAAGATCAGCGGTTTCAAAGTTACATTGTAGTACACCTATGAATTGAGACACACTGCAAGTTTTGGTATCGAGTGAGATCATTGTGCTGAATCCAAATAGATTGTGATCTCTCAAAAGTAAGATAGATTATATTAATTCTTAGCATCATTTTCCTATAGCATTCGACAGCTCATCGATAGCCCTCACAAGCTTTGAGTTATGACCCTCGAAAGATCGACCCTAAAATGCACTTAGAGCACATTAGAGACTCCAAGGTATGAGGTGGCCATAGATGATGGATGATCTCCATGGCTAAAACATGGGTGTCACTAGGGTTCACCCACCCACCCAGAGCTAATGGCACTAATGCTTTGATGCCAAGATCAGTGGTTTCAAAGTTACACTTTGGTGCACCTATGAACTAAGGCACATTGCGAGTTTTGGCATCGAGCGAGATCATTGTGCCGAATCCAAAAAAAATGTGATCTCTCAAAAATGAGATAGGTTATTTTAGGCCTTGACATCACCGTCTTGTAGAATTTGACATTTCATCGATAGCCCTCACTAGCTCTAAGTTATGACCCTTGGAAGATCGACCTCGAAATGCACTTAGAGCACCTTGGAGACTCCAAGGTATGCGGTGGCCACATATGATGGATGGTCTCCATGGATGGAACAAGGGTGTCACTAGGGTTCACCCACCCACTTGGAGCTAATGGTGCTAATGATTTGATGCCAAGATCAGTAGTTTCAAAGTTACACTCTAGTGATCCTTTAATGTTAGAATGTTATTTTTATGCACTTTTATGGATGTGTATTTGGAGATTGAATAACTTTTGAAAATTGAATAATTTAAAAAAATGGAAACTAATGTCTCATGTCTAAAAGACACTAAAAGATAGAGACTAATACTTGTATGAATCTAATCCTTAAGTAGTCTAGTCAGTTCAATATTATATTATAGATCTCTTTAGATGGGTGTATAGATCTCTTTAGGTGGGTGTCTTGGAGGGTTTCTTCATGTCAGAGTGCTTGAGATAGGTTTTGTGTTTCCCAATACAACCTAGCTCTATGTTCAATCTCTTGCTTCTTCTCTTAGTGGTGACTTTATTCTCTCTTACTCATGATTATTCTCTTTTCTTACCTATGGTGAATGGTTATGTTGATATGTGAGAGTAATGTTAGGTAATTTGTGAGAGATCAAGATTCTATGCAGTTTCTTTTGCCCCCTCTCTCTTTATCTTGGTGATGATATTTGAATACCCTTTGTGCTTTAAGGTTTATTATTTTTTAAAATCTATGTTTTTGGTAGTTGGGATGCAACTTTAATAGTAAGTATGGCATAGTAGTATGTTTCTTTCTCCTTCATGCAGATGTTGAGAATTTTTTGGGGATTCTCTATGAGGACTCTTCATTTCTTCTATAGTGTCTCTATTTCTCATCCTTCTCATAAGATTAAATTTCTTATGGTTGTTTTTGGTTGATCATCTTGCATGGTGGAGATCTCCCCTCTAAAGGGTGGGAAGTGTTCTAAAGAGTAAAAATCTTGTAGAAAGTTTATAAAATTTGAAAAACCACCTCTCTATGAAATTAATATATCACAATGATGTAAAAGAGACAATCCTAGAAAAAATTAACTTGATCTTTTCTTTTCAAGTACTAAATTATATCATGTAATTTAGACCACTCATCATAAATAAAAATAGAATAATTCAAATCATTTGCATGTATTTGGATGTGTATGTGTTATTTTGAATAACTTGTCTTCTTCATTATTACAAAAACCATGATATACAAAAAAACTTCACATTTTACATCATAATAAATCATGAATCTTAGGAATTCTCCCCAACACCACTCTCCCACAACTCTTCATGATGTACCTACATTCCAATATCATAAAAAAATTAGTAACTTATTGTATCAAACAAGATAATCAGCAGTTCACTGAATCATTTTGAAGAAAATAACATAAGAAGTAAATATGCCTAGTCAAGTGTTCCACTAGGGTCCTCTCTCTATTTTAGGGTCTCCAACAGAGCTTCATGATCAACATTAGTAATAGTAAAAAGTTTTTTTACTTTTGGTCTTCCTTGATGCTTCAATAACTTTACATTTGTTGCTATAATAAGATGTGAATATATGAGAATTATTTTGTGCTTCTAATAGTCTTTGAATGCAGGAATTCTATTCTTGCTAAGCATGTATGTCCATAGCCATGTTCTAGCCACAACCATTGAACTAGTAGGATATGTGAATCCATCATCATCTATGATTGGTTGTGCAAGTTTTTGTTTACCTCTTACACAACGTGCTAACTAATAATTGGATTTTTCATCATTCCCCTATGGTGCAAACAATGTAGAGACATGTCCTAGCTAAAGTAGATTTGATAGATGATTATGCTCAAGTGAACTTTCCATGTCATCATTTTTGATAGAGGGTATGATAGACAATGGAGGAAGATAATGTGGAGCCCATGTGTCCACCCACTCACTCGACTCACAGTGATCCTAATCACACTAAAAACAACTAGGAAAAAAGAAAGCTAGTTTTCATGTCCAAATGGTCCATGTACTAGAATCAGAGCTACAAAATGGATGCATTTTTTATGAGTCTCTCATTGTAGCACAATCTACAACTCTGTTATCCTTCTCCCTACTATTTTTCCCAATGCTATTGAGAGCACTAAAAATATTCTTCACAATAATGGCATTTCTTTCCAACTTTTTATTGACATGAATCTTCAATTTGGAAATCATAGGTCTCATCTTTTGCATCTTTAATAAGTGCATGAAAAGCTGATATTGCTCCACCACTATCTTGTTGCCAAAAAACATCTTATATAGTATTGAAGCCCATAATCGAATGGTTCTTTCTAATTTTTTCCCTTCCAAACTAGTAATAATAATTTCATCAATTTCAATTATCCATTTTGGTGTTTTAGAACCTTCATTTTGATTATAATTAGGAGATATGTAAGGTTCTTGTGCATTAGGTTCCTCTGCATTGTCATGTTCAGCATGGTCAATTATGCAATTTACATTATGACTCAGTAGCATTTCGTCCTCAAAATTTTCAATTCCGACAGTATCGTTTTCAATTGGTACATTTTCATTCCCAACTGCACATATTCATTATTTGACTCTATCATTTCACCTATGAGTAATTCATCATCAACTTGACTGACATTTAACATAACTTGTCTTTTCCTTCGATGTTCCATTTTGTCCATTTCCTTATATGCCGCAATGTCTTCATTGGATACCTTCCTTTTGCGCTTAGCCTTTCGATGACTTTTGCTCCCCATTTAGATGACAATATCGAACACTTAGGGTTATAGTATCAAACCTTTTTCAGTTGGTCGGGCCCCAAAACATGACTTTTTGTAAAACTCATGAAAAAGACCCCCAAAAAGTGATGTTGTCGAGTCTATAGTGATAGGGAATATTTGGAAAAAATCATGCCAGTATATAAGATATCTGATATGAAATTGGATATTCAATTTTATATCAAATATCTAATATCCGCACGAAAAAAATTGGAGGGAAAAATGAATTTGTGGGTTATGATATAATTTGAGCTTGTCAATTATAAGTTATTTGAGTTATATGACTATGTAAAGATATAATATTATATAATATATAATATATGTATATATAATAATGTAATGTAAAGATATAATATATAATCTATTAATATAAAATAATATATTATGTTATTATTATTATAATCTATAAATATAATATATATTATTCTATTATATTATTATTTTATACTATATTTTTATTAAATATAATAATGTAATATAATATATATACATATATATGATATTAATATATATAATTATTATTATTATTATCATCTATAAATTATAATCTATAATATATTATTATTAAATTATGACCTATGTTATTATTATTATAAACTATAAGTATTAGAATCATTTGACACATTTCATGATGACATGTGTCCCTAGGACCCCAAGGGACATATTAGAATCATTCATATTGGTCCAAGGGGGTCATAGGGTGACCTATGACCTCCTTCAACACATCCCATGATGACATATGTCCCTAGGGGTCCCAAGACCCCTAGTGACATATTAGAATCATTCATATGGGTTGAAGGGGGTCTTTGTGTGACCTATGACCCCCTTCGACATATTCGATGATGATATATGTCCCTAGGGGTCATAGGACCCCTAGGGACATATTAGAATTGTTCATATGGGTCGAAGGGGGTCATAGGCTGACTTATTTCCCCCTTCGACCCATTACATGATGACATATGTCCCTAGAGGTCCTAGAACCCCTAGGAACATATTAGAATCATTCATATGGGTTGAAGGGGGTCATAGGTCATCCTATGACCCCCTTCAACACATTCCATGATGAAAGATATATTAGAATCGTTCATATGGGTTGAAGGGGGACATAGGATGACCTATGAAACACTTTGACCTATTCCATGATGGCATCTATCCCTAGAGGTCCTAGGACCCCTAGGGACATATTAGAATCGTTCATATGGATCAAAGGGTCTCACAAAGTGACCTATTACCCCCCTTGACATATACAATGATGAGATGTGTCCCTAGGGGTCCTAGGACCCCTAAGGACATATTAGAATTGTTCATATGGGTCAAAGGGGGTCATAAGGTGACCTATGACCCCCTTAGACACATTCCATGATGACATATCTCCCTAAGGGTCCTAGAACCCCTAGGGGCAAATTAGAATCATTCATATGGGTCAAAGGCTATCATAGGGTGACCTATGATCCCCTTCGACACATTCCATGATGACATATGCCCATATTCGAATGGTTCATATGGGTCGAAAGGGGTCATAGCATGACCTATAACCCCCTTCAACACATTCCATGATGACATCTGTCCCTAGGGATCCTAAGACCCCTGAGGACATATTACAATCATTCATATGAGTCAAAGGGGGTCATAAGCTGACCTATGACCACCTTCGACACACTTCATGACAACATGTGTCCCTTGGGGTCCTAGGTCCCCCAAGGACATATTAGAATCATTGATATGGGTCGAAGGGGGTCATAGGGTGACCTATGACCCCCTTTGACCCATTCCTTGACAACCTATGTCCCTAGGGGTCCTAGAACCCCTAGGGACATATTAGGATCATTAATATGGGTCAAAGGGGGTCATAGGCTAACCTATAACCCCCTTCAACACATTCCATGATGACATGTGTCCCTAGGGCTCCTAGGACCCCTACGGACATATTAGAATAGTTCATATGGGTCGAAGGGGGTCATAGGTTGATCTATGACCCCCTTTAACCCATTTTATGATGACATGTGTCCCTAGGGGTCCTAAGACCCCAAGTGACATATTAGAATTGTTCATAGGGGTTGAAGGGGGTCATAGGGTGACCTATGAAACCCTTCAACCCATTCCATGATGACATGTGTCCTTAGGTGTCCTGGGACCCCTAGCGACATATTAGAATCTTTCATATAGGTTGAAGGGGGTCATAGGGTGACCTATCACCCCCTTCGACATGTTTCATGATGACGTGTGTCTTCAGGGGTCCTAGGACACCTAAGGACATATTAGAATCATTCACATGGGTCAATCGGGGTCATATAGTGACCTATGATCCCATTCGATGCATTTCATGATGACATGTGTCCCTAGGGATCCTAGGACCCCTAAGGACATATTAGAATCATTCAAATGGGTCAAAGGGGGTTATATGGTGACTTATGACCTCCTTCAACACATTCCATGATGACATGTGTCTATAGGGGTCCTAGGACACCTAGGGACATATAAGAATTTCATATGGGTCGAAAGGCGTGATAGGGTGACCTATGACCCCCTTCGACCCATTCCATGATGACATGTGTTCGTACGGGACCTATGACGCCTAAAGACATATTAGAATCATTCATATTAATCAAAAGGGTCATTAAAATGACCTATGACCCCTTTTGATACATTATGTCACAACATATTTCCCTAGGGGTCCTAAGACCCTTAGGGACATATTAGAATCATTCATATTCATCAAAGGGGGTCATAGGGTTACCTAAGATCCCCTTCGATAGATTCCATTATAAAATGTGTCCCTAGGGGTCCTAAGACCCCTCGACACATATTAGAATTGTTCATATGTGTTGAAGGCGGTCATAGGTCAACCTATGACCCCCTGCGACACATTCCATGATGACATGTGTCCCTAGGGGTTCTAGGATCCCTATGGACATATTAGAATCATTTATATGGGTTAAATGGAACAAATTCTATGACAACATGTATCCCTAGGGGTCCTAGGACCCCTAGGGACATATTAGAATCGTTCATATGGGTCAAAAGGGTTCATATCATGACCTATAGCCTTATTCGACACATTTCATCATGACATGTGTGCCTAGGGGTCCTAGGACCCCAAGGGACATATTAGAATCATTCATATGGGTCAAAGGGGGTCATAGGTCATTTGACACATTAAATTATGACATATGTCCCTAGAGGTCATACGAACCCTACGGATGTATTAAAATCATTCTTATGGGTCGAAGGGGGTCATAGGATGACATATGACCCTCTTCGACATATTCCATGATGACATATTTCCCTAGGGGTCCTAGGATACCTAGGGACATACTAGAATTGTTCATATGGGTTGAAGGAGGTCACAGAGTGATATATGACCCCCTTCGACCTATTCTATGATAGCATGTGTCGAAGGGGGTCATAGGGTGACTTAAGACCCCCTTCGACCTATTCCATGATGACATGTGTACCTAGGGGTCCTAGGACCCCTATGGACATATTAGAATCATTCATATGGGTCAAACAACATCACAATGTGACCTATGACCCCCTTCGACCCATTCCTTAATGATATGTGTCCTAAGGGGTCCTAGGACACCTAAGGATATATTAGAATTGATCATATGGGTCGAAGGGGGTCATAGGTCCTTCGACCCATTCCATGACAACATGCATCCCTAGGGATCCTAGGACCCTTAGGGACATATTTGAATCATTCATATGGGTGAAAGGGGGTTATATTGTGACCTATGACACTCTTCAACCTATTCCATGATGACATGTGTCCCTACGAAAGTTAGGACCACTAGGGACATATTAGAATCATTCAACCGAGACCCATTCCATTACAACATGTGTCCCTAGGAGTCCTAGGACCCCTAGTGACATGTTAGAACTGTTCATATGGCTTGAAATGGGTCATAGGTCACCCTATGACCCCCTTTGACCCATTCCATGATGACATGTGTACCTAGGGGTTCTACGACACCTTGGGACATATTAGATTCGTTAAAATGTGTTGCAAGAGGTCATAGGTTGACCTATGATCCCCGTCAACCCATTACATTATGACATGTGTCCCAAGGGGTCCTAAGACTCTTAGGGACATATTATAATCATTCATATGGGTCGAAGAGGGCCATAGGGTGACCTATCCCCTCTTTCGACACATTTCAGGAGGATATGTTTTCCTAAGCTTCATACGACCCCTATGGACATATTAGAATCATTCATATGGGTCGAAGGGAGTCATAGGTTGACCTATGAATCCCTTCAACACATTCCATGATGACATGTGACCCTAGGGGTCCTACATAATTGAATCGTTCATATAGGTTGAAGTGGGTCACAGGTTGACCTATGACCCCCTTTGACACATTCAATGATGACATGTCTACCTAAGGGTCCTAGGACCCATAGTGACATATTAGAATCATTCATATGGGTCTAAGGGGGGTTATAGGGTGACCTATGACCCCCTTTGACACATTCCATGATTACATGTGTGCCTACGAAGTCCTAGGATCCCTAGGGACATATTAGGATTGTTCATATGGTTCGAAGGGGGTCATAAGGTGACTTAAGACTACCTTCGACACATTCCATGATGACATGTGTCCCTAGGGGTCCTCAGACCCATAGGCACATATTAGAAACATTGATATGGGTCGACCTATGAACCCCTTCCAAACATTCCATCACGACATGTGTCCCTAGGGATCCTAGGACCCCTATGGACATATTAGAATTATTCATATGGGTCGAAGGGGGTCATGGGTCACTCAACAAATTTCACGATGACATGTGTCCCTAGGACCCCTAGGGACATTAAAATCATTCATATGCATCGAAGGGGGTCAACCTATGACGCCCTTTGATACGTTCCATGATGACATTTTTCCCTTTTGCTCCTAGGACCCCCAGGGACATATTAGAACTATTCATGTGGGTCAAACGATATTATAGGGTGACCTATGACCCCCTTCGATCCATTCTATGATTACATGTGTCCTTAGGGGTGTTAAGACCCCTAGGGACATATTAGAATCATTCCTATGGGTCAAAGGGGGTCATAGGTCACCTATGACTTTGTTCGACACATTCCATGAGGACAAGTGTCCATAGGGGTCCTAGGACTCCTAGGGACATATTAGAATCAATCATATGGGTCGAAGGGGGTCATAGGGAGACCTATGATCCCCTTCGACCTATTCCATGATGAGATATGTCCCTAGGGGTCCTAGGACCCCTAGGGACATATTACAATTTCTCATATGGGTGGAAGGGGGTTATAAGGTAACCTATGACCCCCTTCTCGACCCATTTCATGATGACATGTGTCCCCCATAGGAATATATTAGAATCATTTATATGGGTCGAATGGGGCTATAGGGTGACCTATGACCCCATTTGACCCATTCCATCATGACATGTGTCCCTAGGGGTCTTAGGACCCCTAGGGACATGTTAGAATCATTCATACGGGTCAAAGGGGGTCATAGGTCACCATATGACCCCCTTCCACACATTCCAAGATGACATGTGTCCCTAGGGGTCCTCCCTTAGGGACATATTAGAATCATTCATATGGGTCGAAGTGGGTCATAGGATGACCCATGAACCCCTTCGACACATTCCATGATGACATGTGTCAGTAGGGGTCCCAGGACCCCTAGGTACATATTAGAATCATTCATATGGGTTGAAGGGGGTCATAGCATGACCTATGACCCCCTTTGACAAATTTCATGATGACATATGATCCTAAGGGCTTAAGACCCCTAGGGACATATTAGAATCATTCATATGGGTCAAAGGGGGTTATAGAATTGTTCATATGGACCTATTAGAATCGTTCATATGGACCTATTAGAATCGTTCATATGGGTGGAATGGGCTCATAGGGTGACCTATCACCCCCTTTGACCCATTATATAATGACATATGTCCCTAGAGGTCCTAAGACCCCTAGGGAGATATTAGAATCATTCATATCGATCAAATGTGGTCATAGGATGACCTATGACATCCTTCCACACATTCCATGATGACATGTGTCCCTAGGGGTCCTAGGACCCCTAAGGACTTATTAGAATTGGTTATATACATCGAAGGGGGTCATAAGGTGACCTATGATGCCCTTTCATCCATTTCATGACGACATGTGTTCTAGGACCCCTAGGGACATATTAGAATAATTCATATAGGTTTAAGGGGGTCATAGGGTGACCTATGACCCCTTACGACCCATTCTATGATGACATGTGTCCCTATGGGTCTTAGCAATCCTATGGACATATTAGAATCATTCATATAGGTCGAAGGGGGTCATAGGGTGAGCTATGACCCCGTTTGACAAATTATATGATGACATATGTAACTAGGGGTTCTACCTCCCCTAGTGACATATTAGAATTGTTCATATGGGTCGAAGGGGGTAATAGGGTGAGCTATGACCCCTTTCGACAAATTTCATGACAACATGTGTCCCTAGGGGTTCTAGGACCCCTAGGGACATATTAGAACTGTTCATATGGGTCGAAAGGGGGTCATAGGTTGACCTATGAACCTCTTTGACCCATTCCATGATGACATATGTCCCTAGGGGTCCTAAGAAATCTAAAGACATATTAGAATCATTCAGACAGGTCAAAGGGGGTCATACGGTGACCTATGACCCCCTTCAACCCATTCCATGATGACACGTGGTTCTAGGGGTCCTAGGACCCCTAGGGACATGTTCGAATGATTTGTATAGGTCAAAGAGGGTCATAGGATGACCTATGACCCCCTTTGACACATTCCATGATGACATGTGTCCCTAGGGGTCCTAGGACACTTAGGGTCATATTAGAAATGTTCATATGGGTCGAAGGGGGTCATAGGTTTATCTATGACACCTTTCAACCTATTACATCATGACATATGTCCCAAGGCGTCTTAGGACTGCTATGGAAATATTAGAATTTCATATGGGTCGTAGAGGGCCATAAGGTGATCTATGACCCCTTTTAACACATTTCAGGAGGATATATGTACCTAGGGGTCTTAGGAACCTTAGGGAGTTATTAGAATCATTCATATGGGTCGAAGGGGGTCGTAAGATGACTTAGGACCCATTTCACTCATTCCATGATGACATCTATCCCTAGGGGTCCTAGGAAACTTAGAGACATATTAGAATCATTCATATGGGTTGAAGAGGGTCAGAGGGTGAACTATGAATCCCTTCGACACATTCCATGATGACATATGCCCCTAGGGGTCCTACATATTAGAATCATTCATATGGGTCGAAGTGGGTCACAAGTTTACCTATGACCCTTTTCGAAACATTCCATGATGACATGTCTGCCTAAGGGTCTTAGGACCCCTAGCGACATATTAGAATCTTTCATATGGGTCGAAGTGGGGTCAGAGGGTGACCTGTGACCCCCTTCATCCCATTCTGTGATGACATTTTTACCTAGGGGTCCTAGGACCCCTAGGGACATGTTAGAATCATTCGTATAGATCAAAGGGTGTCATAAGATGACCTATGACCCCCTTCAACACATTCCATGATGACATGTGTCCCTAAGGGTCCTAGGACATTTAAAGACATATTAAAAATGTTCATATGCATCAAAAGGGGTCATAGATTTACCTATGACTCCCTTCAACCCATTACATCATGTCCCAAGGGGTCCTAAAAATGCTAGGGACATATTAGAATCATTCATATGGGTTGAAGAGGGTCATAGGGTAATCTATGACACCTTTCGACACATTTTGGAAGGATATATGTCCCTAGGGGTCTTAGAAACCCTAGGGAGTTATTAGAATCGTTCATATGGGTTGAAGGGGGTTGTAGGATGACCTATGACCCCATTCGACTCATTCCATGATTACATCTATCCCTAGGGGTCCTAGGAAACCTAGGCACATATTAGAATCATTTATATGGGTCGAAGGGGGTCATAGGGTGACCTATGAACTCCTTCAACACATTCCATGATGACATGTGTCCCTAGGGGCTGTACATATTAGAATTGTTTGACCCATTACATTATGACATGTGTCCCTAGGGGTCTGAGGACCCCTAGGGAAATATTAGAATCATTCATTTGGGTCAAAGTGGGTCATAGGGTGATCGATGACCCCTTTTGACACATTCCATGATGATAGGTGTCGTTAGGGGTCCTAGGTCACCTAGGGACATATTAGAATCATTCATATGGGTTGATGAGGGTCATAGGTTGACCTATGACCCTCTTCAACACATTCCATGATGACATATTTCCCTAGGGCTTTTAAGACGCCTAGGCACATATTAGAATCATTCATATGGGTCAAAGGGAGTCATAGGTCATCTGATGACCCCCTTCTACACATTCTATCATGGCATATGTCACCGGGGGTCCTAGGACCCCTAGAGACTTTTTATAATCATTCATGACATGTGTCACTATGGGTCCTAGGACCACTAGGGACATATTAGAATTGTTCATATAGGTTGAAGGGGGTCAAAGGGTGACCTATAACCTCCTTTGACACATTTCATGATAACATGTTTCCCTAGCGGCCCTAAGAACCCTAATGAAAAATTAGAATCGTTCATATAGGTCGAAAAGGGTCATAGGGTAACCTAGTACCCCCTTCAACCCATTGCATGATGACATGTGTCCCGAGCAGTCCTAGGACCCCTAAGGAAATATTAGAATCATTCATATGGGTCAAATGGGGTCATAGGGTGACCTATGATCCCCTTTAACTATTCCATGATGATATGTGTACCTAGCAGTCTTAGGAGCCTTATGTAAATAATATAATCGTTCATATGGATCGAAGGGGGTCATAAAGTGACCTATGACCCCCTTCGACCAATTCCATAATGACATGTGTCCTTAGGGGTCCTAGGCCTCCTAGGCACATATTAGAATCATTCATATGGGTTGAAGGGGGTAATGGGGTGACCTATGAACCCCTTCGACTCATTCCATGACGACAAGTGTCCCTAGGGGTCCTAGGACCCCTAGGGACATATTAGAATCATTCATATAGGTTAAAGGGGGTAATAGGCTGACCTATGACCCGCTTCGACACATTTCATGGTTACATGTGTCCCTAGGGATATATTCCAATAATTCATATTGGTCAACGGGTCTCATTGGTTGACCTATGACCCCCTTCGACACATTCCATGAAAATATGTCCCTAGGGGACCTAGGACCCCTAGAGATGTATTCGAATTGTTCATATGGGTCGAATGGGGTCATAGGTCATTTGACACATTCCATCATAACATATGTCTGTAGTTGTACTAGGACCCCTATGGACATATAAGAATCATTCATATCGGTCGAAGGGGGTCATAGGACAACCTATGATCACCTTCACTACATTCAATGGTGATATATTTCTCTAAGGGTCCTAGGATGCCTAGGGACATATTAGAATCATTTATATGGACATATTAGAAACATTCATATGGGTTGAAGGGGCTCATAGGGTGACCTATGACCCCCTTCGACCCATTACATGATGACATATATCCCTAGGGGACCTAGGACCCCTATGGACACATTATAAGCATTCATATAGGTCAAAGGTTGTCATAGGATGACAATTGACCCCCTTTGACTCATTCCATGAGGACATGTGTTCCTAGGAGTCGTAGGACCCCTTAGGACATATTAGAATCATTTATATGGGTCGAAGGGGGTCATAGGTCCCTTCAACCCATTCCATGATGACATGTGTCCTTAGGGGTAGGGACATATTAGAAGCTTTCATATGGGTCGAAGGGGGTCATAGGGTGACCTATCATCTCCTTCGACATGTTTCATGATGACATCTGTCCCCAAGGGTCCTAAGACACCTAGGGACATATTAGAATAGTTCATATGGGTTGATCGGGATCATATGGTGACCTATGAACCCATTTGATGCATTCCATAATGACATGTGTCCCTAGGGATCCTAGGACCCTTAGGGACATATTAAAAAAGTTCATATGAGTCAAAGGGGGTTATATGGCGACTTTTGACCCCCTTCGAAACATTTCATGATGACATGTGTCTATAAGGGTCCTAGGTAACCTAAGGACATATTAGAATCATTCATATGAGTCGAAGGGGATGATAGGATGACCTATGACAACATTTGACCCATTCCATGATGACATGTCTCCATAGGGGACCTCCGACCCTTAAGGACATATTAGAATTATTCATATGGGTCAAAGGGGAACATACGATGACCTATGACCCCTTTAGACACATTTCATGATGATATATTTCCCTAGGGGTCCTAAGACCCTTAAGGACATATTAGAATTGTTCATATTCATTGAAGGGGGTCATAGGGTTACTTAAGACCCGTTTTGACACATTCCATTATGACATGTGTCCCTAGGAGTCCTAGGACCGCTGGGCACATATTAGAATCGTTCATATGTGTCGAAGGGGGTCATTATGACCCCCTGCGACACATTCCATGATCACATGTGTCCCTAGGGGTCCTAGGACCCCTATGGACATATTAGAATCATTTATATGGGTTGAAGGGTGTCATAGTGTGACCTATGACCCCCTCAACAAATTCCACGATGACATGTATCCCTAGGGGTCCTAGGACCCCTAGGGACATATTAGAATCATTCATATGGGTCGAAGGGACTTCAATACATTACATGAAGACATGTGTCCCTAGGGGTCCTTGGTCTGCTAGGGACATATTAGAGTCATTCATATGTGTCAAAGGGGTTCATAGCATGACCTATGACCTTATTCGACCCATTTCATAATGACATGTGTGCCTAGGGGTCCTAGGACCCTTACAGACATATTAGAATCGATCATATGGGTCAAAAGTGATCATAGGTCATTCGACATATTAAATGATGACATATGTCCTTAAGGGTCATTGAACCCCTAGGGACATATTAGAATCATTCATATGGGTCGAAGGGGGTCATATGATGACCTATGACCCTCTTCGGTACATTTCATGATGACAAATTTCTCTAGGGCTCCTAGGACACCTAGGGATATATTAGAATCGTTCATATGGGTCGAAGAAGGTCATAGAGTGGTATATGACACCCTTCGAATCGTTCCATGATAGATTGTGTCCCTAGGGGTCCTAGGACCCCTAGGGACATATTAGAATTGCTCAGATGGGTTCGAGGGGGTCATAGGGTGACTTAAGACCACCTTTGACACATTCCATGATGACATGTGTCCCAAGGGGTCCAAGGACCCCTAGGCACATATTAGAATTATTCATATGGGTCGAAGGGGGTCATAGGTTGAGATATGAACCCTTTTGACACATTCCATGATGACATCTATCTTTAGGGATCGTAAGACCCATATGGATATATTAGAATCATTCACACAGCTCGAAGGGGGTCATAGGTCACTCAATAAATTCCATGATGACATGTGTCCCTAGGGACATATTACAATCATTCATATGAGCCAAAAGGGTTCATAGGTCATAGGTTGACCTATGACCCTCTTAACCACATTCTATGATGAATTTTGTCCCTCATGGTCTTAGTGCCCCTAGGGACATATTAGAATTTTTCATATGGGTTGAAAGGGATCATAGGTTGACCTATGACCTCCTTCAATCCATTCCATGATGACATATGTCCGTAGAGGTCCTAGGACCCCTAGGGACATATTAGGATCATTCATATGGGTCGAAAGGGGTCATAGGTCACCAATGATGCCATTCGACACATTCCATGAGAACATATGTCCCTAGGGGTCCTAGGACTCCTAGGGACATATTAGAATCATTCATATGGGTCAGAGGGGGTCATAGCGTGAGCTATGACCCCTTTCGACCTATTTCATGATGACATATGTCCCTAGTGGTCCTATAACACCTAGGGACATATTACAATCGTTTATATCGATGGAAGGGGGTCATATGTCATCCTATGACCCCCTTCGACCCATTCCATGATGACATGTGTCTCTAGGGGCCCTAAGACCCCTAGGTATATATTATAATCATTCATATGGGTCGAAGGTGGTCATAGGGTGACCTATGACCCCTTTAACCAATTTCATGATGACATGTATCCCTAGGGGTCATGACCCCTAGGGACATATTAGAATCATTCATATGGATCAAAGTGGGTCATACATCACTTCGACCCATTCCATGATGACATGTGTCCCTAGGGGTCCTACGACCCCTAGGGATATATTAGAATCATTAAAATAGGTTGAAGGGGGTCATACGGTGAGCTATGACCCCCTTCGACACATTCCATGATGACATGTGTCCCTAGGGGTCCTAGGACCCATAGGGACATGTTAGAATCATTTATTCGGATCGAAGGGGGTCATAGGTAACCCTATGACCCCCTTCAACACATTCAAAGACAACATGTGTCCCTAGGGGTCCTAAGACCCCTAGGGTTATATTAGAATCATTTATATGGGTCAAAGTGGGTCATAAGATGACTTATGACCCTCTTCGACACATTCCATGATGACATGTGTCCATAGGGGTCTTTGGACCCTTATGTATATATTAGAATAATTCATATGGGTCGAAGGGGGCCATAGCTTGAGCTATGACCCCCTTCGACACATTCTATGATGACATATGTCCCTAAGGGCCTAGCACCCGAAGGGACATATTAGAATCATTCATTTTGGTCAAAGGGGGTCATAGGATGTTATATGACCCCCTTCGACACATTCTATGATGACATATTTCTGTAGGGGTCCTAGGACCCTTAGGAATATTTTAGAATTGTTCATATGGACATATTAGAATCATTTATATGGGTCGAAGGGGCTCATAGGGTGACCTATAACCCCCTTCGACCCATTACATGAAGACATATGTCCCCAAGGGTCTTTGGACTGCTAGGGAAATATTATAATCATTCATATGAGTCAAATGTGGTCATAAGATGACCTATGACCCCATTCGACACATTCCATAATGACATGTGTCCCTAGGGGTCATGGGACCCCTAGGGACTTATTAGAATCGTTCATATGCATCGAAGGGGGTCATAGGGTTACCTATTACCCCCTTTGACCAATTCTATGATGAAATTTGTTCTAAGACCCCTAGGGACATATTGGAATCGTTCATATCGGTCGAAGGGGGTCATAGGGTGAGCTATGAACTCCTACATCTAATTTAATGATGACATGTGTCCTTGGGGGTCCTAGGAACCTGAGGGATATATTATAATTGTTCATATGGGTCGAAGGGGATCATAGGGTGATCTATGACCCCCTTCGACAAATTTCATGATGACATGTGTCCTTAGGGGTTCTAGGACCCCTTTCGACACACCCATGATGACATATTTTTCTAAGGGTCGTAAGATGCTTGGGGACATATTACAATCATTCATATGGGTTGAAGGGGGTCATAGGATGCCCTATAACTCCCTTCAACACATTGCATGATTACTTATTTTCCTAAGGGTCCTAGGGCCCATAGAGACATATTAGAATCCTTCATATGGACACATTAGAATCGTTCATATGGGTTAAAGGGGTTCATAGGGTGACCTATGATGCCCTTTCATCTATTCCATGATGACATGTCTCCTTAAGAGTGGTAGGACCCCTAGAGACATATTAGAATCATTCATATGGGTCGAAGGGAGTCATAGGGTGAGCTATGACTCCTTTCAGCCCATTCGATGATGACATGTGTCCTTAGGGGTCCTAAGACCCCTAGGGACATATTAGAATATTTCATATGAGTTGAAGGGGGTCATAGGGTGACCTATCACCCCCTTCAACCTATTTCACGATGACATGTGTCCCCAAGGGTCCTAGGACACCTAGAAAAATATGAGAATCGTTCATATGGGTCGATTGGGGTCATATGGTGACCTATGATCCCATTCGATGCATTCTATGATGACATGTGTCCCTAGGGATCTTAGGAGCCTTAGGGACATATTAGAATTGTTTATATGGGTAGAATGAGGTTTTATGGTGACCTATGACCCCCTTCGACCTATTCTATGATGACATGTATCCTTAGGTGTCATAGGACATCTAGGGACATATTATAATCATTCATATGGGTTGAAGGGGGTGACAAGGTGACCAATGACTCCCTTCGACCCATTCCATAATGATATTTGTCAGTAGGGGACATAAAACCCCTAAGGACATTTTAGAATCATTCATATAGGTTAAAAAGTTTAATAGGATGACCTATGACCCCTTTCGACACATTTTGTGACAATATATTTTCCTAAGAGTCCTAAGACCCTTAGGGACATATTAGAATCATTCATATTCATCGAAGGGGGTCATAGGGTTACCTAAGACCCCCTTTGACACATTCCATGATGACATGTGTCCTAAGGGGTCCTAGGACCCCTAGGCACATATTAGAAACATTCATATGTGTTGAAGGGGGTCATAGGTTGACCTATGACCCCCTATGACACATTCCATGATGACATGTGTCCCTAGGGGTGCTAGGACCCCTATGGACATATTAGAATCATTTATATGGGTTGAAGAGGGTCATAGTGTGACCTATGACCCCCTCAACAAATCTCACGATGACATGAATCCCTACGGGTCTTAGGACCCCTAGGGACATATTAGAATCATTCATATGGGTCGAAGGGACTTTGATATAGTACTTGACGACATGTGTCCCTTAGGGTCTTAGGACCCCTAGGGACATATTAAAATCTTTCATATGGGTCAAAGGGGTTCATAGGATGACTTATGACCTTATTCGACCCATTTCATGATGACATGTGTGCCTAGGGGTCCTAGGACCCCTAGGGACATATTAGAATCGTTCATATTGGTCGAATGGGGTCATAGGTTATTCGACACATTAAATGATGACATATGTCCCTAAGGGTCATAGTACCCCTAGGGACATATTAGAATGATTTATATGGGTTGAAGGGGGTCATAGGATGACCTATGATCCCCTTTGACACATTCCATGACGACATATTTTTCTAGGTGTCTTAGGACACTTAGGGACATATTAGAATCGTTCATATTGGTTGAAGGAGGTGATAGAGTGATATATGACCCCCTTCGACTTGTTCCATGACAAAATGTGTCCCTAGGGGTCCTAGGACCCCTAGGGACATATTATAATTGTTCATATGTGTTGAAAGAGGTCATAGGGTGACTTATGACCCCTTTCGACCCATTCCATGATGACATGTGTCCCTAGGGGTCTTAGGACCCCTAGGGACATATTAGAATCATTCATATCTGTCAAGGCGAGTCATAAGGTGACCTATGACCCCCTTCAACCCATTCTTTGATTAAATGTGTCCTGAGGGGTCCTAGGACCCCTAGCGATATATTAGAATCATTCATATGGGTCGAATGAGGTCATAGAGTGAACTATGACCCGCTTCGTCCCATTCCATGATAACATGTGACCTTAAAGATTCTATTACCCCTATGGACATATTCGAATCATTCATAAGGGTCGAAGGGGGTCATAATGTGACCTATGATCCCACTCGACCCATTATATCATGAAATATGTCCCAAGGGGTCCTAGGACTCCTAGGGACATTATAATCAGTCATATGGGTTGAAGAGGGCCATAAGGTGATCTATCGCCCCTTCTAACACATTGTAGGAGGATATATGTCCCTAGGGTTTCGAGGACCCCTGCGGACATATTAGAATTAGTCATATGGGTCGAAGGGGGCCATAGGGTGACCTATGAATCCCTTTGACACATTACATGATGACATGTGTCCCTAGGGGTCCTACATATTAGAATTGTTCATATGGGTCGAAGTGGGTCACAAGTTGACCTATAACCCCTTTCGTCACATTCCATGATGACATGTCTGCCTATGAGTCTTAGGACCCCTAGGGACATATTAGAATCATTCATATGGGTCAAAGGGGAGTCATAGGGTGATCTATGACCCCCTTCGACACATTCCATGGTGACATGTCTCCCTACAGGTCATAGGACCAATAGAAAAATATTAGAATTGTCAGTATTGATTTTTTCATTGAACCCCTTCGACCTATTCCATGATGACATGTAGAATTGTTCATATGAGTCTAAGGGGATGATAGGGTGACCTATGACCTCCTTTGACCCATTCCATGACGATGTTTGTTCTAGGACCCCTAGGGACATATTAGAATCATTCATATAGGTTGAAATGGGTTATAGGGTGACCTATGAAACCCTATGACTCATTCCATGATGACATTTGTCCCTAGGGGTCCTAGTAACCCTACGAATATATTAGAATTCTTCATATGGGTCAAAGGGGGTCATAGGGTGAGCTATGAACCCCTTCGACAAATTCCTTGATGATATGTGTCCCTAGGGGTTATAGGACCCCTAGGGACATACTAGAATCATTTATATGGGTCGAAGGGGGTCATAGGGTGACCTATGACCCCTTTCAACCCATTCCATCATGACATGTGTTCGTACGGGACCTACGACCCCTAAGGACATATTAGAATCATTCATATGGGTCAAAGTGGGTCATAGGATGACCTATGACCCCTTTTGACACATTCCGTGATGACATATTTCCCTATGGGTCCTAAGAGCCTTAGGGACATATTGTAATCGTTCATATTCGTTGAAGGGGTTCATAGGGTTACCTAAGACCCCCTTCAACACGTTCCATGATCTCATGTGTCCCTAGGGGTCCTAGGACTTAATGACACATATTATAATGGTTCATATATGTACCTATGACCCCCTATGACACATTCCATAATGACATGTGTCCTTAGGGGTGCTAGGATCTCTATGGACATATTAGAATCATTTATATGGGTTGAACAAGGTCATATTTTGACCTATGAGCCCCTCAAAAAATTCCATGATGACATGTATCCCAAGGGGTCTTAGGACTCATAGGGACATATTAGAATCATTCATATGGGTAGAAGGGACTTTGATACATTACATGACGACACGTGTCTTATGGGTCAAAGGGTTTCATAGCATGACTTATGACCTTAATCGACTCATTTCATGATGACATGTGTGTCTAGGGGTCTTAAGACCCTCGAGGACATATTAGAATCGTTCATATGGGTCGAAGGAGGTCTAGGTCATTCGACACATTAAATGATGACATATGTCCCCAAGGGTCATAGGACCCCTAGGGACATATTAGAATCATTCATATGGGTCAAAGGGGGTCATAGGAGGACCTATGACCCTCGTCAACACATTCCATAATGACATATTTACCTAGGGGTCCTAGGACACCTAGGGACATATTAGAAGTGTTCATATGGGTTGAAGGAGGTCATAGAGTGATATATGACCCCCTTTGACCTGTCCCATGACAACATGTGTCCCTAGGGGTCCTAGGACCCCTAGGGCCATACTAGAATCGTTCATATGGGTCAAAGGGGGTCATACAGTATCACTTGACCCCCTTCGACCCATTCTTTCATGATATGTGTCCCGAGGGGTCCTAGACCCCTAGGGATATATTAGAATCATTAATATGGATCGAAGGGGGTAACCCATTCCATGATGACATGCATCCCTAGGGATCTTAGGACCCCTAGGGACATATTCGATTCATTCATATGGGTTGAAGGATGTCATATTGTGACCTATGACACCGTTCGACCCATTCCATGATGACATGTGTCCCTACGGATCCTAGGACCCCTAGGAACATATTAGAATTATTTAGACAAGACCCATACCATAACGACATGTGTCCCTAGGGGTCCTAGAACCCCTAGGGACATGTTAGAACTGTTCATATGGGTTGAAGGTGGTCATAGGGTGATCTATGACCCTATTCGACCCATTCCATGATGACATGTGTCCTCAGGTGTCTTAGGACCCCTTGGGACATATTAGATTCGTTCATATGAGTCGAAGGGTGTCATAGGATGTCCTATGACCCCCTTCGACACATTTCATGATGACATGTGTCGGTAAGGGTCCTAGTACCCCTAGGCACATATTAGAATCATTCATTTGGGTCGATGGAGGTCATAGCATGACCTATGATCCCCTTTGACACATTCCATGATGACATATGTCCCTAAGGGCTTAGGACACATAGGAAAATATTAGAATTATTCATATGGGTGAAAGGGGGTCATAGGATGACATATGACCCCTTTTGACACATTCTATAATGACATATTTCCATAGGTGTCCTAGGACCACTTGGGACATATTAGAATTGTTCATATGGACATATTGTAAATCATTCATATTGGTTGAAGGGGCTCATAGGGTGACCTATAATACCCTTCAACCCATTACAACATGACATATGTCTTTAGCATTTCTAAGACCCCTAGGGAGATATTAGAATCATTCATATGGATAAAATGTGGTCATTGGATGACCTATGACCCCTTTTGACACATTCCATGACGACATATGTCCCTAGGGTTTCCAGGATCCCTAGGGACTTATTAGAATCATTCATATGTATCGGAGGGAGTCATAGGGTGACCTATGACCCCCTTTCATCCATTCCATGATGACATGTGTTCTAAGACCTCTAAGGACATATTAGAATTATTCATATAGGTTGTAGGGAGTCATAGGGTGATCTATGACCCTCTATGATCCATTCCATGATGACATGTGTCCCTAGGGGTCCTAAAAACCTTAAGGATATATTAGAATCTTTCATATGGGTCGAAGGGGGTCATAGGGTGAGCTATGACCCCCTTTGACAAATTCCATGATGACATATGTCCCTTGAGGTTCTAGGACCCCTAGGGACATATTAGAAATATTCATATGGGTTGAAGGGGGTCATAGGGTGAGCTATGACCCCCTTCGACAAATTCAATGATGACATGTGTCCCTGGAAGTTCTAGGACCCTTAAGGACATATTAGAATCATTCATATGAGTCAGAGGGGGTCATAGGGTGACCTATGAACCCCTTTGACCCATTCCATGATGACATATGTCCCTAGGGGTCCTAAGAACCGCAGGGACATATTAGAATCATTCAGACGAGTCAAAGGGGGTCATAGGTCACCCTATGACCCCCTTCAGCCCATTCCATTTTGACATGTGTCCCTAATGGTCCTAGGACCCCTATAGACATGTTAGAATCATTGGTATGGGTTGAAGGGGGTCAGTCAAAATATTTCATGATGACATGTGTCCCTAGGGGTCCTAGGACCCCTAAGGACATATTAGAAATGTTCATATGGGTCGAAGGGGGTCATAGGTTTACCTATGACTCCCTTCAACCCATTTCATCATGACATATGTCCCAAGGGGCCCTAAGACTATTAGAAACATATTAGAATCATTCATATGGGTCAAAAAGCTCCTTAGGGGTCCTTTTAATCCTAAGGACATATTGAAATCGTTCATATGGGTCGAAGGGGGTCATAGGGTGACCTATGACACCCTTTGACCCATTGCATAATGACATGTGTCCCTAGGGGTCCAAGGACCCCTAGGGATATATTATAATCATTTATATGGGTTGAAGGGGGTCATAGGGTGACCTATGATCACCTTCGACCCATTCCATGATGACATATGTACCTAGGAGTCTTAGGACCCATATGGACATATTAGAATCTTTCATATGGATCGAAGGGGGTCATAGGGTAACCTATGACCTATGACCCCTATCGACTCATTCCATGATGACATGTGCCCATTCATATGGGTCGAAGGGGATCATGGGGTGATCGATGATCCGTTTTGACACATTCCATGATGACATGGGTCCTTAAGGTTCCTAGGACGCCTAGGGACATATTAGAATCATTCATATGGGTCGATGAAGGTCATAGGTTGATCTATGACCTATTTTGACACTTTTCATAATGACATGTGTCCCTAGGGCTTATAATACCCCTAGGAACATATTAGAATCATTCATATGGGTCGAAGGAGGTCATAGGTCATCCGATGACCCCCTTCTACCCATTCTTCATAACATATGTCACTAGAGGTCCTAAGACCCCTAGGGACATTTTATAATCATTTATATGGGTTGAAAGGGGTCATTTCCATGATGCCATGTGTCCCTAGGAGTTCTAAGACCCTTAGGGACATATTAGAATCGTTCATAGGGGTCGAAGGGGGTCATAGATTGACCTATGACCACCTTTGATAGATTTCATTATGACATGTGTAGGACCCCTAGGGACATATTAGAATTGTTCATATGGGTTGAAGGGGGTTAGAGGGTAACCTATAGCCCTCTTCAACCCATTCCATGATGACATGTTTCCCTAGGTGTCCTAGGACCCCTAATGACAAATTAGAATCGTTCATATGGGTCAAAGGGTTTCATAGTTTGACCTATGACCCCCTTCGACCCATTGCATGACAACATGTTCCCTACTAGTCCTAGGACCCCTAGCGACATATTAGAATCATTCATATGGGTCAAAGGGGGTCATAGGGTGACCTATGATCCCCTTCGACCTATTCCATTATGATATCTGTACCTAGGTGTCTTTGGACCTGTATGGAAATAATAGAATCGTTCATATGTCAACTTATTCCATGATGACATGTGTCCCTAGGGGTCCTATGACCCCTATGGACATATTAGCATCATTCATATGGGTCTAAGGGGGTAATGGGGTGACCTATGACCCCCTTTGACACATATCACGATGACAGGTGTCCCTAGGGGTCCTAGGATGCCTAGGGACATGTTAGAATCTTTCATATGGGTCAAAGGGGCTAATAAGCTAACCTATGAACCCCTTTGACACATTCCATGATTACATGTGTCCCTAGGGGTCCTAGTACCCTTAGGGACATATTCAAATTATTTATATTGGTCGAAGGGTTTCATTGGTTGACCTATGACCCCCTTCGACACATTCCATGGAAACATGTCCCTAAGGTTTCTAGGACCCCTAGGGACATATTATAATTGTTCATATGAGTCGAAGGGGGTCATAGGTCATTCGACACATTCCAAGATAACATATGTCCGAAGTTGTCCTAGGACCCTTATGGACATATAAGAATCATTCATATGGGTCAAAGGGGGTCATAGGTTGACCTATGACCACCTTCAACACATTCAATGATGAAATATTACCCTAAGGGTTGTAGGACCCCTAGGGACATTTTAGAATCGTTCATATGGGTCGAAGGGGCTCATAGGGTGACCTATGACCCCCTTCAACCCATCATATGATGACATATATTCCTAGGGTAACTAGGACCCCTAGGTACATATTAGAATCATTCATATAGGTCAAAGGTTGTCATAGAATGACCAATGATCCCCTTTGACTCATTCCATGATGACATGTGTCCCTAGGGGTCGTAGGACCCCTACGAACATATTAGAATTGTTCATATGGGTCGAAGGGGGCATAGGGTGACCTATGACCCCCTTCAACCCATTCCATGACAACATGTGTCCCTAAGCGTCCGAGGACCCGTAGGGACATATTAGAATTTTTCATATTGGTCTAAGGGGGTCATAGGCTGACCTATGACCCCCTTTGACTAATTCTATTATGACATGTGTCCTTAGGGGACCTAGGACCCTTAGAGACATATTAGAATCGTTCATATGGGTTGAAGGGGGTCATAGGGTGAGCTAAGACCCCCTTGGAAAAATTTCATGATGACATTTGTCCCTAGGGGTCCTTGGACCCCTAGGGACTTATAAGAATCATTCATATGGGTTGAAGGGGGTCATAAAGTGACCTATGACCCCCTTCGACCCATTCCATGATGGCATGTGTCCCTAAGGGTCCTAGGAACCCTATAGACATATTAAAATCAATCACATAGGTCAAATTCCATTCCATGATGACATGTGTCCCTAGGGGTCCTAAGACCCCTAGGGACATGTTATAATCATTCATATAGCTCAAAGAGAGTCATAGGTCATAGGGTGACCTATGACCCCCTTCAACACATTCTATGATGACATGTGTTTAGAAACATTCATATGGGTCAAAGAGGGTCATAGGTTGACATATAAATCCGTTCAACCTATTACATCATGAGATATATTCCAAAGGGTCCTAAGACTGCAAGGGACATATTAGAATCATTCATATGGGTCAAAAAAGACCATAGGGTGATTTATGACCCCTTTTGACACATTCTATGAGGATATATGTACCTAGGTGTCCTAAGAACCCTAGAGACATATTAGAATCATAGGGTGACCTATGGATCCCTTCAACACATTTCATGATGACATGTGTCCCTAGGGGTCCTACATATTATAATCATTTATATGGGTTGAAGGGGATCATAGGGTGACCTATGACCCCCTTTGACCCATTGGATTATGACATGTGTCCCTAGGGGTCCTAGGACCCCTAGGGACATATTAGAATCATTCATATGAGTTAAAGGGGGTCATAGGGTGAGCTATGATCCCATTCGACCCATTCCATGATGACATGTGTACCTAGGAGTCCTAAGACCCATATGGGCATATTAGAATCATTTGTATTAATCGAAAGGGGTCATAGGATGACCTATGAACCCCTTCGACCCATTTCATGATGACATGTGTCTGTAGTGGTCATGGGACCCCTAGGGACATATTAGAATCATTCATTCATTTGGGTCGAAGGGGGTCATTGGGTGACCGATGACCCCTTTCGATATAGTCCATGACACGTGTCCCTAGGGGTCTTAGGACCCGTAGAGACATATTAAAATCATTTATATGGGTCGAAGGGGGTCATAGGTTGACCTATGACCACCTCTGATAGATTCCATGATGACATGTGTCGCTAGGGTTCAAAAGGGGTCAGAGGGTGACCTATGACCCCCTTCGACCCATTCCATGATGACATGTGTCCCTAGGGTTCCTAAGACCCTTAACAAAAAATTAGAATCATTCATATGGGTCGGAGGGGGTCATATGGTGACCTATGGCCCCTTTTGACCCATTGCATGATGACATGTGTCCCTAGGGGCATATTAAAATCATTGATATGGGTTGAAGGGGGTCATAGGGTGACCTATGATCTCCTTCAACCTATTCCATGATGATATGTGTACCTAGGAGTCCTAGGACCCATATGGACATATTAGAAATATTCATATGGATCAAAGGGGGCGATAGGGCAACCTATAAACCTCTTTGACTCATTCCATGATGATATGTGTTCGTAGGGGTCCAGGGAACCCTAGGAACATATTAGAATCATTTATATGGGTCAAAGGGGGTCATGGGGTGACTGATGACCCCCTTTGACACATTCTATAACAATAGGTGTCCTTAGGAGTCCTAGGATATCTAGGGACATATAAGAATCGTTCATATGGGTTGAAGGGGGTAATAGGTTGACCTATCACCCCCTTCGACACATTCCATGATTACATGTGTCCCTAGGAATCCTAGGACCCATAGGGACATATTATAATCATTCATATTGGTTGATGGGTGTCATAGGTTGACCTATTACCCCCTTCAACACATTCCATCGTTCATATTGGTCAAAGGGGGTCATAGCATGACCTATGACCACTTTCCAAACTTTTCATGATGACATATTCCCCTAAGGGTCCCTTAAGCCCTAGGGACATATTAGAATCATTCATATAGACATATTAGAATCGTTCATATGGGTGGAAGAGGCTCATAGGGTGACCTATTATCCCTTTCGACCAATTACATGATAACATATATCCCTAGGGGACCTAGGACCCCTAGTGACATATTATAATCATTCATATAGGTCAAAGGTTGTCATAGGATGACCTATGACTCCCTTTGACTCATTCCATGATGACATGTTTTACTAGGGGTCATAGGACCCCCAAGGACATACTAGAATCGTTCATATGGGTTGAATGGGGTCATAAGGTGTCCTATGACCTCCTTCAACCCATTCCATGATGACATGTGTCCATAGGGGTCCTAGGACCCCTAAGGACATATAAGAATCATTCATATGGGTCATAGGGTGACCTATGACCCCCTTCAACCCATTCCATGATGACATGTGTTCCTAGGGGTCCTAGGACACCTAAGGAAATATTAGAATCATTCATATGGGTCGAAGTGGTTCATAGGGTGACATATGACCCCCTTCGAACCATTCCATTACAACCTATGTCCCTAGGGGTTCTAGGACCTCTATGGACATATTGGAATTGTTCATATGGGTCGAAGGGCATGATAGGGTGACAAATGACCCTCTTTGACGCATTCTTTGATGACATGTGTCTCTAGGGTTCTTAAGAACCCTACAAACATAGGATAATCATTAATATAGGTCAAAGGTGGTCATAGGGTGACCTACGACCCCCTTCTACACATTCCATGATGACATGTGTTTCTAAGGATCCTACAATCCCTAGGGACATATTAGAATTGTTCATATGTGTTGAAGGGGGTCATAGGTTGACCTATGACACCCTTTCACCCATTACATGATGACATTTGTTCTTAGGGTTAATAGGAACCCTAGGGACATATTAGAACCATTCATATGGGTCAAAGGGTACCATAGGTCATCCTATGACCCCCTTCAACCCATTCCATTATGACATATGCCCCAAGGGGTCATAAGACCCCTAAATAAATTTTATAATCATTACTATGGTCAAAGGGGGTCAAAGAGTGACTTATGACCCACTTCGACATATTCCATGATAATATGTGTTGTTAGGGGTCCTAGGACACCTAGGAACATATTAGAATAGTTCACATGGGTTGAAGGAGGTCATAGCATGACCTATGAACCCTTTCGACACATTCCATACCAACATGTGTCCTTAGTGGTATTAGGACCCCTAGCGACATATTAGAATCATTCATATGGATTGAACAGAGTAATAGGGTGACCTATGAACCCCTTCAAGACATTCCATGATGACATATGTGCCTAGGGGTCCTAGGATCCCTCGATAGATATTAAAATCCTTCATATGGGTTGAAGGGGGTCATATGATGACCTATGACCCCATTTGACCCATTTCGTGATGAGATATGTCCCTAGGGGTCCTATGAAGGGGGTCATAGGGTGACTTATGACACCCTTAAACTCATTACATGACAACATGTGTCCCTGGGGGTCCTATGACCCCTAGGAACATATTAGAATCAATCATATGGGTCAAAGTGGTTCATAGCATGATCTATGACCTCCTTTGACTCATTTCATGATGACATGTGTCCCTAGGGGTCCTAGGACCCCTAGGGATATATTAGAATCATTCATATGAGTTGAAGGGGGTCATAGGTCATTCGACACATTCTATGATGACATATGTCCCTATAGGTTGTAGGACCCTTAAGGACATATTAGAATCATTCATATGGGTCGAAGGGGGTCATACAATAACCTATGACCCTATTTGACACATTCTATGAGGACATATTTGCCTAGGGGTCCTATGACCACTAGGGACTTATTAGAATCATTCATATGGACATATTAGAATCGTTCATATGTGTTAAATGGGCTCACAGGGTGACCTGTGACCTCCTTCGACCCTTTCCATGATGACATGTTTTCTTTGGGGTCCTAGGACCCCTAGGGACATATTAGAATTGTTCATATGGGTCGAAGGGGGTCATAGGTTGATATATGACACCCTTCAACTCGTTCCATGATGACATGTGTCCTTTGGGGTCCTAGGACCCCTAAGGACATATTAGAATTGTCCATATGGGTTGAAGGGGGTCATAGGATGACCTATGATCCCCTTCGACCCATTTCATGATGACATGTGTCCCTAGGGGTCCTAAAAACTTTAGGGATATATTAGAATCATTTATATGGGACAAAGGGGGTCATAGGGTGACCTATGACCCCCTTGGACACATTCCTTGATGACATGTGTCCCTAGGGGTCCTAGGACCCCTAGGAACATATTAGAATCATTCATATGGGATGAATGGTTTCATAGGATGCCATATGACCCCCTTCAACCCATTCTATGATGACATGTGTCCTTAGGGGCCCTATGACCCAAAGGGACATATTAGAATTGTTCCTATGGGTCAAAGGGGGTCATAGGGTGACCTATGTCCCCCTTTGACCCATTCCATGGTGATATGTGGGACATATTAGAGTCATTCATATGGGTCGAAGGCCCTATGACCCCCTCCGACACATTTCATGATGACATGTGTCCCTAGGGGTCCTAGGAGCCCTAGGGACATATTAGAATTTTTAAAATTTGTCGAAGGGGGTCATATGTTGACCTATGACCCCCTTTGAAACATATTAGAATCATTCATATGGGTAAACGGGGGTCATAGGGTGACCTGTGACCCCCTTCAACACATTCCATGTGTCCTTAGGGGTCATAAGAGTACTAGGGACATATTAGAACCATTCATATGGGTTGAAGCTAGTCATAGGATGACCTATGGCACCCTTAGAAACATTTGATGATGACATATTTCTCTTAGGGTCTAATGACCACTAGGGACATAGTAGAATCATTTATATGGATATATTAGAATCATTCATATGAGTTGCAAGGGCTCATAGGGTGACTTATCACCCCGTTCGACCCATTAGATTACGACATATGTCCCTAGGGTTCTTAGGACCTGTAGGGACATAGTAGAATCATTCATATGGGTCAAATGTGGTCATAGGATGACCTATGACCCCCTTCAACCCATTTCATGAGGACATGTATCCCTAGGGGTCCTAGGAACCATAGGGACATATTAGAATCATTCATATGGGTCGAAGGGGGTCATAGGGTGACCTATGACCCCCTTCGACCCATTCTTTGACAACATGTGTCTCTAAGGGTCACAGGACCCCTAAGAACATATTAAAATCGTTCATATAGGTCGAAGGGGGTCATAGTGTGACCTATGATCCATTTGGACATGTTCCATGATGACATGTGTCCCTAGGGGTCCTAAGACCCCTAGGGACATTAGAATCACTCATATGGATCAAAGGGGGTCAGAGAATTACCTATAACGCCCTTCAACACATTCCATGATGACATATTTTCCTAAGGTTCCTAGGACCCCTAGGGACATATTAGAAATCTTCATGTGGACATATTAGAATCGTTCATATGGGTTGAAGGGGCTCATAGGGTGAGCTATAACCCCTTTTTACCCATTACATAAAGACATGTGTCCCTAGGGGTCCTAGGACCCCTAGGGGCATATTAGAATCATTCATATGGGTCAATGGTGGTTATAGTATGACCTATGATCCCCTTCCACACATTCCATGATGACATGTGTCGCTAGGGGTCCTAGTACCCTTAGGGAAATACTAGAATCGATCATATGGGTTGAATGGGGTAATAGGGTGACCTATGACCCCCTTAAACATATTTGATGATGACATATGTCCCTAGGGTTCCTAGGACCCCTAGGGACATATTAGAATCATTCATATGGTTTGCAAGGCGTCATAGGATGACCTATGATCCCCTTCGACACATTTCATGTTGACATATGTCCCTAGGGGTCCTAGGACCCCTATGGACATATTAGAATTGTTCATATGGGTCGAAGGGGGTCATAGAGTGACCTATGACCCCCTTCAATCCATTAAATGACAACATATGTCCCTAGGGATCCTATGACCCCTAGGGACATATTAAAGTCATTCATATCGATCGAAGGGTATCATAAGTTGACCTATCACCCTCTTCGAGACATTCCATGACAACATTCCCTAGGGGTCCTAGTACCACTAGGGACATATTAGAATTATTTATATGGGTCGAAGGGGGCCATAGAGTGAGCTATCACCCCTTTTGACACATTCTATGATCGCTTATGTCCTTAGGGGTCCTAAGACTCCTAGGGACATATTAGAATCATTCATATGGGTCGAAGGGGGTGATATGATGACCAATGACCCCCTTTGACACATTCCATGATGACTTCTTTCCCTAGGGGTCCTAGGACCCATAGGGACATTAAAATTGTTTATATGGACATATTAGAATTGTTCATATAGGTAGAAAGGGCTCATAGGGTGACCTATGATGCCTCTTGACCCATTTCATAATGACATGTGTCCCTACGAGTCTTAGGATGCCTAGGGATATATTAGAATCATTCATATGGGTCGAAGGGTATCATATGCTGACCTATGACCCCTTTCAACCTATTCTATGATGACATGTGTCCTTAGGGGTCCTAGGATCACTTGAGACATATTAGAATCATCCATATGGGTAGAAGGTTGTCATATTATGACCTATGATCCCCTTTAACCTATTTCATGATGACATGTGTCCTTAGGGGTCTTAGGACTCCTAGAGACATATTAGAATCATTCACATGGGTCGATGGGGGTCATAGGATGACCTATGATCCCCTTTAATGCATTCCATGATGACATGTTCCCCTAGGGATCCTAGAACCCCTAGGGGCATATTAGAATCATTCATATGGATTGAAGGGGGTTATAGGGTGACCTATGACTCCCTTCGACCCATTCCATATGACATGTGTCCCTAGGGTTCTTAGAACCCCTAGGGACATATTAAAATCTTTTATATGGGTCGAAGGGAGTCATAGGGTGACCTATGAGCCCCTTTGACACATTCCATAATGACATATCTGCCTAGCAATCCTAGGAACCCTAGGGACATATTAGAATCATTCATGTGGGTCGCAAGGGGTCATAAGGTGACTTATGATTGCCTTCGACCCATTACATGATGACATGTGTCCCTAAGGGTCCTATGACCCCTAGGGACATATTAGAATAATTTACATGGGTCAAAGATTCCATAATGATATATGTCGCTAGGGGTCCTAGGACCCCTAGGGACATATTAGAATAGTTCATATCGGTCGAAGGGAGTCATAGGGTGACCTATGACCCCCTTCGACACATTCCATGACAACATATGTCCCTAGGGGTCCTAGGACCCTTAGGGACATATTAGAATCGTTCATATGTGTCGAAAGGTGTCATAAGTTGACCTATGACTCCATTCGACACATATTAGAATCATTCATACGGGTCAAAGGTTGTCATAGGATGACCTATGACCCCCTTTGACACATTCTATGATGACATGTGTCAACCTATTAGAATCATTCATATGGGTCGAGGGGGTCATAGGGTGACCTATGACCCCCTTCGACCCATTCCATGATGACATGTGTCCGTAGGGGTTCTAGGACCCCTAGGGACATATTAGAATCATTCATATTGGTCGAAGGGGGTCATAAGATGACCTATGACCCACTTTGACATGTTCCATGATTACATGTGTCCCTAGGGGTCACATGACCCCTAGGGACATATTACAATCATTCATATGGGTCGAAGGGGGTCATAGGTTGACCTATGACCCCCTTTGACACATTCCATGATGACATGTATCCCTAGGGGTCCTAGGACCTCTAAGGACATATTAGAATCACTCATGTGGGTTGAAGGGTGCAATAGGGTGACCTATGACCCTTTTTAACACATTCCATGATGACATTTCTCCCTAAGGATCATAGGACCCCTAGGGACATATTAGAATCCTTCATATGGGTCAAAGTGTGTCATAGGGTGACCTATGAATGCCTTCGACACATTCCATGATGAAACATGTCTTTAGGGGTCCTAGCATGCCTAGGGACATATTAGAATCTTTCATATGGGTCGAAGGTGGTCATGGGATGACCTATGACCCCCTTTGACCCATTTCATGATGACATGTGTCCCAAGGGTTCTTATGAATGGGGTCATAGGGTGACCTATGACCACTTTTGATCGATTTGATAATGACATATGTCCTTAGGGGTCATACGAGCCTTGGTGACATATTAGAATCATTCATATGGGTCGAAGGGGGTCATAAGGTGACCTATGGCCCCCTTCGATGCATTCCTTGATGACATGTTTCCCTAGGGGTCATAGGACCCCTAGGGACATATTAGAATTTTTCATATGGGTTGAATACCTTAGGTGTCCTACGACCCCTAGGGCTATATTAGAATCGTTCATATGGGTCGAAGTGGGTCATTGGTTGACCTATGACCCCATTCGACCCATTACATGATGACATATGTCCCTAGGGGTACTAGGATCCCTAGGGACATATTAGAATCATTCATATGGTCAAGGGGGGTCATAGGGTGACCTATGACCCCCTTCAACACATTCCATAATGACATATGTCCATAGGCATCCTAGGACCCTTAGGGACACATTAGAATTTTTCATATGGGTCGAAGGGGCTCATAGGATGACTTATGACCCCCTTTGACCCATTCTATGATTACATGTGTCCCTTGGGTTCGTAGGATGCCTAGGGACATATTAGAATCATTAATATGGGTCAAAGGGGGTCAGGGTGACCTATGACCCGCTTCGACATATTCCGTGATGATATGTGTCCCTAGCTGTCCTAGGACCCCTAGGGACATATTAGAATCATTCATAAGGGTCAAAGGGGGTCATAGATGGACCTATGACCCTCTTCAACACATTCCACAATGACATTTGTCCCTTGTGGTCCTAGGTCCCCTAGGGACATATTATAATTGTTCATATGGGTAAAAGGGGGTCATAGGTTAACCTATGACCCCCTTCGACACATTCAATGATGACATGTGTCCCTTGTGGTCCTAGGACCCCTAGGGACATATTATAATCATTCAAATGTGTTGAAGGGGGTCATAGGGTGACCTATGACCCCCTTCGACACATTTCATGATGACATATGTCCCTAGGGGACCTAGGACCCATAGGGACATATTAGAATCATTCATATGGGTCCAAGGGGGTCATAGGCCCTTTGACACTTTCCATGAGGACATATGTCTTTAGGTGTCCTAAGACTGCCAAGAAGATATTAGAATCGTTCATATGGGTCGAACCATGACAACATGTATCTCTAGGGGTCCTAGATCTCGTAGGGACATATTAATATCTTTCATATGGGTCAAAGGGGGTTATAGGGTGACCTATGACCCCCTTCCACCCATTCTATGACGACATCTATACCTAGGGGTCCTAGGACCCCTATGGACATATTATAATCATTCATATTGGTTGAATGGGGTCACCCTCGACACATTCCATGATGACATGTGTGCCTAGGGGTCAAAAGACCCCTAGGGACATATTAGAATCGTTCATATGGGTCTAATGGGGTCATAGGATGCCCTATGACCCCCTTCAACACATTCCATGATGACATGTGTCCTAGGTGTCCTAAGACCCCTAGGGATAGATTAGAGTCATTCATATGGGTTGAAGTGGATCATATGATGACATCTGACCCCTTTCGACACATTCCATGACAATGTATATCCCTAGGACCCCTAGGGACCCATTAGGAATGCATCAAAAGGGGTTACTAGGGGCCCTTGGGACATATATTATGATGAAATGTGTCGAAATAATGCATTTTATCCTAATATTATATGTAATAATTATATAATATTATAGATTTTAATATAATAATAATATATTATTAGATTATATAACAATAATAATGATATATGTTACTATATTATAGATTTAATAATAATAATAACCAGAGATATTATTATATATAATAATTTAGTCATGTAATTCTACTATATATATTTAATAATAACAATATATATAATATATCACTATATTATATTTAGTTATAATAATATTAATTTTATTCATAACTATATTATAGTTAATAATAATAATGCGCATTGCTATAATGTAATAATAATTATAATAATATTTATTAATAATAATAATATTAATGTCCACACTTTTTTGAAATAAATTTCCCTCTAAAACAGTCTAAAGTTTCCCTCTTAAATTTCTTTTCCTCAAAATTTAAAATTGAAAAAAAATTCCCCCTCTCAAATTTCCCTGCAAATTGGTGTGTAAAATTGCCGAGCCTGATCAGATATCTGATTAGGCTTGGTATTTACCAAGCCTATTCAGTCAACCCAAAAAATGTGTTTGAGAAGGGTTTCAGGGACACTCAGACTTTGGGTAGCCATTTGACAATGTTATTTTGATCGAAATAGAAAATGAGTGGCAAAATGTTTTAATTTCCTATTTATAGGAATGACTGGTCATGAAGCATATAGAGTTAGGTGAGAGAACCCAAGGAAGATAGATAGTCAAGGGCTCTACTTCATCAAGTGACCTAAGAGAAGCATTTGCATTGGCATGCTAAGAAAGGAGGCTTAAGGAGATGAATTCTTGAAGGATGAACAAGCTATTAGAGATTCAAGGTATGAAGGAAAAAAAAAATTGAGGACTAAATAGTGATCTTTAAATTGAAAATGAAGTTGTAAGTTGTATCAGATCAAGCCTTACTATTACATTCTAACAATTATATCAGTCTAGGGTATATCCTTTGGATTAGGGTTGATCTAACATTCATTTGTAAAACATTTAACCATGTGACATTCCAAGTGAATGGTCAAAAGTCCTCTAACAAGGCTTGCTCTTGACAATGTGATTGAAATCCTTTAATATTGTCACATTTAATCGTGTGTATTGTAACCTTTAATAGGGTTGGCCTTTCATAGGACATCACTTCAAAAGAGTGAAAAATGAATAGCATGTTACTGGTAGTTTTTTCCAAATTTGGTTTCCACATAAATCATTGTGTTAGGTATGTTGATGAATCTACTATGTTTCATGTTTACATTTTTGTAAGTTGATTTTATAGTAGCCTACAAGTTTAAAGTGATTGCATAATCTTGTTGATGCATGCATGATGAATAATGGGTTCACTAAGTTGTGAAAAGTTTTAATTATACATGTAGACCTTGGATAACTAATTCACCTCCCCCTCTCAATTATTATAAAAGTACTCCAATAATTGGTGTCAGAGCCATCTACTTAAGGAAGACTAGTTTGAAGGTACTAGAAGCACAAAGATCAAGATGTCAAAAAGAGAAGCACCAAAGCTCAATAGAGATAACTTTCTTGCATGACAATGTTTGATGAAGCTACATCTTGGAGGACTTGGAGATCATGCACAATCTACCATTATCATTGAGCATGTTGACCCTATTGGAGCCCTAACTACTAAGGATATGAGAATGAAAAAGGGACACAACCAGGAAATGCTAGAGATTTCCTTTGCCCTAAGTTATGTTGAATTTAATGATATTAAAGATCTTGAAAGTGCAAAGAAAATGTGGGGTGCCCTAGCTACCATCTATGGAGGAGACACCAATGCTCTTAGAGCCAAAATTGAAAGCCTTAGAGGTAAGTTCGATGAAATGAGAATGGAATAAGGTGAAATAATTGCTCAATATGTTGTAAGGATAAAGGAAGTAGTTAATGCAATAAGAGGAGAAAATGGAAAACTAGATGATGATACTGTTTTAAGTAAAGTTTTGAAGACACTACTACCTATATATGCTATTAGAGTTTCTACAATTTAAGAACTGAGATGTATAAAAGGGAATCATCTGTCACTTGAAGGACAGGTAGGAAAACTCACTATATTTCAGCTATCTAATTGATAATTACAAACTTGAGA